>PVLD010001579.1:43485-170096 GCA_004027595.1 Dinomys branickii | reverse complement strand
GCTGTCTGTGAGTGTTTCCAGCGAAGGTTGGCATATAAGTCAGTGAACATAGTGGGGAAGACCTGCCCTCAGGCTGAACGGATAGCACCCAATGGGCTGGAGCATTACATGGATCAGGATAGCAGAAGGAGATCAATGATACACACTGATTCTCCCTTAGGCAAGCTCTTTTCCTCCTGGTGTGGCCTCATTTTCTGCATTTAATTCTAGTTTCTTAGAGTGAGCAATCCCAGCTCCATAGCTTGCTGTGGTCTCTGGGAAACATTCTACCCTCTTTGATCCAGTGAGTCCATCATCCAATATGAGAGACAGACAGACAGACAGACATAACAGATGACATTCACATAACTTGTATTATAATGTATTAGTAAAAATATTGTCCTGTGTCTATTGCTGATAATTTCTTCTTGTCCCTAAATTAAGAATTAAGTTTTACGTGGACACAGAAGAAAACACAGTTGGTACTATGCATGGTTTCAGGAGTCTTCTAGGGATCTTGAAACCCATCTCATGCAGAAAAGGGAGGCTATCATCCATGAAATATTCAACAATTTCTTAAAACTAGGCTTTATTCAGCCCTACTGCAGATCAGTACAAGTTTTCTGAGTACATTTAAGCAGGAACAGTTGAAATATAATGTTCAGTATATAAAGCATATTAAATGCATTTTCTAATTGCAATATTTTCACCTTAAAATCAAGTTATCAGGATGAAACTTCATTGCAAGAAGTATCTGAAAATGGTATTGGAAATTTTGATAATTAAATCTCTAAAGATAGTCGTGAAAAATATAAACAAAGTATACACGATTTAGGCATATATTATATATAAATATGTAGATATGATACATAAAATACAATATAACTATATATTTAATATGTATGTATTCAATACATACGTATGATATAAAGAAAATTTTGACATAAGAGACCTGAAGCCTTCAAAATAATTATCACTAAGCTAGAGACTATTCTGGTAGCCAAAAAAGCAAAAATTACAATTAAAATTGCCTTCCAGGACTGCAAAAAGGGTGCAGATTCCACAGTCTGTGGATGTCAGAAAAGTTTATAGAATAGGCTATTGGTGAGCTGAAGTGTTATGAGCCATAAAAGGCTTGCTAACATGTAAGAAAGCAAGTGTATTTCAAGCAGGAAAAATCTAGAGTCAATAGAAAGTGCACACTGTATTATAAAATCATCATTCAAAGATCAACAGCATTCCTGTACATATACCACAAACTCACCAAGAGGGAAGTTAGGGAAAGAATACCCTTTGTGGTAGTACTAAGAAAAATGAAATACTTAGGAAGTAATCTAACCAAGTAAGTGAAAGAGCTCTGCAATGAGAATTATAATACTCTGAAAAGGGAGACGGAAGAGGATACTAGATAATGGAAAGATAGTACCTTCCCATGTATAGACAGAATCAATATAGTCAAAATGACCATACTTTCAAAGCTATTATATCAATTTAATGCAATCCCAATCAAAATACCAATAGTATGACTTTTACAGAGCTGGAGAATGCAATCCTAAAATTTATATGGAACTAAAACGGTCCTAGAATAACAAAAGCAATTCTGGGCAGCAAAACAAAGGCAGACTAGACTTCAAATTATATTACAAAGCTACAGTGATGAAAACATCATGGTATTGACAAAGAAAAAAAAAAACAGACTGTGGATCAATGGAACAGAACAGAAATACAGAAAAAAGTGCCAGCACACTCAGCTGTTATCTTTGACAAATGGTGCCAAATCCCTTTGCTAGTGAAAAAAATAGCCTTTTTAACAAATGATGCTGGGAAATCTGGCTACCCACATGCCAAATACTGAAGTTAGACCCATGTCTCTCAGTATGCACTGAGGTAAAATCAAAGTGGATAATAGATCTAAACATTAGAACAGAAACAATGTGCTGGAAGGAAAAATAGGAAAAAGTCTTGAAGACATAGGTGTAGGCATAGACTCTAACCAAAATGCCAGGAGCAAAAGAAATAACACCAAGAATCAACCAATGAGACCATGGCAAATTAAAAAGCCTCTGTACAGCAAATTAAACCACTAACTGGGTGAAGAGACAATCTACAGAATAGGAAAAAATTTTGCCAGCTACTCTTCAAACAAAGGCCTAATATCTACAACATATGAAGAGTTTTTTAAAAATTAGGCCCCCAAATTTAATGACTCAATTAAAAAATGGTCATCTGAAATGAATAGGCATCTCTGAGATGAAGAAATGCAAATAGAAAAAAATACATGAAAAAATGTTCAACATCCATGGCTATGTGAGAAACAGAAATTAAAAATGCCTAGAAATTAAAGCAACACTGAGATTCCATCTCACTCCAAAAATAATGGCTACCATCAAATAATCAATCAATAACAAATGCAGGTGAAGCTATGGGGAGAAAGAAACGCTTCTTGTTGGTGGAAAAATAAACTGATACAGTTACTATGAAAATCAGTATGAATATTCCTCAAAAAACTACAAATAAAAATTTCATTTGACACAGATGTTCCCTCTTTTCCCATTCTAGGTAACTTCCCAAAGGTGCTAAAGACATCCTACCACAGTGATGAATGCATACCCATGTGTATGGTAGCACAGTTCCTAATACCTAAAGCTTAGAAACAACCTATAATCCACCAAGTGAATGGGTAAAAAAAGTGATATTTATACAAAATGGACTACTACTCTACCATAATGAAGGATAAATTTGAATCATTTGTAGGAAAATGGACACATCTTGAGACAATAATGTTAAGTGAAGTAACAGACATATAAACTTAAATATCACATAGTTTCATATGAAAGCTCTCAAATACACACACACACACATGCACACATATACATATAATATTATAATCCAGCAAAGACAATGTATCTAAAAATGTGCCTTGACATACAATTGTCTTACATGTTTTATATATTGTTTGACATACTAAACTACTTTTTAATTTGTATATATGATAATTAACTTTATAAGATCTTAAAAGACAAATAAATGAATTTGGTGGTGGAAAAATAGAAGGAGAGTGGAAGGAGAGAAAATAAAGGAAATTGAAATGCATTAAATACATGTACCAATTCCCTATAGTGAACAGAATCACTATGTACACATACTGCAAACACATACCAATAAAAATTTAAAAATCAATTATCATCTTCTAAAGTCAACATTTTTCCAAATTATTTCATGTTAAATTTTGGATTCTGTGAAATTTTTTGGACATTGTGTGGCATAAGACTCTTCAAATGTCTAACTCTTAGAACTCCTCATACTGGAGAAAAAATAAATATGTATCCAGAGAGATGAGGGAAGGAAAAATGGCCAAGCAATTAAAATATAGACTTCTAGCCAGGCACGGTGATGCACACCTGTAATCCCAGCACTTCGGAGGCTGAGGCAGGAGAATCGTCATGAGTTTAAGACCAGCCTGGGCTACAAAGTGAGTTCAAGGCCAGCCTGAACTGCAAAGTGAGACCTTGTCTCAAAAAGACAATAAATAAATAAATAATGTATAGATTTCTATTAGAAAAAAATCTTTGATATTTTCTGTATCACGAAACCTGAGATAAGTACTGCCTTCACTATTAAACATGTGCATTTATTTAAGGAAGTGATCTCTTTATATGTTTGGTAGGGTAATACATTTGTCTTCTCGTCCAAATTTTAAGACATTTTGGGATCCCCAGAAGGTAAGTTATGCATATACAATGGCTTCTCACCACCTATGACACACTTTCACAATGCACTGGCAGATTGCGCATAAACAATAAGCTTTTTCAGTATGTACAAAGTAGGATGGCCGATAGCAAACATGTATATTTGTGAATATTAGTCTTATGGAATAGGCCACACAGAACTGTCATAGACTTGATCTCTGTTACACTGAGTTTAAAATTTGAAGTTGGGCTTGAAACTCACTCATCTGGCAGAAAGTGGCCTTTAATGGAAGTTATTTGCTTCAGTGAGCAAGGAAAAGAAAAGAGGATACAAGTTTTGGAGTTTTAGGATAAGTAAAAGAGGGTTTTTCTTTGTTAGGGTAATTTTATCAATTTTTCTCCATGATTCCTATATACCAATGTTCTCCCCTTGAGAAAGCAAAATTCGGATCATGGAGGAATAGTTTTTATTAAAATTTGTTGTGTCCATAAATGCAAAGTGTCCTATGTTTAGCATCATCATTTCTTAGTGTTAGCTAATAGCTATTCAGAATAGAGGCATTTGGTGGTTTGTTAGGATTATAGAGAAACAGTTTAGCCAGCAAAATACCATTTCCTGAATTAAGCTTTATGTAGATATTTAAAACATGCAAACCAAAGATACTCAAACCAAAGAAATAAAAGCTAAAGTAGAATCCCACCAACCTCTTCCTATTGACAGGTGAGACCTGGGTCTTCTATAAACAGCAAAGCTTTAATGTGTATCTCATGTCATCAGAAGTGGATCCACAGCAGAAGAAAATATCAGGATGGTGGAACGTTCAGTACATACAGTGACACTCACAACCAATAAACCTCAGTTACCTTTGCTAATTTTGTTATGTTGGCACATTAGGTAACATTAGGATACTGGTATTTAGGAAATTAGAAGTTGAAAATTAAAAAATAAATTTATTCATAAAGAATGGAAATATGAGATCCACAGAGACAGCACTGTCATGGAATTAGTACAGCTGCGCTCAAAGCTACATTTTTAGAAATGCTGCCTGTGTTGGTTGGTGGCTTATTTTTGCAAGGAGAAAAATTTAATACAGGACACATTTTATAAGGTTATTTATGATAGTCACCCAATGAACGGTACACACATGAGTGCCAGAAATCTGTCCTCACAGGATAGACCAAGCATCCAGCTAGGGGCCTGGATCCTGCGATAAAGTCCTGCATGAGTCCAACCTAAGAGCTAGAGCTCATGACAGTGCCTCCCTTGAGTCCAACTGGAGGCCCAGAGCCTACAACAGTATCTCATGCAGGCCTGTTTCATGGATCTGTGCTGAGAAGGCCCAAAATTTATTGGTGAAATCTAGGAAGTCTGTGACAGTGGGATGAAGGATCTGTGCTAGCAGGCTGAAGGATCCACACTGGAGCCAGGAAGCAACATGCAAAGTAAGAACCAGAGCTCCCCTGAAAAGTGCCACAGCCATCCTCAGAAACATTGAGGTCCTGAACTCCTCCAATGGTAAAGACAGATGAGTCCCCATCAGGAAAGCCAATGCAGCAAGCTTCTTCAAGATACTGAGCTGTGCACCTTCCTCCTCTCCAAGGCCAGAAAGCGATTCTCAGAGTGAGGACCAAAGCTTCCCAAAAGTAAACCAAAGCCATTCTCAGTGCCAATGAGGTCCTGAGCTCCTCGGAAGATGAAAACAGCCAAGTTCATCAGGAAAGCCAGCATGACAAAGTCCTCTGAAACAACCAACAGCTCCTTATAGCTTCCACCAGCTCCAACAGCCTTTCAGTTCCCAACAGCCTCTCTCTGCTCCCAACAACCTCCTTCTCCTCTCCACTTTTGCCTCTTATGCTGCTGGCAATAATCCTCAGGCAGGCCTCCCACATCCAGCACCATGTTTATGCAGTTCATCTGGAGGTTATAAGTTGACCACCAGTTGTCAATCCACTATATTATCTTTCTCTCCATTTTAATTGTAACCTACATGGATTTTGGGAAACAGTAGAATGCTCATTCTACTCTTAATAATATGAGTCCCTCTTCCCTGAACAATTTAATGCAGTTTCTGGTATATGGTGGGGGCTCATCAAAAATTTGTCAACTAAATGAATTCAAATACAACAATTCACCCACTCATACACAGAGATATCAGTTTGATGTTTATGTCACATCCAGGAAAGTAAAAACCTAGTCAATGCCTTCACTAATTTGACAAGTAGAGACAAGGAAAATTAAATCACAACAATCAAGTTTATTGTTTAACAAAATAATTATGTATTCAAAGGCAATCTGTCTTAAAAGAATCTTAGTGGTACAGTTACTACTTGTGTAATCTTTATCCTCAAATCCCATCCATAAATAATTACTAAGTAATCTCAGATACTCTACCATTTTTATGATGATTAATCTTGATTGTCTGCTTAATTGGATGGAGAAATGTCCAGGAAACTTAAGAAAGTACAATTCTGGGGGTTTCTTTGAACATATATTCACAGAAATAGGGCAATAAACTAGGGAGGGAGACCTGCACTGGATGTGTGTAGCTTCATCTACCACAGCAGAGCCAAGATGGATAAAAGCAGAAGAAAACCCTCTAGATCCTGATTCTCGCCCTTTCTCTGCTTCTTGTCTACTATGAGCTAAGTAGCTTTCCTCCACCACATCCTTCCACCATTGTGTTTTCCCCTTGTCACAGGCTCATCACTATGGAGCCAACCATGGACTTAGGGCCCACAAACCTTGAGCCACAATAAATCTTTTAAATCTTTCCTATTGGGAGCTGTTATTCTCAGGTATTTGTCACAATAGAAAGGGGGAAAACAGTTATCTATTGCCCAAAGACAAAATGTAGAACGAACCTATGTCCAGCCAAATCTGTTATTTTTTCTTTTCATGCCAGGAATTAAACTTAGGATCCTGCACTTGCCAGGCAAGAGCTCTGTGCCACTAAACTATCTCCTTGGCCCCAAATCTGCTATTTTCATACCATGACCAATGACAGTGTTCCACGATGTGCCTGTTACTTGTGGATTTGTTACCTAAATTGGACCCAAGTGCTCAAAGTCCTAGGTGTATGTCTCCTGGTACATCTACCGTCACAGCAGCATTGCCCACCAGAAAAATACCTGTCACCAAATCACTGGAAAGTGAAATGAGAAAAGTTATGGTGTCATAGCTCCTTACTTTAGAAATGAGGCATCTGAGTTATAACTAGTCAAAGTAAGTTAACTTATAGTAAACCAGTATTACATTAAACCAAAAAGTCTTGAGAAATCTCCAGAGATAAATGGACAGATCAGCACTATTTAATATCTTATTTTAAAATTATTGTATAAATAAAAAGAGGGGAAGGCATATGGTTAGACTAAAGACATACAGAAATGATGTAGAATTTATTGGTTGAGGCATGTAACTTTTCTTGTGTGATACAAATCATATTGAAAGCTATGCTGATATTAGAATATAGGCATTTTATTCATACCTAAGCATCACAAGTGGACTTCTAGTGCTCTTTGCAGCTTGCAAACAGATACAAATAATCAGATGCACTGAGCTACTAATTTGCTAATGAAATATTTGCTCAGAGGCTAGAACTACACAACAAAACCCTGCAATTAACCTTTAAAAACAAAAAGAATTATTCCCTAGAAGGTTTTCAGAGCTTAATTATTGATAGAATCTTAAGGTAATATCCAAATCATGACCTCAAACAGTCTTTATCTTTATATACCACCTCTTCCCTGGGAAGCAAGACAATTCTGTCTCCTGAACCGTTTTCTTAAAGAATAGAAGAGACTAAAGATCAGAAACAAAAATTTCTTCAAAAATTTAATTTCATTGCTACATAAGCTTAAGAAATATTTCTTCTTCCAGTTAATATGAGACATGCAGAAGATATTTTCTTAATTACTTAAAATGCTTTTCCTTTATAGTAAATTTGAAGTTATAATTTTCTTTATTAAAAAGTTATTAAAACCTAACTAAGTTTAATCAAAGAAAACTGTAGAGCTCAATGTAGTGTTTCAAAAGAGAAATTAAAACAGTCTAATCTGTTAACATAAACTGTTTGCAGGACACATTTGATCAGGGGAATTGCATGGTATTTCTATGGATGACATGCTGCTGCACATTTTATATATGTGGTTTTCAACAAATAAAGAAAATAAGACTTTTATTGATCATATGTTATGTGTCTGGGACAGTAGACATTTAATAAATACTTTTGAATAAAAGATGGAAGTTGGACACAAAAAGTAAATATGCCTTGCCATTGAATTTTCTCTGTACAGTGAGTAAGCTGGGAGTAGCTCAATATTGTGCAGTAATATGAATCCTGGATTTACACTTAAGCTAGTCTTTTTATAAATCCTGAAACTGTTTTTACCGTAAGTGTTTGATGAATATTAAGTGTGAATCTAACTAGTCAGTTTAAATTGTCGAGTAACTTCACAATGTAGAGTCCCTTTATGTCACCACAAGTGATCAGGATAGGGGAATTAGTTGCCTAACCAAAATGTCAGGGTTTATTATTATCTAATGGTAGGCTATAATGAATAATGTGAAAGACTACCTCCTTCAAAATCTCTCTCTACAACATGCAATTCTTTGTTTGGCATGCTGCTGAAATTTCTGTTAATGAAAAACTAATTTATGCTAATAATTTTCCTCTCTCAAAATGCAAATATTCAGTGGAAAACATTAAATAGGTTGCCATTAATTCTTTAAAGTGGACTGATTTAATCAAATTGCTTCCATCCTGCTGAGATGTCTCACTGAAGAAATAGGCATTTAAATTGAGATGCTTATACCTTTAACAGGAAGTCAGAAATGGCCTTCCTGTGAGAGCAGGCTTGGGTAGGTACCACATTCAGTTCTGTACCTCTAGGGTAATGCCAGGTCAGGCTAGTAGATGCCTGAGTTTGGAGGAAGAAATGGGAATGATTTAGAGAGGGAATTCAGAAAGAGAAGGTAGGTCCTGATTTGTTGTCAAGCTACTTAAAGAAACACACAAATCACTTCTAAGTTTTCACTAGAACATTCTGATCCATTCACTCAATTCTTCCTTGCAGAAGCAGACCCTAGCTTCTTTTTGCATGTTATAATCTTCACTGACAATGAAATTACATATTTACTCTAAAGACTAAATATATATATACATATACGTATATATATATATATATATATATATATATATAAGCAACTGTGCATTTTCAAAGAGAGGCATCAAAAACAGTGATGCACAGATTCCTATCAAGGAATATGAGGTGTTATCTGTCAAGCTCATGGGTTTCTACTCAGTAACCATTAGTTGGCAAAGCAAAATGCTAACTATGTGCAAGAATTCAGCTTACTAGAATCTTCAGGCTGCTGTAACAGAATACTACAAACTGGGTTGCTTAAAACAACAGAGATATCCGTGCATAGTGCTGAAGACTAAAAGTCCAAAATCATGGTGTCAGCATGGTCATGATTCTTCTGAAACTCTGGGTAGAATTTTTCTTTCCCTCTTTAGTTTATGTTGTTAGCCATCAAGCGTTGTTCTTTGCCTTATACATTGGCACTCTGATCTCTGTCTCTGTGGATACAAAGCTGCCTCCTTGAATGTCTTTTCCTAAACTTTGCATGTTTCTTCTTCTCATGAAGACATCAGTATTCATAATGGATTACGGTGCATTCCAAAGGACCTCTTTTTCACTGGATTATATCTGCAAGGGTTATATTTCCATGTAAAGTCTATTCAGTTACTTGGAGCTAGGAGCCTCAACATATCATTTTGGGAAGAGAGAGAATTCATCCCATAAAACCAAGTCTTTCCTAACTGAGCAATGTGATATGACCACAAAATTTTGGTTGATACTGAGGAGTCCTTGTAACCAGCCACAGTGAGAATTTATGAAGATCAGGCAGCAGTTAATCTAGAGTGCAGAAGTAGTGCCCGTGGCTTTCCTTTAGATGCGTTATCTTCTAACAAGAACAAATCAAAAGCGTAAACTAAGAGCTGGCATGTTTCCAAAAAGGATTCAGATTATACTAAATTATGAAAAGTAAAAAAAATACATTTTGATTAATCTATCCTAATATTGTCAGTAAAAAAAAGTAAAATATCAACACAAGGAGAAAGAAGACTACACATAGTATTCTAATATATTGAGCACAATTTTTTACAATATTTAATATGCCTTTTCAAATCTTGTTATTTTGAATGCCATCCACAGCTTTGCCTGTATTCTCTGTATTTCACTCTTGCTCTAGATAGGTATAATCTCCCATGTATGAAATATTAAATAAATTATTCTTTATTGTAATCCATGAGCAAAAGTTCTTCCCATATGAAGTGCCATAAAACTGCATCGAGAAAACATCCAAAGCAGTCATGAACATGGATTTCAATGCTCGGCTGGATTCCATGTGACCTTAGCCGATGAGCACACCGATACTTAAGTTTAGTGTGAATGTATATTGTATAAAACTTCAAATAACAACCCCATAGCTTTGGAGCTCTAGTAATTGTCTGTAAGTCCAAGTCATCAGCTTCTATGTTCACGGACATAATGTACTCCAATGTAAGGTATGTGAATGCAGGGTGTGCTTGCTTGGATATACAGGCACATGCAAGCTGATGCACACACTTATGCAGGGGTTCAAAACCTAGATTCTTGTCAGGAACAATGTTAACAGTATGGAGACTGGAACAGACTGTTTTCACACCATCCAAATGAGACTGCAAGTCATAGGGCCATATGCTGCGTTTTTTAGAAATCTGATTTATTGCCAGCACAGATCAATGCACATGGAGCCTATGACTATCACTTTATTTGCATTTCCATTAGATTATTTCATTAAGACTGCACTGGGTGGACAAATAGGTTAAGAATAGACTTGTAGTTGATGTTGGTGGAAGGTGAAAAGATTAGTAAAGATTTGTGTAGAATAGCCCAGGTTAGTAAAGTTTTATGTTTACCTTCATTGCTGTGAATTTGTAATTTTTTCTTTGCTAGATATACCCTTGTATATACAATATAAATAACTGAGAGATATAAGTGAGCAGAAGTTCAAGTTGGGAGGACAGAGCGATAGAAAAAGTTCTACCACTCTACGCTAATCTAGAGTTTTCATTTATTCTAAGTAGGTTCAATGATTTATTTACAGAATTTTGTGAGGAAAGGGAATGTTAAGTGAATTTATACTGTAAAATTTATAGCTTTGTTTGGTCAGATTTTTGGTCATCAAGCTTTTTCTATATCTTTACTGCAATAAAAGAATCCAGTTCACATGCATAAGTGTAAGAACTATAAGTTTCTGAAATATGTATTAAAACAGGTCTAATAACCAATATGTTCATATTATTTAAAGTTATTGGCCTCTAGTTTACTATCAAGTGTTGCATAATTTAAGTGTTTATTAATCAGAGTTGACTTTTTGCTATTTGAATTTGTGTAATGGTCCACATATAACACCCCTTAGTTTTCATATGTCCTCTCAAACAGTATTGCGGAGGATGTGGATGCCCAGTGTGTACAGAGGGCACATCTGCAGAAGAGCCACCATTCTGGAGTCAGGAGCTTTCTGTGTTTACTGGATACTCTTCCAGAAGATGATCTGCTTTCCAAATAATAACTAGAAAAGCTGGAAAATTGAGAAAAAAATGAAAGAAATGAAACATAATTATACACAGAACGCTACTGAAAGGAGTGCATGGTTTTCTTTCTGTTTGATTTTATTAAAGGACCAATATCCCTGGTGCTTCATATTATCTGAGAAAAAAAAGTGAAAAATGAGCAAGTCATGGATTTTCAGTGCTCTAATGCCTTATACTAATGTATTCCCTCATCTAAATACAGATTTCTATTTAAAATTCAGTATGCAGGGGTATTATGAATTCCAGTTTAATGGATTCCAAATAATTGCCCTTTAGAAATGATGAATAGCTGTTTAAATCCACTGATAAGAATATACTGTTCCTTTCTGAACAATAGGCCTTCCACATTTACGGTGACATATATTCCTGAAATTAGTTTATTAATTTTTTATTGATATGCAAAGCCAGAACTGATGACAGATAGAAAATAACCCTTTTGTGAGAAACCTCAACTTTTCCCCGAAATTGTTTGTTGGTCTTCTTGTCCGGACAAAGGAGTACAATGCCAGTAGCTTTCCTAAGGGAAGCCAGGTTCACAAAATGCAGAGGATGCCCTTCCTCTCCCTCTTTCCTTTTCTTTTTCCTTTTAGTTTGTGTATTCCAAAACAATATGAGCTTCTAATATGAGCATAATGACCAGCAACTTCCAAGCCCATAAGGAGGAAGCTTCCGGAACTTCCTAGCAGTTGTAACCCAATGCCCTTAAAAAAAGACTCCGAGGACTTGTTCCTTACTTTAAGATGTAGTGGAAGCAAGACACGCAGAGCTATTCAAATTAAAAATACATTATTCACTTCCCTTATGTGGCAATGACCTGGGGTGTTTAGGGTTTATCCCTGATTAGAATGGATGATTTTCTATACTAGTTAAAAAATAAACTTGTGAAAGTCATGGTCAGAATAGACACAATAAACACTATCCTATGTTGAAGTAAGGAGCACATATTCACTACTGGAAGGTTAATATTTTCTGTACTAGCAAGTCAGTATATTATACTGTAAAATCTCTATTATTACATTTTTTGATATATTCAGAAAAATACGCATTTATTTATACAAGAAAACACATGTGTGAGCTGTTCCTGAATGAAGTTATAATACATGAGCCAAGGGACAAATCAAGTCAACTGTTATTCACTCTGTGGACAGTACGTGCCTCTTCCATCTTTAGTTATCTGCTTCTTACACATCAAGAAAATTGTGTGGGAAACAAAAACTGTTCTTCGCAAAGTGAGAACAAAACAGTCTTCCATGAAAAGTGCAATACACTCCGGACTTTGTATGATTCTTTGTTCCCTCCAGGCTGATCTATGAAATATTTTTGCTTAAGGCAGTATTGATATTTTTAGAACAGTCTGTGAATGGTGTATATAGAATATGTATTTCTATGTATAGACTGCTGGATATATTTATGCAGATAAACACACGTAAAACACAGGCAAACTGCAATGAAATAGAGATTTCCAGCTTGTGCCCAGAATACTATATCGGGAAATATTCATTACCAAGAAGAAAACCCCTCAGACTTCCCATTTTACCTCCGTCATCAATATTAATAAAATGCACTCATTGGCCCTATAAGAAATGCTAGTGCGGATACAAAGGGAAACGAAGATGGAAGGAAAACTGGTTTCGTTTTTTGTAAGTGGGTAAATAACACTATTATTTTCTTTCCCTAAATCCCATCTAAGATGGAGGGAGAGAAAAATATTTCCGTATATTACAGCCACTAAAAATATGGTAGGAGGCTTGTTTTTATCTTTTCCGCACACTTGTGTATAAACAGCGGGGCTCCTGTTGCCTGAGATTTGCTGCTCTCTCCAGCACAGGGTGAGGCCCTCCTCCTCCAGGCGGTGTCAGTCTTCCCGGGCCCTGCCTGCCGTCGGTCCTCCACTGGGCCGAGCCAGGAAAGAATGGCCCCTCTATTCTCCCGCTGCCGGAGCGTGGTCCTTCGCTGCATTCAGCTGCCCTTGCAGGTCTGCTAACTGCTGCTGTACAACTTCGCCTTTATGCTCTGCGAATGGCTTTTCTGAAGCCAGACAGTTTCTGAAAAGGGGGTCTATTTGCATAAACAAAGCCATGTGAGGAAGACTACTGGAAATCTAATCAAAATTCACCCAAGCAAACCTTCCTGATCAACTCTTTTTCTTTTTTTTCTTTTCTTTTTTTTTTTTTTTTGCAACTAACACCTCCTTTGTTTACCACTTCTATGATAAAATGTGGCCGCAAGTTTGAACATTTCTTTCCCTCTTCTTCCAGTGTCCAGTTTTCTGAAACAAATCAAAAATTTATTTTCTGAGGTCGTCTGAAGAGAATCCATAAATAGTCTTTGGGATGAAGAAGGAGGAATGTGCTGTGTGTGAAATGAGGGCAGGAGGCCAGCTACGCATCAGCTGGCCGCAGCTTTCCATTTCATGTGACACCGGAGCCTCATCAGAATGCGTGCCCAGGCCTGGCCCTGGGCTCTGGGGTTGCCGGGCTCTGTGCAGAGCGGCCTGGGCTCCAGGGCTCTCGCAGGGCAATGTGATCTCTGCTCACGTCAGCCCTTAGCTTTGTTCCTACCCACAGAAATAGACCAAAAGTTGGGTAGTGCGCGCTTCAAACAGGCTGGGGCCACAGTTCAAATAAGGCTGCATGAATAAAATGGAGAGGAACGTTATAAAACCAGCCACACCAATGGCAAACCAGGGCTGGTTTGTTAAGCATTTTCTTAAGGCAAATCCAGTTTTAAAGGGGATCCTATGATAACACGAAGAATTTTACATGTCCGAAAACTTCAGGGCTGGTAAGTGTGTGCTTAGGCAGTCTACAGCTACCGGCCCTAGCATTGGAAACAATGGGTGCACTGTAACTTTGTTTAAATCCTTTTTGTTTGTTTTTTGGAACCAGATACCATTATGTTCTAATAGACATAGAGAAATTCTTACAACCTCTTTCTTTCACTCCTGTTTTCTTTTGTCTAATTTCAGATATAATCCAATATTTTGCTGGCCTCCTGGACTGCAAACAGCTTCTTTTTTTCTTCTTGAAAATGTCATGATTTGGGCCTATAAGTGCTACTTCCCATAAAAGATTATAAGACTTCTTGAGGTTATGGCTGATTCCAAATCTGCAGCAAAAAATGTGCAGAATGAGCACAGATATCTTACCACACACAAAAGGAAGATGCTTCTTTATGAAAAGACCTAACATTCCATGTGGATGAACTCTCACCGCCAAACCTAGAATAACTGAACCGTGAGTAAGTGCAAAACCTGCTGTGTTATCAAAGCCAACTTGAACATTTGAACACTTTGGAACAATTTTGGAGGATGCTAAAGGGTCATTTTGTTATTATGATAAGTAGTAAGTAATAGGAAAGGTGAAAGGAATTGTTCTGCCTTTCTATAATCAGTGTTCGAGGTGAACACAAAAGTGATGAAGGAACGTTCCTCTTTGCAGAAATATTAAATTGACAATATTCCCATGTTGTAGGCTCTCACACAACATGTAGTATGGCACTGATGCATGCTTCTTCAGTGGTTGTTACATGACTTTCTAATGACACTCTTAGAGGAAGCACTCCAGCCCACCTATATGCTCATGCTACAGTTGAGCAGTTGAGATCTGAAGCTCTGGAGTGTCTGGTAAAAATTTCATGTTTGGATCAGAGGTGTGCCATATACATCAGTGGGTTAGACTGCTGAGATATTAGCCACTCACTTGTTTTTAGGAGGTGCGGCCTGGGTGGAGCTATCACTGAGTATGTGATGTTATAGGGCATCTCTCCCTCCCTGGTTCCTGCCCTCTGCCTCTGTGACCTGGCATCCATGACTTGAGGGGATTTTGTTCTTCTATCTTGTCCTCTTTCTCAGAGCCAGCCAACCTCTGACTGTAGCTGTGAGCCAGAACAATCCTCCTCTCCTTTAATTCCGGGTTGGCAGGTATTTTGTTCCAATGAGCAAAGGAACTAAGACAAGACATTTGGCCAAAACCAACCACACAATGAAAGGCAAACCTGAATTTGATCTTCTCAGGTTTTTAGACATAAGAGATACAAGAGATGAAGACACTTGACAAATGATACTAGAAGGATAAAAATCAGGAAAACCTCAGATACGTAAAAATCACAGGATGGCTGAGCTATAATTTAACAAAAACTATGTCCCAACAGAGGAGAAATGGATCAGAAAGAGGTCTGATAAGCACAGATCTCCACAAACCTTATTTGGATACCAACTCAACTTTTTCTAGTAACTAAGTAATTGGTGATTAAAGGAAATAAATAAATATTAAGGTAAATTCAAAAGCAATCTGGGAAATGTGAACTTGACCAGATATTTGATGATAATTGAGCTATGCTAAAGTGTTGTGTGATTTAAGTAACGTAGCTATGTCTTTAAGGATCAGTCATTAAGTTTTAGAAATATTTACTGAAATATTGTATGTACAGATGAAATAATGTACCATCTGGAATTAGCTTCAGCATAATTAGAGTTAGGGAGGTCTGTGTTGTATGCTTAGTGCCATGAATCAGTATTATTGAAGCTGAGCTATTAGATAAAGCAGGTTAGACTATTTTCTATATTTTCATATGTGCTTCAGTGCTTCATCCTGAAAAAAAATTGAGGTCATTTAAGTAGTGATATTATGAACACAGGTGCTATTTTTCCTGCTAAATTTACATAAAGATGAAGTCTCATGAGTAAGATGAGAGGCTGGGTCAAGGATGGGGTTAACAGATGGTCTAAGCAAACTGCCAACCTGAAAATCCCGAATGTGATACATATAATGGACCAATGTATATTAAGCCATAAGAAACTTGGGCTCTGAAAACAAATATATATTTTCCTTTTTCTATAGCAAAATGTTTGCTACTAGTATATTACTTATACATTTATTAATTTAAAGTGTTTATTTTGAACTGTTACGCTTGGCAAATTTTAACCATATTAAAATGTATAAGCAGCATAAGAATTTAAGAACTCTTCTCTATTAAATTATTCCAGCTGCAGAATTTTCTGCATAATAGGACTTGAATATTATTCCCACATCCTTTATGCATACGTAATTCTTCTGGTTTTGAGGACATTCCATGTGTATGTAGTTGTGCTTCTTACACAAAAGGTTGTTAAACAATACATTAGTATAACTTTAAATAAAATACCCTTTGAAAAAAAGCTTTGGTTTCCAGAAATAATAACAGACAGACAAGAATGAATGCTAATGAGCATGGAATGTTCCAGAAATCAACCTGTCTCATGTTATCTCAGGTACACCTCCCAATGGCACTGTGAGGTAGGTATGGAGGAGACCATGCTCTGTGGGGCCCTCACATCTGTATATTTTAAAAGCAGAGTCACTGATTGTCCCCTTTAGTCATATTAACAAGGCTGCTTGTGCAGTGAGTAGCCTCAGAAGATAGAGACTGTCTTTTGGGCAGAATACAAGTTTCTTTGCTTTCCATAATAATAAGATAGTGATTCTTTCTGGAGTAAAAATTGAATGCCTGGCTTACTGTGCCTTATAATAGATTGGGATTTCCTTAGTTTGGAGTCCTTCAAACATGACCCAAACTCACTGTGTGTAGTGCCCACCCAGGCTGCTCTGCCTCACTCTCGTGATACACATGAGAACTGGCTCAAGCATGAACCCCCTGCTGCCTGCTGTGTCATAAGAAATAAAAGCTTCATCTCTAACCCAAGAGTCTCTCATTGTCCTCTAACATTGGTCAACTACAGTAGTCTAAGCTGTTAGCTTGCAAGAGTGGTGAAAGTTTAGCCCCTTCAGTGCATATAGATGCTTCTGGACTCGATGTTGGGATTCTGTAAAAAATTGATCTTTTGGAAGTAAGAGATAATGGGTATAGCTCAGAGACAAGACAAGATCTCTGGGATCCAGAAGCAAATGCTCTCATCCAAGCAGTGGCTGAAGGAGGAGGAAGAACATGGCTGCCGGCTGCACAACCTAATAAGGAATGTTTAGAAGTCGAGTGATATGAAAGAGGATTGAGGAACAAAAGCTTAACAGCACTTTCAATTTATATATTCTCCTTCAGGCAAGAAAGGAAGTATCAAGAAGCCCCAAGAATTCATATTGGGGGGTGGTAGGCAGAATGCCCTGGAAGGTTGTCTCACTGAGCTGTGTGCAGCCACAAGGGAGGCCTTGCTTCCTCCGTGGAGATACTCTCTCCCTCAGTGCCTCTGATCCCTTCCCTCTCCCCTGGCCTTAGTTCTTGAAAAAAAAGGGTAGTATGGACTGAGCCAAAGCTTCCCTATCTCCAAAGGGAACTGAAAAAAAAAAAAAAAAAACGTGAATGAATGTGTCTGAGTATGCTGTGAAACTCTGAGGATAGAAGGACGGAGTTTTGAAAGATCCGTCAAACACAGACAGCAAAGACAGTCAAACATCTGGCCTGATCTCTGAGCACAGAAGCATTCAGAGTCACCTGATTTAAAGGGCTCACAATGGGGCTGAGAGGCTACTATAATCCTGTGAATAGGCCCTTTGCACCAATTCAGTACTTTTTTCAAGTTCCTTCTTCATCTGAATATGCAGATGAATTAAGTTTCAAGGTTGTATTTTCTTGTACTCAAAATGCCAGAGGGCAGTCTGCTCACTAGGGAGGGCACTTATAAAAGGGAATAAACCAGGGAAATAAACTGCCCAGCCCTTTCCCTCCCTTGGCTGGTATAGAATAGAGTACAGGTGTCTCTACCCTGTGTCCTGCAGAGATTTTACAATGAACCGAATATCCCATTTGATGGCAATCCAGAAGCCTCCATCTCAATGTCCCTGACTGCAGTAGTATGACAAACATGTAAAATTTAGGGGGCTTCCCACCAAGTAAAGCTTCTGGACACTCTGACTGGCTTTGCAGCCCTCAGTGATCACACTGCTTTCTCTTCAGTGCTCCACCACCATCCAGCAGGCCCAGAAGCTGATGGGATTTTTGAGTAATATGTCTCTCACTGGTGCGTGGTACTTGGTCCCTTATATGGACCAACTCACAAGTCAGCACCTTTTCCCTGGGAACCAAACCAGTAGGCTCTACAGGAATCGGGCCAGCAAACTGCAGCATGCCTTTGAGGACCAGAGCCCTAGCACCAACCCCACGTGAGTGACGAGTTTTCCTCATGGAGCCACTGGAAAAGGAAGGCAGCCTCCATCTAGCTGGTTCTTGAGGTTCTGGATTTGTCACCATCTTGACATGGTTGTCAGACACACTTCTTATACAGAGCAGCTCTTGGGTATTTATTGGCTTTTGTTGAGATTGAATGTCTGACTATGGAGGCTTTCTAGCTCTTCCATCTGATTTTCCATTTAGGGCCAAATCAACTCAGACTCCATGACTTACAATATGGCAAAGGCCACAGAGATTTGCTTTATCCAATTAAAATGGCCTACTTGAAAATATGCATAGTCTATCATAGACCTATGCTTGACATGTGAAAATGTGACAACTGTGCCAATGAGGAGAACTTTATCCCTCACCTGCAACTAAAGAAAAGCTGGTAAATCAAGAAGTCCCATTTCCTGAATAGACTAATCAGAGTCAAGCTTCTAATTAACCCGGCATTACCATTCCCCCTGATCACCTCGATTGTTGTCTAGACTCCTTATAATACCAGATAGGCGCACAGACACCATCCTAGATTTGGTTGAGAGTGAAGGACCCAACATTTCTAATGCAGAAGCATTGAATGCCATATTGTGAGTCTTGCCCAAAGTCAGGCCATCTCTCCTGCACTGAGGGAATCTGCATTATACCCACTCTGAGCAGGTAGATGCAGTTGACTCCTGATCCCTCTAAAGGCCACTGCCTGATCGTGGTTGAACTTCTTAAAGTCATAGTGTTGCTATGCCTGTCCAAGGAGTACCTCTAGTCACACAACTGTGGCCACTGAAACAATAATGTCTTGTATCTTTGACTGTCTGGGCAATTGGCAAGCTTTTATTACAAAATCAACTCAACTGATAGTCAAAGTATGTATTGAATGTTCAATGCATTCTGCTATTTACAGGTACCTGGAATTATTGACCAGTGAATTAGTCTCTTCCAGGATTGACTTGAAGAGATTTCTGTCTGCCTCCCTTATCACACGCAGTCCATACAAGATAGTGAGTTGGTCACTGATGATCACTGTCCTCACAAAGAGTTCAGCTCTTCAACTGCTTCTAGCATAACGATCAGGATGAAAGAATTTGGAGATTATACATTTGAAAACACAGAATTCTGTCTTGACCCTCATTGGCGTTTCATAGCTTTCTTTTTACAAAGAGCAACTCTGGTTCAACCTTGTTTACACTCTCTGCAACAGCAAGCCTGAGTAAAAAAGAATCAGGTAAAAAAAATTAATTGGGTTATGTTTTACAAAGATATCTTTGCTAGTCATATATCTGGCCCTCCGGACAAAAGTTCTGAGTGTGTATGTGGGGGTAAACATTAAAAAAAGATGACATTACAGATACATTAATTGTGAAATGGAACACTCCAAATTTTAAATAATCAAGGGAGACTAGCAATATGACAACATAAAAGGAACTTCTTGGATCTGGGAGGAATGGGGGACAGAGGGTCACTAATACTGCCTTGTCTTCCAGAATCACCCCTGCATCCTGTTTCCTGAAGGAAGATGCCCTGGTGTGAACTTGCTACATTTCCCTAAATGTAACTCACCATAGAGTCTGCCAGCACTACTTAAAAATTCGGAGCTCTAAGTCATTATCTTTCCATTTCACCTTGCCAAGAGTCTATCGGAAAAAGCAGATGGCCTCCATTCCCCTTCCACTCATGAAAAACACCTTTAGATATTTCCTGCCTCCACCTAGCATGGGGCAGATGGATGCAACCCAGGTGGTGGTTCAGAAAGACTAGACCAATTAGATCAATGTCCTTCAAAGGACATGGGAAGAAAACCAGGAATCTCAAGGCTTACCATCCAACTAGTGAGCTACTTTGGAGGCCCTGTCAATTGTGTAAGTCCCACTGGGAGATCCCAACTACTGTTGGGATCTTTTTCTCTTCAGCAAATACTGTGTCGTTGTGTGTCATTGGTGTTGCACCCTTTGTGCACAGGCCAGGTGTGAATTTGCTTCCCTCCCAAAAACTAAAACATTAGCTATCTGCTTACAAAACCTGGAACCAAATCTGTGATTCCTTGATTTCAATGAAATTGATCCATTATTGGCAATGAAAGGAATCAGCCTCAACTCACTGACCAAGCTTTTTGTAAAGGTTGCATAAACTTCCAGTTCAATTACTCACATGTTTTACCTTACCTGGATTATCACTTTGGATCTAAAGAGAAAGTTCATGTAGAAACTTAAGGGGAAACTACATGGCTTTCCAGGGTAGAGCTTGACGTCCCTGGAATTTGGTTAGCTGATTGGATCCAGGGCCCCGATGTGATCCTGGTCAAGGCAAATGATGAATTAGCTTCATCCTTCTGTTTGGAGTCTTGTTGAAAGTAACCTTAATTCAGTGCTAGATAAATTATACAGATTTGACCCAAGTTTGTGTTCTTCATACTACTCAGAATGACTGACCCAGTGCAGATGCATGGGAAAATTTACCAGAAGACAAAATAATTCAGAAATGAGATGAACAGAGGGGAATCAGATAAGATAGAACTTATAACTACCTTCCGAAAAGTGGGTTAATATTAAGATGTCATCCTGCTTACAGAGAGTTTGTCTTAAGTACTTGTCTATAATTTGATAATTTGGAAAATGAAATGCCTCACTTCATAGAAAATGTGATAACAAATGCTAAATTCTCAAACCAACATAAAAACTCTTACTTAACCCTGACTTCTAAAATTGGACATATACATACATACAGATTTTTAGTTCACTGACATTACAAATGAAACAGACTTTCAGTAACAGTTGTGAGCCGACCACGGTTTATGTCATTTTTCTTCTGTCAAGTGCTGCACAGTAAGCAGTTATTGTAACTTTCTCACAGTTACACAACTCAAAACACAGATGGGATGTGTCATATAGCCTTAAGACATACTATTGGCCATCATGTTTCTGGTCATCCCTAGAAGTGACAAAAAAAAAATAAAGCTCAGGGGAATACTTCTTTCTCTAGATCTCTGGAAAGTCCTCTGGCCAGCATGGATCAACCAGGTAACATGCACAAGTCTAGTATTTGTTATTAGCAGGAAGCGCTCTATATTTTAGAATTAGCAAAAGGTTACCAAGCCCGAGTTCAGTGAAAGAGACTATTAAGGCCAAAACAAAATATTTTTCACCATAATTGCTTTAACTGAAGATTATTTCTACAAGTCTCTTTAAACTAACAACCATTTTTTTCTTCTTCATGATAGATGATTCCACACTGGAAGTAGGTTTCAAGGTTAAATAGCTATTACTATTTTTACTGGAACAAAATCTGTAATATGGCAATGAAAAGAATTAATAATAAAGGAAAGTAAGATATTAACTGCAGAAGTTCTGAAACAAAGTCAGTATAATGAGCATATCCTTAGGAAGGAATTCACATGCACAGACTGAAACCTCAATTACCTTAACAAATTGGTCTGTTGTCACTTTAAAATATGTTTCATGAAGTTCTCAGAGAGTTAGTTTTCCTTTCTTTATTGAGATGAGAGGGTGAAAGAGTCTTGTATAAAATCTCTTCCCAGAAAAACAGCCATAATAAGTAATAGTTTTACAGTATATTTTATGTTCTAGGCACTCCTTTATAGCCTTAATATGCATTGAACCATGTAACAATCAAAACAGTGTTATCAGGAATGTAGCATTACTCTATTTTTCAAATTAAGAGACAGTAGAACAGAGGAGTAATATAATTGACATATGTTACACTCTAGTAAGAGGAAGACTGGGATTTAACCCAAGCATTGTGACTCTGACATCTACCCAAATATGCCATCCACTACACTCTGGTGCTTTACACATGAGTATGTACAAAACTGCAATTACATACACAGTTTTAAAAGGTTTACCTCAACTCTTTAAGCTTAGCTTTCAAAACTCTTAGAATATCTGAGAACTGTGACACCATAATAAGAAGTTCTGGCTACCTAAGAGAAATTGATATGCTGTCTCCAATATACAAAATTATTTAGCTGAATAATTTCTCCTTAAGAATAAATTTCTCAGTACTTCTAGGTATTGCTTATTTCTCCTGTATTAAAGAACATAAGTTGTTAAATGTCTCTTCAGGTCTGAATATTTGCAAAACCTTTGGCCCATGGGTCAAATTACTTTTTTATTCGTTAGTTTGCTATCGGACAGAGCAATGCCCATAATATGTCCATTTTTATCCACTGATAGCTTCAAGCCAATTAGTCAAAGCATGCTGGGAATATCCCCGTGATAGTGTGAGTGGTTAGTTGTATTACTTGTTACTATTCTTTTCATTTATTTTTTAAATGCAAGAACAACTAAATGAATTCAACTGTCATCTGAACTCACAGCATGCTAATTTGAATTTCACATGGGCCACAGCCACATTGGCCTTGTCCTGTCCTCCCAGTGTACCAACTTGCCTTCTTCCTTTTAGCTTTCTACCTGCTGATCTCACTAGCCAACAAGTCCCCATTTGAAAGGAATCAGCCCAAGCACACCCCCAGCAAAGCCTTTCTTTAGTGTATACAAGTGACAGGGTGAGCCCGCTAGAACAGGGACTCTGGGGACTTTGCCTGTCTCATGTTACTGGTATTCATTGAATCAACGGAGTAAAGAGCTATGGAATAAATATCTAATGAATAAGTCACCTTTGTGTTTTTTCAGACCCTGTTTAGCCCCAAACCGAAGTCTTCCAAACAGCTTGGGATGAATGAATGAATGAATGAATGAATGAATACCAGCAGTCCTCTCCATCTCTTTTTACCACTTTAAAATAAGTCTTGGAGTTAGGCACCATCATGCTGTAAGTTATAGCTTTCTCCTTTACTTCTCTGCTTTGGAAAATTAATAAAGCACATATCAGCACATGATGATCCAATTTTTATCAAGCAAAACCATAAAGCTGTAAAGTGAAAATACCTACAAACAGCTGGAACATAGTGTACTCCACTTGAGTAAAGTACTTTTCCCCTAGAGAGGAGCTTTTCTTCAAGCATGGTTCTTTTAAAGCTATCTAAAGCAATGTCCCTATTGATATGAAATATCAACAATGTGTCAATATTAGATATGTGTTCACTACAGCAATTGTGGCGCAAAGAAGATTAAGGTCTGATCTTAGACCTGCAAAGGAATGAACAGGAGTGTTATGTCACTGCTGTCCAATCTTCCTAACACTGAAATCAGCAGGAGACATAAAGGAGACCTGCAAGGCCAGTGGTTACACATATTAAACTGGCGTCATGTGCCCCTGAATGCAAATATAAATTTTTAAAAATCATGAAATGCAGACCTTTTTTCAAAGTACAACTGGTCAATTGCCATTACCATCTAATTCTGTTTTATTTTAAACAGTAATATGATAATCTGGCTTCAAAGTGCAAGTTGACAAACTACAATATAGTAGCTCTTTAAAAGTGGGTCTCGAGAAAAATTCTGTCATCCTGTTATCATGTTCATGTTGATGGCATACTGCTGTCCTTTGGGGACATTCAAAATGATAAAACATGAAAAAGGAACAAAATGACACTTTTGAAGAGCTACTAATTAGAAAACAATTAATTATTACAGCATTTATCCTGGTAGCAAATAACAAATGATTAGGGTTCTTTGCTTCTTAACTGAGCAAGCAAGGTGTTTTCCCAGCAATAACCTGCCCAGACTTGTTAATCCATCAGTATGAATTTATCAGTGTTCAATTGGTTTGGGTAATTTATACCTTACCAGCAAGAGTTTTTAAGTTCTTGATTGTAATATTATAAAAGCTCATTTATAATTTTTATTTCTTTCTTATTTAAAATCCCATAAGAATGTCTTAATATAATAAATATCTCACAAATTATTAAAATAGATAGGCATGCTGTAGAATTCCTCACTTTTCTGATTTACTTGCTGTGCATTATCACAACTCGATCTTAGATTTCTGTTCCTGGGCTTTTGCTTTCATGTTCCACTTGTTTCACTTCATGGAATCTCTGGTTTTAAATCTCTAAGCACATTACAAATATTCAGTAAAAGATGGAAACGTGTTAACATTGTAGCGACCAGGAACAACTGGACTCGGCATTCTCTTTGTTTATTGTTGTTGTTGTTGTTGTTGTTGTTTCACCTTTATATTGAAGATACTTGGGAATAAAAGATGAAAGTAATGATCTGGCTAGAGTCTGTGTTTTAAAAAATAGCAGTAGGATCTAACGTAACTGGGAGAAACATAAAGGAGTGTTATATGCATATTTGAATGAGCCCAGTGCCCTGGGTGTTTATTTTCCCATCTAAACATTATGACATCCTTAAAAGATAGACAAGACCTATGCTACCATAACCATCTACAAAGTAAAACAAAAAATAGAGTACAGAATGCCTTTAATACTTTATAAAAGTCCACAAATCTTTTAAAATTGTGTAGCCTGCAATGGGACACAAGAGCACTGTCTCGTGAGGCCAGATGCATTAGATTAGGTTATTGCTACATTACACTTACTGCAGTTTCCATCAAATATCTCTAGTCTCAAATATATGATATATTTCTCCTTTTATGAAATGTTAAATGCTAGTAAGCAAATTATTTTACATGTAACAAGTAAATCCACATAATTAAACAATATCAGAGGTCTAGGTACAATGATAATTTTAGGTTCTTTGTGATTTTTTTCTGCTTATAAATTCAATAGTCTTTCTCATCTAAATGTTTGAAATGACTAAAATTCTAAACTTTTTAGAGTATATGTTCAGTCATACATAGCATCAATTTAAAATTCTAAGATTTTATAGCATTGCTTAATTTGTCTCTATTTATTGCAACATAATATTCAGACTGCAAAATAGAATATATTGGATAAGATATCTTTTTAAAACCTCTTACTGAGACTCTATTGGGACTGACATATAATTGAAAACACTTAACAGAATATTTCAGGGAATGTTGCCAAGGAGTGAATAAGAGAATCGCATTTCATTTTTAAATGCCAGACAAAAGTCACCTAAAATGATGGTAACAGTGGTTAGAAGACGAAAGGAAATTGGGCTGAGAGAAGGCATAATTTACATAAGGTGCTTTTTATCTAAAATTTTCTGTCTTTTGTTGAATTTGACAATTTACCAGGGCCTTTTCAGAAATGTCTGACATCCCTTTTAATTAAGCAGCAAGCAGTAAAAAATGACAGGCAATGTGTTTCCACAGTATTAGTTCACATTCTGAGTGAATGCCTCCCCTTAAGAAGAGCTAATTCTCACAAAAGCATTTTGTTCTGTCTCATACAGAACATTAACGCTGAATAAAATGACAGTGTTTATTCCTTTGTGTTACATCTCCCTCGTGTCCAGTTTAAATAAGCAACTTCTTTCCACGTTATAGAAGACTGCCCTGCTTTTGTAGAAGTTAAGAGGTGTCATGCACTTCCAGGACAATTACTGAGCGGTAACGCCTTGTCATTAAAGAGCAAATACTTGTAACACGCTTAAGTAGGAATGTGGACTCAGAAAAGTGAGGATGCACTGTTAAAATTAAATGCTGTCCAAGTCCGATGCTGGTTCAGCAAAGTATATCAGGTTACATGCGAAGTTATACTCCCATAGACTCCGCTTCCGTTTCCCTCCTCTGGTTCTTGCCTTCACTTTGTTTTCTGTGCACACACCAATGTCTCTCATAGGTAATGCATCCAGATTTTGAGAAACACCTCAACATCTTCTAACAGCATAATCACTGTCTGAAATTATTCACTAACATGCAACTATTTTGATTCTTTAGGTTTCAAAGAAGTGGAGCCTTTCCGATGAGAAAGACCATGAAAATTGCCAATATTGGGTAATTCCATTCAGTACGGGCTCACCTAGATGTCTGAAATATACTCTAACCTAAATGGATACCACTAAGTTATCTTACATTGAAAGTCCCTGCATGTGTAGATTATCCCCAGAAGGAATAACCTGTCTGGTTGTTGGTTCCATAGCCATCATCCGTGCTGCCCTGAGAGGAAATACATGAGGACTTCTGAGCAGAAGCCTTCACCTCAGCCATTTGCTGGGCATATTTACTAGGGTATTTTGGCTTCAGGAAGCTGATTCTTTCATGGTGGCACAGGAATCTGACAGCCTTGCTGACCATTTATATGGAGCAGGAATTAAAGAAGTTGCTCTGCGTTCTGCACTGGAATGAGTGTTGCATCTAATAGTGGAATAGGGTATCTAATTGCTCATAGGCACAGACACAGACACTCTTGGAACACATCAAGGACGATTCCAGGGGTCCTCCCATCCATCAGTACTGCTTCTGACTGACACCCATACAGGAAAGGGAAGAATAGAATGCACCTTCTATTTAATCATTTCAGTTCTTCAAGGTACATCACATGCCCCTTGGAAAACCACCACTACTTTATCTCTTATTCTTCTAGTACTTTCTGTTGCAGAATTCACAGCATCTTGTAGTATTGATAATGATTTGGGTTGCAAGAGACAAAGCAATAACAAGTTATTGTATTTGGACTTCGCTCTCAAGTAGAGAGAGTTTAAAACAAGAGATACCAGTTTATGTACATCAGGTAGGAAACCATGAGTATTGGTAAAAGCTTAAAGAAATTGGAGCCTCCATAACACTGAGGAAGAGAATATGAAAAGGTGCGTATACATTGGAAAATTTGGCATTTACTCAAAATTTAAGATAAATTACTCAGTAATTTCACTCTTAACTGTATTCCCCAGAGAAATAAAAATGCTATCAAAAAGGCATTATTCATTTCAGATAAAAATGAGAACAGGGCAAGTGCCCATCAGTTGATGAAAATACCATGTCTAGTACTTGTACAATGGACTGTTATTTGACAGTGAAAGGAATGAAGTACTGATATGCAATCCTACATAACTGAATCTTGAAAACAGAAAGATCAGTGAGAGAAGCCAGTGATGAAAGACTGTATAGTATGTGATTCAGTTTATACAAAATGTCCAAAATAGGAAAATCTACTGAGGCATAAAATACACTGGTGGGTGCTTAAGGAAAGAATATGAGGATGAAGAAGAGGACAAAGAGCAAAAGCATATGGTCATCATGTTATTTGATAAGGGGGGTATGTTTTCAGATTAGGGAGTGATGATTTTACACCTGTGAAATACATTCTGAAATATTAAATTATGTAGGTTAAAGAAATAGATGGCATGAGAAATGAGTTATATATTAATAAAGATGCTCATTACCACTCACATGAACAAATAATGTTGCTACAACTATCTTAAAAAGAATGCCAATATTCTTGGTCGTAAATGAAAGTAAACTATAAAAATGAATATTAAGTTGTGAAAAATGAAAATGGAAGCAGCCAGTTGGGAGAAAATATTTGCAAGGTACCTATCCATGAAAGGAATATCTATCTGGAAATGACAAAGAACCCTCAGAACTCCATCAAGAATAAACAAATTAGCTGAAGAGTGGGACGAAGACGTGGATTAACATTTATCCAAAGAGGACACATGAACCAGTACGTGCAAAGATACTACACATTGTTAATACTTAGATAAATGAAAATTAAAAACTCAGATAACATTTCACATCTGTTGGACAGTTATAAACCCAAGTATGACGATTGCTCACGAGCAAATGCAGAAATGGGAACCCTTATCTGTTGCAAATGGGAGCGTAAAACGGTGCGATTTCTTTGGAAACAATATTTGGCAGTTTCCAAAAATGAATGCACCCTTTGTAGCAGCAATTCCACTCCTTAGTTTCTACCCTAGAGACATAAAAACTCAGCCACATGAATATTCATACCAGTTTCATTCATAAAAGCTCCAAACGAGAAACAGCACGAATGTCCATCAACTGTTGACCAAGTAAACAAAACGCTGTATGTGCATAAAGCGGACGACGCTGCGTCAGCAGGGCGGAGCCAATTTCTCCTCATGGCGTGCTGCCTTGTGAACGCGTCTGCCGGGCCTCTTGCAGAGGGCGGGAAGCCAAATACGGAAGACCACATCTGTATGAAATTTACAGAAAAGGCAAATTGGAGGAGAAAATGGGAAGACTGGTACTGCCTAGGGCTTGGGCAGGAAGGAGAATTATCTGTAAAAGAGCATGAAGAGGTCCTTCATTAGTAGAAAAATGATGTTCTAAAACTGGTTTATGGTAATAGCTGCATCCCTTACTAAATCTCCTAAGCATCACTGAATTAGACCTGAAATAAGTGAATTTTGTGATGCATAAAATGTATTTTAATAAAGTTATATTTTTATAGAAGAACAAGCTTGTCTAGAGTGACACAGAATAAAACATAGACTCTAAGCACTAAAAATAATACAAAATGAAGTGCTAAGACCATGGACACTGCTATTTTCCAAGTGTCATCGCCAAATCATATCAGGGTGCTAATGGACCAGTGCAAAGCCTCCTGCCAAAGGTTCTTCTGATATCTGCCCACAAGAAATAAGGCCTTTTGGGCCAGGGATACAGCTCAGCAGCACAAGCATCTGCCTGGCAGCTCAAGGTGCTCAGTTCAATTCCTAGTACAAAAAAAAGGAAAGAAAGCCTCCCTATAGACCAGCGTTCGAAAACTCCCGGGCATATGGCAAGTTCTGCCTTTCCTGAGCTGTTTCTGTAAGATCCCAGAGGCACCTTTCTTGGGGAGGAAATGATACACTGCTCAGTGACAGGGTCCTCACTCTGCTTGGGCATATGAGACACTGAGATTCAGAAGGCTCTGTGCTTCCTTTTGTGTTCTTTATTTTTATGAGCACATGTTTGCAACACATAATCATTCCATTCCTTGTGGGGAATCAGTGCTTGTACATAACATGTTTTAATTCCTTTTTCCTTCCTTTTCCTTCCCCCATCTTTTCCCCTCTATCCATTTCTTGGTCCCCTTCCCTTTGGCAAAATAACTTATCTCCCTGTTTCCTATTATCTCTGTTTTATTTTGTTCTTTCTTTATTCTTTAGGTTTTTCATGTAAGAGAAAGCATGTGCTACTTAAACTTGTGTATGTGATTTATTTCACGTAATGTTGTGGTCTCAAAGTGCATTGATTTTCCTACAAATGGCTCAAGTTTAGCCTTCTTTACACAGAGTAATGCTCCACTGTGTATAAACGCCACATTTTCTTTTTCTGCTGATTGGTATAAAGTCTGCACCCAAGATTTAGCTGCTAGGAGTTCTGCTGGTATAAGCACACATATGCCTGTATCACTGTAGTGCGATGTTTAGATATCTTCTAGGAATGTGTACCTGCAGGGGGACACCGGGTCAATTGTAAGTTCTACTTTTAATATTTTGGGAAAGTATGAGCCTGCACTTCTGGTAAGAGATAGAGAATTCCCTAACTTGGTTCAAAATCTATAATTGAGTTTTCCTGGACTGATTTGCTTTTTGAAAGATCATTTTACAATTGGGAAATACATGGTATAGAAAATAAAAGCGAGAAATCTTGCTGGGAATCATTTGCAATATTGTAGATTGGACATTAGTCACTCGACAGAAATGGTGGCCATGATGAGATACATCAGCAGAATATGATGATGGGGTAAAAAAAGAAAGATTAAGAGAAATAAATTTAAGTTTACCTTATGCTCTGATTTGGGCAGATATTTTACCAGTGAATCATAGTTACTCCACATCTTCTTAAATATTATCATTCATTTGTCATTATAATAATTATTTTGAAAAACATATATAATACATACTCAAATATGTATTTAATACATATTCATGTATAATAATGTTATACCATAGCTAAATTAGTTAATAAAATACATATAAATTTAATACTTAGATACTAATATGCAATATAAATACTATCTTAAATTCATATGAAATATACATTTACAACTGGTAACCAAGCTGATGCCAGATCATTCTTTGTCACTATTTTCGTTTGTTTATAAAAAGATGATTTGACTCAACCAAAAGTCTTTCAGACACCACAAAAAAGACCTCACCCTGAGTCAGCTCTATTTTGGGTTCTGCAGCTGTAAGGTGGATTAGTGTTTGATCTTTCAGGCTGTGTGTCAAGTTACAAAGCAATGGTGTTCTGACTCAGTTGGCTAGGTCCTCCTTGGGGAGGAAGTACTTGCTATGCTCTTGTTTGCTTAGATAATGCCACATAATCCAGTAAAGAGTGGGTACACTGTACAGCAGATGTGCCAACTTTCTGTCTTTGAAGGCAAATGCCACAACCCCCCAATTCCCAAAGATGATAAAATATAAGGGGAAGAGAACTGGGAAGGCAGGCCATGTCCTTTCCTCAAACCTCTTGAATTTGCCTTTTCTATGAACAGGGTTTTTACTGAGAGTGACCGTGCTGATTAAATCAGATCTCATTTGTTTTAAAGAGCAGCATTTGTGTGTGCTGCTTACATCCAAGAGAGACAAGGCCTCTGAGAGTGCATTTTCTGTGTATTAAGTAATATGGTGGAATTATATGATGTACTATCTGTTCCTCATAGTATTCTTTCTTGAGAATTATTCCCATACTAAATGTACAGATATGAAAACTATCTTTCCCTTACCTAAGTTCAGATAACTATTAAGCTGCAGACTAGAAATTCAAACTCTTATGCCAAACAGCACTTTTTCCCTGTTACATCATGAAATAAGGAGAAAACTAGTCAAAGTGCACTGATGAGTGGTTGAAGAAGGGGTGGGAGGAGGGAGAGAGGAGGAGATAAGAGGAAAGAACGAGATTCGGAAAGCTTAGACGTGCTATCCTCTCTTCACGTTGTATCTTTAATAATCTTAAAGGTTGGTAGATACTTTTACTTTAATTCTTCAGAACTAAAAAATATTAATATAGAAGATATAACTTTATTGGACTAGTATATCTACTTTTAAAGACATAATATTTCCTAAATGGTAAGGCAATCCCTGACTGGCCTTGTTACTGTTTATATCTCGGTGTTTTCTAAATGCCTTAATATATACACAAGAAAAGCAGGCAAGCGGGACACTAACCTGACCCAAGGGATGTGTTGCAGATCAACCTGGCCTTTGGTGGGTGATACTTAGGTCTTCCATATGCTAGGAACTGATCTTAATAGAAGAGTCATATATAACGTTTCACTTGTCTTCTTAGTGTTAATAAACTCGACATAAAATTACACACACACACACACACACACACACACACACACACACACACACATCAAAATTTGCCATGTCATTGATGTGTCCTTCACTTGTGGTTTGAATTGCTCACACAGATTAGAGCTCAATCCAGGCTGGCACCAGGGCATAAGGAGTTAAGACATCCCAAAGACCAAGCCCTTTTCCTTAGGCCCTGAAGAAGTTTGCTGCAATGGAGGATGGAGGACACAAATAGTCACTGGTTCTCTGTTCCCTCTGAGCCTCTGACAGGGCAAGTATCTTCCTTTGCAGTCTCTGTACTGTGCCTTAAGAAAGTCTCTCAACATTTACAATAACAGGGGGATTCTGGGTTGCACAGAGCTACTGTGTTCACTTTTTATACAAGCTTGATCCAGAAGGTCACTAATCTGAGAATTGATATATCGATAGGAACAAAGAACAGAAAAAACAAAACCTGGTACCGTTGACTACATAGCTAACTAACTCTCCAGACTGCAATGGTTCAAAAGCATGACTCACTGTCTGAAAACCCCTCCTGTGGCAAAAGATTTCTTCAAGATTATCCTTTAGAGTTAAGGTTTAGGCACCTGATCCTTCAGGAGCAAAAGATGCCCTGGCATGTAGTTCACCATATGTCAGATTAGTGTGTTAGTTTCCAAGATACTTGCATGAAATGTCAGAGAAGATATAAGAGGTCACTGAAGAGCAAGGTCTCCAACTGTTCCTGAAGAAATAACATTTTGTAATAACATTTTGATCCTGATGAGAGTAGAATCATTTGGTTGGTGGTGGAGAGAATGTAAAATTTTAGGGATTTCTGCCTAAATGCTGAACATGCTTCACCACTTCTGTTGACTCTGAAGGAAGTTATGCTTCCTCTGTATCACAGAGAGCTGCGCTGCCTGTGAAGGATTACAATAGCCCTGTAAAATTTTAATCATATACAGACTGAGCTGAAATGTAAACATCATCTCTCTTTTCCCTGGATCTTTGCTGAAATTGAGGACTCAGGTAGCTACTCAACAAGAAAATTTTAAGCAATATTCCTTTATGCTGCATGAAAATTGATTAAACACAGGTCACATTTTTCACACTATTGGTAGAGCTTCTACCCTAATAAAAGTATCTCAGTCCACAAAGTGGCTGGCCACCTCATCCCAGGTTCTTTGCTGTTCCTCTTCTTTCCCTGTTTCTTTTACTTTTCCTTACTCTGGAGAAGAATCAGAGGTGGCTGGAGAGTGGAAAACAACCCAAAGAAAACACTCTGTAGGTATAAACTACAATTTCTGCTGTGCATTCCCACCATATTACACTGTTTTCTCTCTCTAAGTAAGCTCATCACCATCATGTTCAGAGCCTGGAATGACAGCTGGAGTCAGCCTCCTCCTTTACTAACTCTGTCCTGCACTACAAGGTCCTTAATCTCTTGGGGTCCAATGAAAGTGAATAACATCAGTACATATTGCAGAGGGTTGTCGCAAAAATGGAATGAGCTTCTATTCACAAAGTACTGAGAACAGTGTTATACACACCCAGCACTAAGTGAACATTTCTTACGTAAATACTGTTTATTTGATTATTTTCCAACTATTGCACTTTGGAAAGTATTGCCATAATTTGGCTTTCTGTACCTTATTTTTCTCCTATAACTGTCAATATACACACATATGTATGTGCTGTATAGTTCCAATAGAAACCATGCCTCAGTTTTGCATCCTTTGTTCATCTTTATAAAAATATTTTAATAATCATCACTGCTATGCTTTCCTTTAGGCCTTATTTGATCGCTCCACTTCTGTGAAACACAGCTCTTTCCAAAGAATTAGAAAAATAAAAGAGCCATGGAAAGGTCATTAATTTTTTTCTGTACTCCTGCCACCCACTTTAAAGGAAGACCACACACATAAATCATCCCAGACTTTCTCTTCATCACAATGTGGTTTTCATCCAGGTCCACTCTGCCCTCAGGAAGCAATTTGGATACAGGTAGGTGAACTCAGCACTAATGTCATTACCCTATTTATTCAGGAAAGATTCAGAGCCCAAATTCACCCCGTTAGCATGGCCAGTTTTGCAGATTCCTTCTCACTTATCACGTTTAATTATTTCCTTGTGAATGTTGGAAACACAGAAGTCAACTTCTCACGATTCGGGTTCAAACTGAAAAATAGAGTCTCAAATCTCTTAAACTACTTCTAGAAATCACTTCTCCTTTTTATAGATAGTGACTGCAATGTGAAAACCTTCTATTTTGTTATTCTTAAGGCCTATCTTTAAGAGAAAAATATAGCTAGTTAGTTTTAATTTAAAAAAATAAACACGGTTATGTTGGATTGCAATTTGTAAGCTGGTTGTTGGAAATTTTTGCTGTTAATTGGTTGATTTAACAATACAAGAGGAAAACCTCTGGCTTAAAAAATAGGTTCAAAATACTGGCTTGTGACTGGTTATTTTTCCTTTAATCATAATGTTTTCAGTGGCTGCCAGGTACATGATTATAAAGGGCGAGGTTGTATAGATTCTTTCAGGCAATCTTCCACATTGTTCTTGAAAAGCCCTTCTGATTATATCTGACATCTACTGTTTTTCAGAGTTCATGAATTCTCAGGAATCTTCTTCAATTTGCCATTCGATCTGCACAGAGCACAGGGTAATGATTTCTCAAGTAGTAAAGCATAGAGTCCAGTGGAGATGATGGCAGGAAAGTTGCTACAACAATACGTTTATCCTGCCGATAACCGGGTTTACATCACTTGGGAATTTATTAATCTGAGTTAAGGCTCCTCACTTCTCAGTGCCCTGAGAGATATAACTATTGCACATAAGTAAAATTCCTTCTATGTTTTACTCCATGAAAAGAGAGACTAGTGCAGAGATAAAACAGAAAACATCAAAGTTTTCTCTAACTTTGTTTTTAAAATTAGAAAGTAATCCCCTTAAACAACAATTAATTCTATGGCTCCCACTAGATGATAGGTGTAGTCCAGGCATGTAAAGAAGAAAGAAAAAAGAAACTGTTAAGAGGAAAGACAAGGTGATAATTTAATATTGTCTACACAGGTTTTAGGAAGAAAATCAGCATTCTTTGCAAGGGGTACATTGCATACAAGGTACTTGAGGAGAAGGGGAAATGATATGCGTAACTGTACCTGGAGATGTAGGAAAGGGTTCCCTTGATCAGGAATTATGTAAGCATGTTCTTGAAAGATCAACAGGTATGCATCGAGCTTGAAGATAGGGAAGGCACTGTCAACAGCAAAAACAGACTGCTAGGGGCAATGGAGATCAAAGGACAGCCAAGGGGCCACAGACAGATCGCCACTATCAGAGGAAGGGCAGTGAATTGGGCTGATGAGAAATTCCACATAGAAAGTCGCTTCCAGTCAGATCTTTCCATGCTGAAGCTTTAGGTCCTTTTTTCCTGTAAATTAATTCTTATTCAAAAATATAATTAAAAAGTATGTTCCCACTTGCCCTACCCTTACCTGGACATATCTGTACCAGTGCACAACTCCAGGGGAACTAGACACAAATTTACCTCACTTTTTCCTTAAGAAAATGTGTCTCACTTTGAAATAGTGAAGGTAAATAGAGGAATAATTACATTGTTTATATTTTTATTTTCTGTGTATTGTGATGTTTTAACATTTTGAAACTTTTCTGGTTGGGAAGGTTCCACCTTTTTTTAGACCACTGAGTTATTAGACAGAGCAAAGCACTCATTCACTAGCTGCCTTCAACAGTGTACCCAGTCCAGGGCAGCCCTTTGACAAACACTCCCCAGAAAGCACTATACTATTCCTCCAGCATAACCACCCCTCAGTGGCCAGACACCAAGGACAGGGGACCGATGCTTAGAGCCTGACCCAATTGTTTAAATGAAGAGAAATAAATTGTCAGGTCTTGCCTTTCTCTCATGAGCCCCAATAAAGGTTCTGGTACTGTTACCTTCCAACTCCTGAGGTTCTCATGCTGCTCCGAGTGACATGTTCTATCCTATTTATAGGATGTGATTATGATAAATGCTGCCATTCTGAGCATCTTCTGAGTTTCTTTTATGGTAAAATCATAAAGCAGTACAATAATCTAGAATCTCCTATTCATCAAAACAGAAGGCATTTCAAGATGTGTTGTTCTTTTATCCCAGAGACACACGAGTATGGATATAGGTGTAAAGCCAGCGTGCACACAGATCCCCTCATACCAGCATGCCAAGAGAGCAACATAAAGAAGGTTTTAATTTTCCTCTTAAGAGAAGATGAGAACAGTACAGGGATTGTGTAAGAAAAAAGAAAGCCTCAAATTGCATATGGCAAGATTGCTGTTTATAAGGAGAAGGGATTGAAGAAGGGGAAGTGTAAAGGGGAGAGTAGATTGGATATTCTTCAAATAGACTAGATCTGAAAGTGAGGTTGTAGCTGTTTGAGCAGAGAAGCAGGAGAGTCATGAGCAGTGGGAGGGGAAAAGATTTGCTCATTAAGAAATTTGCTGTGGAAGAAGGAGAAATTCTAAGTCCAGAGAGGCAGCAGAAGATCAGAGTCAAAATGAGTCAAATGCATGCGTGTTAGAACTGTCAGACTTAGGAGGGCACAAATTCGTATTTTCCAACTTTTGGTTTTTAGGAACTTAGTGGGAGGAAAAGGATAAAGTGTACAGGACAGATGATATAAATATTGGAATTGATTCTTGTAGAACAGAGTTTGCCAAACTTTTTCCATAAAGGGAAAGAGAATGTATTATTATTTGAAAGCCTCCTGATACACAGGCAGCCTTGATACAGAAAGAACAATGTGGGCATGCAAGGGCTGATGAAAAAACCCAGTGTGAGTTTTCATTTTTGAAAATGTATTACAGTAAAAGTCACATTGCTATTAATCCACTTTAAGACACTCCCTCTTACTTCCAACGCACCTAGGCCATAGTTCTCCCCTCGCTATGAAGCAGTTCTGGGAGTTCTGTTTTGTGAGTGTCTTTATGAAGAGTGATCAAAACTAAGGTGAAGGATGTGATCAAGCAGCACCTTGTGGAAAGGCAGCTCATCAAGACAGTGTTACGTGTCCTCGCCCATCTTATTCATCAGACCTGGCACTGTGAGATTTCTGGCTCTTCTCTAAAGTCAAAATGATCATGAAAGGGAAACCTTTTAAATAGACTCAGGACTTTGAGGTAGCCAGAAAAGTGCAAATAGAGAGGACTTCCAGTCCTACTTCAGAAAGTAGTACGAACAATAGGATCATTGTGTTCAAAGCTAGAAGTATTTTGAGAGAGATTAGGGCTATGTATCCTTTACTGTAATACATTTTTAAAACTTTGAACATTAACTAGATTTTTCTTTTTATTACACTTTGCATTTTTTGTGAGATTTTGCAACTGAGTCACACTTACTATCATTAAATAAGATCATTTTTCAAGTAAACAAATACTAAGGGCATGTTCAAAGCTTCTGACAATTGCTGTTTCTGTCCATTGCAGATTCCTGCAAGTGGGGTATACTTTTTCATAACTAAAGACTGTGGCAGGCTTCAAATGTAAAGCACTTAGCATATTATATTAACATATATTAAGAAACACTTAAGCGAGACAAAAAATTACTTTCAGATGAGAAATGTGTGTATACACATGTATCTGTGAGTGTATAAAATACTATTTTCTAAAAAAATTTAAAAGATTCAACTAAGTGGTAAAAATTCTTCATCCATAGACTAACTGGCTCCTCTCTTCTAAGATCCAGAAGCCAAGACTATTTATCAAGCTTTAATGTCTTACAAAATTGCTTTGTAGTACAAAGAAACACAGCTAACAAAATCTCCAGAGATGGTAGTCAAAACTTTGATCCCTCTGTTGTGACTGACTTTTTCAAGGTTTTCTTGTGTACCAGGTAGGAAAACCGTGATTCAGTCATTAAAACTGTGCGCTAGGCAGCAGCACTTAATAAGCAACCAAAAATAAGCTGCCTAATGGAATGTAGTATTGAACTCTCGTCCCATCGTTATTCCCTTAATGGGTTCCTGTCAAAAGATGGAATAGAAATAATGAGTAGCTATCTATACTTCTTTTATCAACCTTACGTAACTTTTTATTTCTCTATAACAAAAACGCCATGTTAAAAAAAGGAATGTGGAACTGAGCGGAGATATAATCTCAGCCCACATATCCAACTTTCCTAAGATCTGTTTCACATCCTTAGAACTGAATGAAGGAAAACACCAAATAAACCTGTGGTTGCCTTCTGCTGAGATGTGGTGTGGTTTTAAAACCGTTCTTGAGATCTGCTGTTGGTGGTGTTTGCCTCCATAGCAATGGCACTCGTTCATAAATATTCTTGCTGTAGGTTGGTCTGATTTTAGTGTATGCAATTAAAAGGTTTCTCTTGACCATTTATCATTTCTCTGTAGTACAAAACCTTTTGTTTCTTTCTTTCCTTTTTTTTTTAATTTTAAGGATTAGTAATTGCAGTCTGAGGATTTGCTGGCTTCTTAAAAGGACGTCCTAGCACCGTTTACTTTATTTCTCCTTTAGTAGGCTCTCTTTTTTAAACCTCTTAAGTGCCAATTTCTCGCTTATTTGCTAATTTTTCACATAAGATCTTTTTGAAAAGAGACACTTCACCTAGTCATTTTTAAAAGGAGAGAGCCGGGGATATAGCTAAGTAGCACAGAGCCTGCCTGGCATGCACAAGGTCCTGAGTTCTATTCCCAGTACCTAAAATAAAATAAAATAAAATAAAATAAAATAAAATAAAGAGAATTGATGTGTCATGCTCTGGGTTCAATCCCCAGCAACATTAGTTAGTTAATATTTTAAAAGTGATGAGAGTTTAATATTTTGAAACACACTAAATGGATGAGAAGTTGTTACCTCATAATTGAGAGGGCTCCTAGCAATGTTTTCTACGTGTTTTCTGCAAAGGGAAGATAAGAATCATTTAAGGTCTACGGCATCACTGCTACTCAGTGCTGCAATGGGGAAGAGAAGGGAGCAGCCAGAAACACGAGGGTGGCCGCCTGTGTGCCAGTGATTCTTTGTTCACAAGCAAAGGCAGCATTCAGCCCATCAGTTGTAATTTATGGCAGTAGTCAGGCTCTCCAGAGAAACAGAACCAGCGGGTGATATGCATATATATACAACAAAGGATCTTTTCTTGGAAAATGACTCCCACAATTATGGAGTCCAAGCAGTTCTGTGCTAAGTTAAAGATTCAGGAAGACTGGAAAGTAATTAGATCTTAAGTCCAAAGACTGGAGAAACAGAAAGGCTTGGAGCCCACAGCTCAGAGACCAAGAAGTTCTAAAGTCCAGAGGCAGGAGCAGATGAAGCCCAACTCTGAGAAGACACTCTGCCATTCCTCTGTCTTTTTATCCTACTCCAGCTCTCAGTGCCTTGGGTGACACCTGGCCCTCAGGGAGGCGGTGATCATCTTCGTCTCCTCACATGGTGATGTCTTCTGGAAACATCATCACAGATACAACCAGAAGCAATGCTTTCTAGGTATACCTTAGCCTACTCAAGTTGACATATAAATTCCCATCACATTTGCCAAGGTCACTTTAAGATATCATGGATATAACCGCAGGAAGCAGCTTCCATCCTTAGGGCCAAGGAAATAAGAGGATATAGATCGGATTGTTAAAATCTGACAACTTAGGGGTCTTGTTAGCCTTGGACCCAGACCTCTTTGGAGGGAACACTAACAGGGTCATCCCGGTATTTTTGTGGGGATGTGAAGAAATTGGTTCTGTAAATGTGGAAAAATACACACTGGCTTCCTCTGGAAGGAGACACCACTTCCCATGTGAAGACACGTTTCTAGGCTGGTGTTCTGCCCAAGAGGTCAGATGCCCCGCTGGGGGCTGGCAAGAAAAGCCCCTCAAGGCTGCACCTTTCGTCCTGCAGACTTGCAGTTTTGCACCCCCTTTGGGGCTAAGCAATCTGGCAAGGGGAAGTAAGTTTTGCAGAGTCCCCACTCAGTGTCAGAAAGAGTAAAGAGCAAATTTGGAGCCAAGAAACAGTAACTTAGTCATTGGCACACACATGAAATTCTAGTTTCTCTTTTAACCGCTGTTTTATATTTGAACTACAACTTGAAATCTCTGCTAGTATCATCCGGTGGCCAGAGAGGGGACCACCCCAAATGGGAATTATGCAGAAAGCCTCCTACGAAGTCTGCCAGATTTTGATAATACAAATACTTGTTAGTGGTTTAAAATGAAGAAAATAAAAGGAGAGCTGTGTGAATGTGTGTGTGTGTATGTGTCTGTCTGTCTGTGTGTGTGTGTGTGTGTGTGTGTGTGTGTGTGTTTCTGTGTATGAATGCATGTTGGTAACTCTGTGAACAGGTATACGTAAACGTCACTAAAGTTTCAATTATTCTTAGAAAGGGCTATGCTTTAGTCTAAAATATATATCTATTTCTTTATTAGTGTCAGATTATAATTTCTTTTACTAAACATCGTGATAGAGCATGATATTGGTGTTTTCTGTTTTTTAAAAATTTTTTTGAAAAAATAAAAAGTTGGGCAACTTTATGTCGATTCTCTGTCTCTCTGTCTCTGTCTCTGTCTCTCTCTCTGTCTTTCTCTTTGCCTCTCTCATTTCACTGACTGACAAAATGCAAAAGCTCTGAAGTTATTGTTTGTAAGTAGACATAATCTGATTGACTGATTGATAATGGACTGAATGATTTATTGATTGACAGTTGATCGGGCAGAACTATTCTGAGAAAAATTTTTTGAAGATATTTTAAAATGTGAGACAGATTGTCACTCAAGAAGAAAGTCTCCACGATGATGCACTGAATGTCAGTAGTCTAGACTGTCAGATGGCTCCAAGTGTACATGAACTTTATTTTTTGTGTATACTTAGACTATAAATGCTCTACAACATATGAATTACATTAATTTGAGTGTGTAAATGCCTGCACGCCTTGCATAAAAACATAGATTTCTCTCAGTTATTTTATCATTGCCCTTATTTATAACTTAAAATACTCTCTCTAGATAGCTTATTGCAACATCTTATACACTAGTTGGGGTTTAGCCCTTTCTTGAGTAATACTTTCTTGATGCAGCAAAAATCATAGTCATAATTGACAATCTAGCTGTCACTATGGCAGGGGAAAAGCCAGAGCTAGACTAAAACAAACCTTCAAGCTGTGACAACATTGTGTGCGTAGTGATGGCTCACAGGTAATAGTTATACCTTCCTCTGTATATTTCATATCTCTCTATTGTTGATAAGAGTTAATCCACAAGCCTCTTGAGGTTTTTTTTGTAAGTATGTGTGGGCTACCATTTCTGATGCTGAGAATCACCATACTTCATTTTCATTATATAAGGTTGGTAGATTCCCAAGAAAAGTTATTTGGTGAATAAATAATTAAGGAGATTCATTAGGAGTCACTCAGTGTGTTACTGTACCAGAGACTTTCTCATTGTGGCCATGGAGGGAGCGTAGAACAGATTCCTCTGCATTTATTCTGAATTTGTGTAATAAAATGCCCCCACTCCCTTGTCCTAAGGAGAGTGAGTGTATTTATGGCTTAATATTTGCAGGAAGCTATATATTCTCTCAGCAAAGCACAGAGTATCTCGTTTGTAAAATGTAAACTCAAGAAATAGAACTACATGTACAATAAGGCATGCCAAAAATACATTTGACTTTCTAGTAAGAAAAAGCAATTTGCATTATCTACCTTCCATTCTGTTGGTTTTTATTAACTCTTTTACTGCTTGAACAAATTAAAATGTGTTGGTCACAGTACCTTTGGTCAGAAAAAAGCTAAGGGCTTTGTCCATGCCTAAGTGCTTTCAAAACCTCAAGAAGTGACACCATTGTAGAACTCTGCTTAGCAAACTAAGTGCTCCAAACCGCACATTCTGGAAGTCATAATTTTCCCAGCTAGATGGAGTGGACTGTATTAAGAGGCCTCCTGGATTATAGCACATTGTCATTTGTTACAATGTTTTAACACACTACAGAATTTAAGTTGTCAAGATCATTGGTGGGTTTTATGAGCTAGGATTGATCATGTTGCCAATGACCCAGATGGCTTGAACTTGGGAAGGGAGGAAATTGATTGTCACTAAGCATGAAGGAATAAATGCTAAGTTGCCCAGAGACAAAGGAGCCTTGTTTTGGAAAAGACCCATTTACCTGCCACGTGCAGACAACATTCAAGAGGCCCTTCTCGTTTTCCTTCAAATGACACATTAAACTCTGCTTTTTTTTCCTGGAGGAGCAGTGGATATTTTATGTGTGTGAATGTTTTTCTGCAGCGGAACAACTTCTGTCAGTCCTCCCTCTGGGACAGCGCGGGCAATGCTTTCAGAGTTTGTCTTTGGTTTCTGCTACAAGCACCAAAAACATGACCTTGCCTGCAAGGATTTTGCAGCTGAACATCTCGAGCTTTGACATTTCTGTTGACTTTGGGTGATCTCCTGGGGGCTAACACCCGGAAGCTATCACCTGCAGATGCCAGATCACTGCATTCCTGCACCCAGCACAGTACCGCGGATGTTGCTGGAGAGACACTGACCTCCCTGAGGACATGAACAAGACAGACACCAGATTGTCTCATGCGAAAATGACACTGCCTGTCCAGATCTGATCATCATGATTATTCAAAAATTCAGATGAAGGTGTAGCAATAAGAGAAGCAAAAAAGAAAATCCCTGATTAATAAATGATTCTTCATTTTGCTTTTTCTTTCTTTGGAGGTGATATTAATTTAAATAGATGCTGTTGCTCAAGACCACAATAACAAAATAACAAGTCATCCTTTCTCTCTTACCATATGCACCCCATTAGTTCGCAGGCCAGTTCTGAGGACCAGAACTTTGGGCTTTCTCATCCTCCAGCAGTCAGGGTAGTTTCTGTGTGGGGCCTTTTTCTTTGGTTTGCAATTTTCATGTTACACTTAAAATATCTAAACATAAAGTGATGGTGAAAATGCTCCAAAAGAGTGAGATGGACACCCTGCTTTGAAGAAGTCTTGATATCTTATCAAGTTTGAAGTTGGCCTCATGTGGTTTGCAATGAAACATTTTGTGCAATGCATGGGGTCACATATGGACCTTTCTCAAGTTTATGTATAGACATGTAATAAATCCCTCATGTCTAAAAAATTAAGTGCTGATTAAATAAAAATGTATATATCATCTGATACTGATATCTCAGCAAGAACACTGGTCCCTATGGATAGATACGTAGCTTGAGTCACTCCTGTAATTGACAACATCTCTCTTTAAAAGAATGAGATTTTACATGTCTGTTCTTGTACACAGTCACCCATCCATACAATGACACAGATTCTGTGCAAATCTTCAGTGCTCTATTTAAAAGCCTCTCATTCTTCTGTACACAATAGGGATAAGAACAGTGCACCTCTCTTTGAAGTAGAATGGAGAGTGATTCCCTGAAGTCAAGGACCATTGTGAAGGAATGTAAAGTAAAAAGTGAAAAACTTGACCAACAACCTTTTGGAGATGAAAATGTGTTTTAGTGGGATTCCATTAATTGATCAAAGGCCCATGTGTGTGCACACATATTTATGCAGGCTTTTAAGCTAGAAGGTGAAATTTGTCTTTCCATGTGCTTTATCAAATGGGTTTGGACAACGTCTTACTGACCAGCACTCCAGTGTCACATCAAAGCAGATCTGTTCAATGAATCTCTGTAATTCATTACCTGAATTCCCTATCTCACGGTAATTGTATTTGTTCACTGGCTGAGGCTTACTTCTTTCTAAGAGCAACATTTGATTCAAAAAAGGAACAGGCTGCCTGTTCAGATGTGGCCAATAATTTCCATTGGCAAAACCAGACAGAAAAAGGTTTCTTCCTCAAGACCAGAGAAACTTATCCGCAGACTCATCAGCTAGTTGGGATCTGGTTTTAAAGATTTTAAGCACCTTACTGAGACAGAAGTCTGAGTCTACAACTTGATACTCAGACTTAGCTAATTTCTATTATTTTATTGAAAGGAACAGTTAATGTTTAATTGTTTGATCAGTCAAGCATGCCTATATTTGTTTATCTGAGTAACCAATATGAAGATATCAACATGTAATACAGCAACCATTGTTAATTCCCTATCACTTTGTCTAAAATTCTGTATTGCTTATATTGTTTTTGTGTTATTTTGTAAATGTTTTGTGTGTCCGTTAATACATTTTCATTCTTTTATCCTTAAAACAAACAAACAAACAAAAAAATTCTAGCAAAGAGTCACTATCATTGAGTGACCTTGCTGGCATGGTAGATGGAACAAAAGTAGTTGTTAGGGAACTGCTGTTAGGAACCTACCATATGCCATGTACTGTATTATGCACTGTAGATGTTGCGACAAACAAGATAGGCACAGTCTTTGCCCTCATGATACAGTCTATGTAGTAGGAAAGTCATCTACTTTTCCTCATGTCTCATGGTAGTTCAGTACCACAAGACTAAATTGCCCCATACTAAAGGAGGGATCAGGACATCATGAAGGAAACAGAAGGAGAGATCAACAAACCTGATGCTATTTCTGATTTTCTCTCCTGTTTTCATATCCATTTGCACTCCATGGAACCATTGTCTTATTAATTGTAAAAGAACTAAAACCACTACTGTTCCATCCTTTCGACCGTCCAGGTGTTGCGGTCAGAAAAATAGCACACAAAAGGCTCTCAGCCTCCATCAGGGCTGACTGTGTGACACGTGACTGGCTGGGGACCCACTGGAGAAAGTCAAAGTGGTGCTGTTATGAAGAAACTCAGTGCACAGAAATACATTTGCTTAACCAGGCAATGTTTATCTTTGATCCTGGTTAGATTAATTTAAGATGTAAGTTTCCTTTCTTCTCCCCTTTGGTCATCTGTGAAAGTGAATTTTGGTCAAGCTAACAAGCTAGGAAAACTCTATAATATTTAAAGAGTAAAATATTCAGCATGTCAACATGACTATGCATCTAATATTTTGATTCTGAAAAAGAAGATAAAAGAATTTCTAAACTTCTTCCTCTTTGTATATCATAATACATGAGCTCTTTGCAGGTCTTGTTTCATAAGTGTAATGAATCAAAACTTTTCCACTCTCCACATCAGCAAAGCCTTCATTTGGTGAACATTGTCTGGAGACCAGGTCTTTTCCAGGAGAATTTCAATAGGTAAGATAGAAAATGATCAGTAAACAATGAGGCCCATTATAGTGGAAACATCATTTAAAATGAAGACTTCCACATCTGTTTCACTGTCTAATTACAAATGCAACACTCCCTGATGACATTCAGTTCCGATCACTACCATAAATCACACTCATAAAGAAAGAGTTTAAAAAGGAAGCGATTTACACCACTGTGAACACTTTGCATTCAGAAACACAGGCACATTCAGTTATAGCTTTATCTTGTGCCAGATGAAATCAGGTTGTGTGGAGTGAGAGAAAATAAAGTATTTACCCCAACTATGTAATTCTTCCTCCCATAGAGCTAACTGAGGTCTCATGTGAACAGAAATTGTCCTGGGAATAGAGAAAAAAAATCCAGCTGAGAAAAAATCAACTTCAGAAAGTTCTGTCAGTCATTTATCAAAAAATATTTATTAAAAGCCTACTAGGGGCCAACTGGGGGCTAGCCTTAGGGAACAGAAGAATAAACCAAACAGGTACTCCTAGCACTGACAGCCAAATTCTACAAAGAGACATTACAAGTAAAGATTGCATACAGACACAAATATATAATTACTTCTGTGGCATTTCCACAGAGGAACATGGCAGGGTTCTGTGACAATGAGACTTTCAGCAAAACTCCCAAGAAAACTGCAAAGCTCCAAGGAGACAAGGACCACTTGAAGGATTCTGCAGCTGACTTTCACAAACACAGATTCATATTCCCAGGACTTTTCACTTTTTTGGAAAATCAGTGCTTCAAAACAGAAAACAGCCAGAGTTATTTAAATAGATCATTGAAGGTGTAATATATGGATTTAAATATAAAAAATAAACTTAAATAATGAGAATTTTCTGTAAACCATATGCTAACTTTTATATCCAGAAGAAACATATCTAATATTGAATACTGCGGAAGAATCTGGTATATAGAAATGAAGCTATGAAACTCGATAAGGAAAGAAGATGAAAACTCCATCTAGAAGAAGCACAGCCATGATTGAATGAAGGGTTACACTGATTTCTTAGAGAAAAAAATCATTGGAGTAGCATGGTAGAAATATGTACACAGTATAACTTTTTGTGTACATTTATAAATGTATGCATACTGTAAACACTACACTTTAGACTGAAAATATTGCCTAACTTAGCCTAGGAGGTATTGTGTTAGTATTGGACAAGCTGCACTACTGTAGCAAATAATTCCTGAGTCATAACTGTTTAAAGGGCCCTTATGCAAGTTGTTCAGTTTGGTTGAAGGAGACTCCATGCCTTACTGTCCTCACTGACCACCAGCACATAAGGGCTGAAGATGCAGCTCAAGGGTCTAGCACCTGATTCTCACATACAAAGCCTGAGTTCAGTTCCTAGCCTCGAAAGAACTCGATGGCTCTCCCACAAGCTGCAAAGTTTGTGATTGCCATAGTAGTGAAAGTGCTGATGGATTTCCCACTTATTCTCAAATTCTTCCAACTAGATATTCACTGCACTGTATTTATTAAAGATGATTTATGTTTACCCAATTTAATTGGTCAATGCATATGATGTAGTTATTTGCCCACTATTGCCCAGATGTACAAAGGAATTAGATATTTTTACTTCATAAATCACATATATCATATTTTAATGTACATAGTTCCATAGGAGTACATTTCATTCTATTATCTATTCAATAACATTTTGTTAAGTAGCCATATCTGCACTAAGTTGACCTCATAGTTAAAAAGTTCAGACCCTGAAGCTCATAACAGGCAAATCTCATAAGCAGAATTTGCTTTCTTTTTCTCTCTTACAAATGGTACTCCAAGGAGCTGGGGATATAGCTCAGTGGAATAAGTGCCTGCCTGGCAAGCACAAGGTCCTGAGTTCGATCCCCAGTTCCACAAAAAAAAAAAAAAAAAAAAAAGCAAATGGTACTCCAAAAGGTATTAGTAGCTTAGTTCTTCATGAGAACATAAACCATTATGAGCAGGGAACACAAATGAGACCATCTATGACATTTCAGTCAAGGTGGAATGACCCCCTCAGCCTCAATTCATCCCAGCAACCAGAACGTGACAATGTATTTATGGAATGGAGATGGGGACTGACAGCCTGCAGTTATGCAAATTTTAAACAGTAGAACTGGCCCAAAGAGTAACCCTAGCTGATGATCAGTTAATATAAACTCCATTTGTTCACTAAAACAAGTTTTCCCCTGAAAATAGCATGTTTTGAAGACATTAGTCAGCTGTCAGAAACAAATGCTTGATAAGGGATCAAATCCGGTTGCCTTTATTGACAAGGAAATGAAAATGTATTTCATAACAGTTTTATTTCATATATACAACAGCATTGTAACTTCTAAATCTATGTTTTAAAATGATCTCAATATGGTGCTATACGGCTGCTGCAGCCTGCCAAAGTGCACACCCACAATTCCTGCCTTAGGGAATCTCTTAGTGCAATAAGAGCATAAATATTGAAACAATAACTAAGCAAACAGCAGCACTTAAAAGACAGACGAGCAACTTGTGTTTTTCATATCGTGGTGGCTTTTTCGGTGATTGCAACAAATGAAACTTGAAGACGTTTTTACTCTTCTGCATTTCTTCTCCCTTCTTTTTTTTCAGACTTATATTTAAAACCATCAGTAACTCATAAAACGGTAAGAAACAAGTATAAAGAGTTTGTGGTCACTGACAACTGGTGGTCAACGTTTGACACGCATCAGACATGGTGCTGGGTGCGGGAGGCCCCCTTGAGGACTGTTGCCAGCAGCATAAGAGGCAGAACTGAAGAAGAGAGGCTGTTGGGACGGAGAGAAGCTGTTTGGTGCTATGGGATGCTATAAGGAGCTATTGATTCTCTTGTAGGAAGGAGCCTGTTGCGTTGGCTTTCCTGATGAACTCAGCTGTCCTTATCATTCAAGGAGCTCAGAACTTCAGCTCTGATCCTCACTTTGAGCATCACTTCATGGCTCGGGAGGGGAAGATGACGCAGTGCTGTCTCCTGGAGAAGTTTGCCATGTTGACTTTCCCGATGGGAACCTGGATGTCCTGATCATTGGAGGAGCTTGGGACCTCCCTGTTGCTGAGGATGGCTGTGGTACTTTTCAGGGGAGCTCCAGTTCTTACTTGAGCATCACTTCCTGGCTCAAGTGCAGATCCCTCAGCCTGCTAGAACAGATCCTTCATTCTGCTGGCATAGAATTTCTAGTTTCCACCACTGATTTTGGGCCTTCCAAGCACAGATCTATGAAACAGGCCTGCATGAGACATGGTCGTGGGATCTAGGCCTCCAGCTGGATTTGTGGGAGACATTGTCATGGGCTCTAGGTCTTCAGCTGGACTTACGCAGACGCTATTATGGGGTTCAGGCCTTTGGCTGGATTCTTTGGTCATTAGTGTGTGGACAGATTTCCTGCACTCTCTCGCCTATGAATTTGGGGGCGATTATTATAAGTAATCTTATTAAATATGTGTCCTGTATTATATTGTTCCCTTTGCATAAACCCCGAACTGCAACAGAGTTCAGACAGTATTGCCTAAATACAGTTGGTGTCTTTTGATTATATTTTCTTAGCCAGCCAAATTGTATCCCTCTAGTTATATAATTCATTAAATCCGTTAACTGTATTTTCATTGCTTTTCCTGTCATAAAACATGCATGAAATTTAGCATTTTGAAGGATAACATCAGGGGCATTTAGTACACTCACATTACAACATCATCATCCCTATCTAATTCTAAAAATTCTTCATCATTCAGAAAGGAAATCCTGAATCTATTCAGTTGCCACTGCCATCCTTCGCATGCCTTCTCTCTGGCAACCACTGATCGACTTTCCATCTCCAGCAACTCATCTACTCCAAACATGTCACATAAATAGAATCAGAAAATGTGTCTTCTTGTATTGGTCTTCTTTTAGTTAGTATAATATTTTTGCAGTTCATCCAGATTGCAGATATATCAGAAGTTCATTCAAAGTTTCCTTCATTTTAGGGCTGAACAACATTCCATTGTGTGTATATACTGCATCTTAAAATTCATTCTTTTCTGTGTTGGACATTTGGGTTGTTTCCTCATTTTGACTATTGTGAACTGTGTTGCTATAAATATTTGTGTAAAACATGCATTTGAATACATGCATTTCATTACTTTGGGTTTATACCTACAAATGGAAACCATGAATGTAAGATAATTGTATGTTTAATTTTGTAACAGTCAAATTGTTTTCAACAGCAAATACAAAATTTTACATTCTCATCAGCGATATATGAGCATTCCATCCATATCAATGTCACCACTGGTTATTTTCCATGATTTTTCTCAGTCTAATCATCGCAGCAAATGTGAAGTGACATCTCATGTGGTTTTCTAAGGATTATTGATGTTGTGTGTGTTTTCATGTGCTAGTTGGCCATTTCCATATCTCCTCTGGGAAAATCTCTACTTAAGACCTTTTCCCATTTTTTGCTTGCCATGTTTGTTTTGTTGTTGTTCTTTGTTGTTTCTTGTATTTTTCTAAGGGTTTTATACTTTTAGTTTGTGTATGTACATCATGGATCCCTTTTGAGTTAATTTTTCCATAAGGCATGAAATGAGGGTCCAGCTTCATCTTTCTGTAATTTTGTATGTCCAGTTGTTTCCAGCATTATTTGCACCCGAGAGTATTCTTTCCCTAATGATTTTCGAACTCGTCAACATCAATTGTCAGTAAATATCTGTGATAAGCTTTTGATTCTTTATTCGTTTATATGTGTGTTCTTATGCTATTATCTAAAACTTTTTGCTACTAAAGCATTGCTGTAAGTTTTGAAATAGGAATATGTGAGTTCTTCAACTTTTTTCAAGGTTGTTTAGGTTTTTAGGTTCCCTTGAAAATCCATATGAATTTTGCAATCAGATTTTCCATTTCTACAGAAAAAAGATATTAGTATTGACTTAAGGATCACACTGAATATATAGATTTCTTGAGGTTTATAGCCATTTTAAGTCTTTAGATCCATGAACATGAGACAGCTTTTGTATATACATTAATTTTCAGCTTACACTGAAGATAATGATTTTTTAATATTCCAAGGAGTTGATATTAGTCCTTACATAGGGCAATGCTAGATATTTTGAGTTTTAAAAAAATAATTGTGTAATAAGAATAAACTAATGGCATAGAACATAATAGAATTTGTACCAATACCACCTAATTAATTAAAAAATCATCTCTTTTAGAGAATTGAAATGAAATTAATTTTTACATTCAATATAAGTCATAAAAACAAATATAGTTTGAAAAACTTCCAAAGACATAAATCTAAAAATATCTTTATCATATTTTATTTCTGTTGGCATTTATGTTACTAATATGTTGTCATTTCAAAAGTAAACAAACAATACCTCTTTCCCTACATACTAAAGATTAAATATAAGATGTGATGAAGGCAAACACATGAAGTACAAATATTGGTTTAATTTATACTAGACCCAGGATTAGAAGCAATGCATTGATGGCATATTTCCAAGGAACTGTCTTAGTGAATTTCTTAATAATTTCTCTAAGTAGAATTTATATTGCTGAGCTGCAGGCAAGCAGGTGAGAGAAAACTCTGCCCTTCTGGCGGGTAGAGAGATGTAAGAAGGTAGAAGAAAGAGAAGAGGAACAGAGGGAACAAAGAGCCACAGCAAGAGACAGAGAAATCTGAGCAGAACACTATAGTTAGTCCTGTCTTTACTATTCACTGATGAATTTAGCACTTCTGCCCAAACTAAGGATTTGTTAAGAGACGGAAACCATTAATCTCATACCATTTTCTCCTAACAGTACAGTGTGTCCACACTCTGTCTTTTCTATGGAAGTAGGAGTGAGGAAAAATGTTGTCTTCAAGTCTCCTGAAGGCTTACACTTCAAATAAATCAACTTTTGACATTCAGCTGACATTTTATATTAATCTGATGGGTAAATGTTGGGCAAGCACTCAACCCATGTATGATTTTCCTGCCTTATTTAGGATTTTAACTAATTCACTTATGGTATGGGTCAAAACACTGCATATTCCAATTTATGTTCTTTATTCACTTTAATTCACCAATTTAGGTTTCTGACATGATTTTTCACTGGATCCACAGGCCACACCACAGTCACAGGGCACATCCCCGGATAAGGAAGTGTCAAAATTCTTGGTCTGGAGTGAGCATTTGCTCTTTAAGGGATTGTATTTTTCCAGTGTCAGTCTATAATATATTATCATTACTGTGGTCACTGAAACATCAGAACATATTTCTCCTATCGAACTGTACCTCCATAACCATTAACAATTTGTCAGTCCCTACTGCTCTCTACTTTTCTCAGCTCCTGGTAACCATCGATCTATTCTGAATGTCTGTGATATGAGTTCTGCATATGATGGATATCATGAGAGATTTTATAGACAGTATCTCTTGTGGTGTGCTTTTTTTTCTTTCTTTTTTATTACTGATTTGCCTACCTTGAATCAAATTCACAAATAGAGATATATAAATCCATGTAAACTTCCATAGCAAAATTCTGTGCCACCTACTTATATTTATTTAGGCTTTGTACAAGAAGATGACATTGGCTTTTAGGGTCTTAACCTATTATCTTTCAGAGCAACTTCTTCCCATTCTAGCACATTGTCACAGCACACCCAAGAGCCCTTCATTACAGATTCTGCCCTGGCATTGACTCCCATCTGCCGCACTTTGTCTCAAGTTAATAGAGTCAACAGGGTCAAAGCAGAGCCATGGACAATAGTAAAGGTCCTAAGGAACCCAGATTGCAAATCCAGGAATATGGGGCCACTGCAGTAGGTTCTGCTCCTTCATCAAGAGGATTGCATTTTCCTCTGTGGGTCAAGAAAGAGGCCAAATCAGTTCTTCACAAATTTTCTTTGGTTCACCTAGTATAGTGAATCTTCATTACACATTACCGTTGAGGAATAAACTCAAAAAATATGAACTTACCTGAACAGGAAAGCTGTACAGTGTAGCTTCAATTGGATGGCTTTTGAAACCAGACAAATCGGACTCTACTAAGTACCAATTGAAAGTAATACCTGCATACTTTATTCTTGTGTGCATAAAAATGAAAATAAATGTACATTTCTCATATAGTTCATTTGAAAACCAAATGACACCATGCAGTAAAGTGTCCAGCATGGTATATGATCCATAGTATAAAAATTAACAATTTTATTTATTCATTGGTAAAAATGTCTTTCAGGAAGCCACCTTTTTTACTTTATCAAATGGGAAGTAACTGCAATTATGATGCAAAAACAGCAGAATCAGAAAATATTTCCCTGAATCTGAAATAATCCCTCAAGTCTATGAAATGATGATGTTTTCTCTTGTTCCATCCTCACTGGCAATGGAATCTGGCTTATCGCCTTCAGTGGTTAATCATACTTCTCAGAAATCACTGTTAACTGGCTTCTCTACTTACTCTCCCAAGGTTTTGACAAAAGAAAACACATGCACAAATGGACATATATCACTTACCCTTAAAACACTGGGCTAGTTTTACTCCTCCTTATAATAATCACCTTTGAACATGCCACATTTTCAGTCTTAATTGTGAAAGCCTAAAATGGGAACTACACACTGGCCTGCCTATCTGGCACGGGCATATCCTGAGAATTACCAGAGTGGAAAATTGAAGAGAGGGAAGAGTTTCAGTTTTATAGCTAGACTATACTACCTTCAAAGCACAGCTGCTTGTTGCTGAGGCAGCTTTTAGATACTGCTGATCTGACACTGAAATCCCATTTGGTGCCATGTAAATATCTAGTCTTTTTTTTTTTTTTTTTTTTTTACTATTGGCTATTTTTTTTCTCCTGTATTTTCTTTATCCTAGTAAGGCAATGTGTAGAAAATCAAGGAATAAAGTAATAATTTTTTTTATGTCATGGTAATGCAAAACAAAGCCATTGTAGCTCAAATTACATAGCTAATTATATCTATTTTCCATTCCACACTGTCTCTTTTTATAGCCTATCTTTCCCACATGTGTTCATAGAATTTTAGAGCTGAAAAAGACACTAACAGTCATCAAAATCAGTGTTTTCATAGCATTGTGGATTAAGAAATTGTGTGGTCTTAGAAATTCCCACTGTTCACTGGTTCATGAAAGCCTAAAAGGTCCAGTAGTAAATAAAACTGTTCAATTCCCCTGAACAGGTAGTTCTCAGAGCTGTGTCATGATGAACTCTCCTGGAGGATCTGCACCTATATTCATGGAATTTGGGCTTCTGTGTATCATGCTTTGATAATGTTAATATCACTCAAACTTTGTTACTAGACACACAGGCAGAAATACTGAATACAAAAGCAGTTACTTACTTTCTCCTTAGCCTCTTTGTTTTCACTCTGTTTTCTTTTTTCACTTTTCACATTCTTCCTCATACCTGTGGGAGGAAAAAATAACAACTTGATGTATGACACTTACACCACCTTTATCCCACAGATATTTCTTATTGCATTTATAACTAAAATGATTGAGCATGCCTTCATCTCTGTTCAACAAAGATGAATAATTAAAGTGCAAGTTGCTGCTTAGAAATTATTTGCACCTATTCCCTAAATGTCTGCAATCCATATACTTTCAAGGAACTATTCATAGCAATGTGTCAAGAAAAAATGTGCATTCTCCAGCTGTAAACTAGAGGTGTTGATTTATCTTTGAACGTGGATTTACAGAAGAGAGTTTACTATCTTCTAGCCCTACTAGTAAGTGGAGAAATGACAAAGCATGAAGTCACCATGAAGTCATAAAATACCTAAAGTTAATCAATATTAATTTATGAATGCACTTTTAAGGGACATATCTTTTTCACTTGATGATTTATATTACTAGCAAAAGCCTAGTGTAACGGAGTTACAAAAGTGTTTCACATTAGCCTTGAAATTGAAGCCCACAGGATTCATCCAAGAGGTCACTTTTTTTATTATTGTGTGACCCAAGCAGCATCTTTAATAACCTCATTGCCTCTTTAAAGAACTACTCATTTGAAAATCACTTTAAGACCCTCACGTAACAGATGAGAGCAATGTGCTATCAAAAACCCAAATGAAAAAAGAGCTTAAGAATTGATTTTCTCTGTGGCTGTGACCAATCTGCTTTTCATTAGTTCCACTGACATCAGAACTAAATATATAAAAACAAGAGTTGTTTGTGAGTATGTATGTGTTTGATTTAGCATAAGATCATCCCCAAAGAACTGTAGCTTTCCCATGAAAGGGGGAAGAGGAAAATAATCCTCAGCACTCTCCTCTGGGTCCCAGGCCTGAGTTACTCCATTTGCTCAAGTCGACTTCTCCCTGGTCCATCTGAAGCCCTAAAGTCAGTTCCTGGAAATACTACCTCCCTGTCAGATCACCCACACTGGACGAGCCCTTAAAGAGACAGGCATGCTTCCAAACTTACTACAGCAAGCTGAGCATCTTTGTAAGACCCACCATTCTCTTGAGCCTTTTCCCCAGCCAAGTTTTCTGATGTTTGTCCCTGCAGAGGGCAACCAAGAGCCATGTAGTCTTTCAGATCCAAGTTTGCACCCTGAAGAAGCAGGAAGGGAGGATTTTCTGGCTTTGGTCTTTGTGGGACCCTGACAGCTAACCCAAGTCATGTGAATGGCATTAAGCAGACCTATCTTTCCTTTTTAAGTTAACAGTATGTGTTACTTCTTGAGAAAGACCAATTAAGCTAACTCATCATCCTTCCTATGTTTGATTGTCCCAGTGTTTGGTCAAATACACAGACTGCCCTTAGGTAAATTGTAGAAGCCAGATTCCTACACCATCCTCAGGCATTCTCTGTTTACTTCCATCCAGAGATCCTTCTCTTTATAGGAGGTATAGTCTCATCTGACATCTGACACCTCAAATTTGGCCCAACCCATCAGATTTCCTACAGGTTTGCTTCATTAATTCACCTCCTTTTGTGACTTCTGATAGAAACCAGAATGACACTGGCTTAGAAGCAAAGACTTTTATGGCTATATGGCAGCATATTTTAATTTTCAAGTTAAAATTGACTAGTGTGCTCTCAGCATTACCATTTACAGCCCTGCAAATGTGCTTTGAAGCTTACAGTGTCCTGCTCCTCTTCACCACACCGAACCGGTGCTGCACCATTAAACATGCCAGGGATGGAGTCCTGCGGGACAGCCTTCAAGCTGCCACTTCTCAGGCTGCAAATCAAAGATTACATCCACTACTTCCAAGGCCAAGAGAAATAAGTTAATTCATCATCGGAAAATAACATAGTGTTTAAAATAAAATTTCTTAAAGATTTGTGGAGTTCCCTCATGTGAGATCTGTTTTGTGCCTTCTACTTCCCATTTGATATTCATTTTGCAAAGACCTATGTTCCTGTGTAATTCTTAAACTACTGTTAGTACGCTCTGAGTCTTACAGAATTTTAGATGCAGAAGGTATCTCAGTTTTTGATCCAGAAATAACCATGGAGAGTGTATGTAACCTGAGACATTAAACTATTGTGAAGCAGCTAGCCGGGGTTCTCAAAGCAACATTACCAACCTGAAACTTTCCTAGAAACACAAACTATCAGGACTACTGAAGAAGAAATTCTGGTGCTCGGTTCCAGCAAGTCCTAGGTGGGTCTGATGCAAGCTAAGCTTTGAGAACCTTTGCCTTAGACATTTTTTGAGGCTTTCAAACTTCTCCAATTATTCTCCACAACTTTCACTTATTTGCCCAGTAAGTTTGTGAAGTACGCAGAGTGGTTTTCCTGTTCTCTGAAGAGAAGACTACTTCAGAAAGGGAATTCAGTCAAGAGCTCCCTGATGCTAAAAGGCAGGCGGGATCGCAGGATGCTTCATCTGACGCCTATTACTGTACGCCTCGCCTCTGAGTAGCAAAGTTTCAGGGAGTGAGGATTACCTGGCCCTAGTGACTGCATCATTGGGAGGACAAGACATAATGCCCAATAGTTGATTAGCGGGAAAGCCAATGAGGAAAGGGGATGGGGAGGAAGAGGAGGAGGGATAGGATGAGGAAGATGAGAAGGAAGAAAAGGAGGAAGAGAAGGAAGAGGAAGAGAAGAAGGTGAAAGTTAAGAGGAGAAAAAGGAGCAGGAAAAGAAAGGAAGGATGGAAGAGAGAGAGGGAGAGAAGGAAGTTTACAAACTGGATTAAGGATAGGAACAAAAGGAGAGAACCCAAAGCGCCAACTGGGCCAACAGGTTTTTTAAACATTAAACTTGGACTTTTGAATTATTCTATAAAATAATTAAGTAAGATAAAATACTAAGGAAGGAATTTTGTCACTTATATACATTGGCTCTTTGTTCTCTACGTGGTCCAAGGTAATTCTTCCTCACTTGGTGAGGCTCAGGCAAGACACAATGTTGGTGCCCACCCATGACTGGCAACAATGGGTCCCAACATACAAGCTGATAAGAGGTGTTTCCATTGGTTTGGGATGTGGTCTCAGTTTCAGAATTTTCAAAAGCTTCCTGGGTGTTTCTAATGCTCAGATAAGTTTGCGAACCATTGCCTCACAATCAAATCTTAAAATAGAAATAAAATGGGGGCGGAAGAAAAACAGAAATAGAATGTGCAAAGTTTCCCTGTTAAAGGTCTTCAAAGATTCTTCTTTCCTGACTCTGCCCCATGACTCTCAGGGAACAAGCCCCAAGTCATCAGCAGGGAATGCAGGTCTTCTGCTATCTGACCACAGCCTGTCCTTTCAGTTCAGTTTCTGTCTTTTCTCATCTAAAATTTATAAATTTGGAGAAGGGGAGGCTTTTTACAATGTATAAATTTAAAATCTTATGCTCTGCCCCCAAAATAAAAGATGAATAAAGCTCTTCACTTTCTTTCAGTGAGTCCCTGTTGCATGGAGTGTTTTTCTCCATTCCTTTGACCTGCCATTGCTATCACTGCTAGTTAGACACAAAATTCTCATACTGTTTTACCCTGGGCTCTGCGCCACACAAGTGAATTTTTCTCATCTTCCCATAACATTCGGTGAGCAGTTCTGTCACTGCATGTGTTCCTTGCTTTCTCCCTCCAGAATGTGAGCAATATGCAGTTGCCCCTCTTTGTCTGCATCCCAGGAAGTTTAAGCAACCACAAATTGTATATATTCTAAAATAGCACATCCATACTGAACATGTGGGGACTCTTTTTTTCATTATTCCTGATGCAGTGTAACAACTGTTTATATAGCATCTACACTGAATTATGTATTGTAAGTCATCTAGAGGTGGTTTCAAGTATAAGATAACATTCTACTATTTTTTAATTATAGACTAAGTATCTGAATTTTTATTTTTTTTTAAATCCTGTCTGTGCATTCTGGTTTCCATAGATGGTCTTGAATGAGTCCCCTGCAGAAACTCAAAGTGGACTACTATAGCTTATTTAAATCTGAAATTCTACACTGAACAAAGTAACTGGTCCATAGAAAGACCACAATGTCTGTTGAATAAATGAATTAACAAGGATGAGACAATATTTCCAGATGGGACTCTAGAATCATTCTAATACGGACCACAGTTCAAATGGGAACTTCTTTATGGATGTTGGGAGAAGGAAATACATTAAGAATTTATCATTTACCAGGTGATTTGCTTTCATTTTCAAACACTGATTCTCAGATATGCCAGAAATATGGCCACTTGGTTCTAAACATTAAGGCATGGTAGAACTAGAGAGAAGTAGGGCATCCTTCCAGCTGCATCCCTTTCGGGATGGTTTTTTGTTTTCTATTTTCATCTTCTGCTTTCCACACACTGCAGTCGCACCTGTGAGCTGCTCTCAGAAGAGACTCAGTTTTAGGAGAACATGTTATCTCACATTTTATGCAATGAACCTCAATGTTAAACCAGAGATACTGATTCCAATCACATGTTTTATCTCATGGCATTGTACTTACATCTTCACAGACTATGACTTTAAATCCACAAGGATCCAGGAAACTTCCTCCAAATGAAGGTCATGGTTTTCTGTCATGTCCTCTTTTGATTTGTTGCTTTTCATGGGAAGCCACATCCTCATCACACCCAGACATACCCTGTTGAGCTCACACATAAATCTCAGAATAGTTCCTCACGTGTACCCAAAATAGCAGGCGCAAATATCACACCACACAAACTGAACAGCAACTCTAACCTTAATACCTGGTCACTATCTCACACACACTCACCCACACTCAAAGGCTAGACATCAGTCTAGCTTTTGTTATCTTTTCTTTCTAGCCCTATACACTGCCTTCATGAAAATCTAATTCTAGCTTGTCAAATAAAATTGAGGACAAATAGGCTGTATTTTTCCTAACATTGTTACTCCAAAGAGAGACCTGAAACTTTTGATTCCTACAAAATAAATTCATTGGTGACTCTTTAACTTAACAAAGTTATTTAAAATCAAAATAAACAGATGGTGAAAATCGTCAGAAATTGTTATCTCCCAGGAAATCGGGCATGCAGCCCCCTTGTCTATGCAAATATACAAGTACTATTGCCACACACCAAATAGCATACTTGTATCAAATCTGTAGGAGTCCTCACAACTGACTCAACCATGTTAACCTACTCATACATGTGACAATAAGTATATTTTAAATTGTGTGAACACCTTCAACCACTGACTGTTATACCACGTGCAGAAACATAGACAAAGGCAAATGCAAAAATTGAAATGTTTAGTACATGCAGGCTGGAGTTCTGCCATATCATTAGACCTTATCCAAGAGGGCTCAGAAGCTAATGTATTTGCTTCTGGTGACACTTATCCTTAATGAAGACATAAAAAAGTGATTTGGACATGGTACATTTTAGAAGCTGCATGTATTACAATAGTTCAGGAAAATATTTTGATTCTTATGGTATCATTTTCTTAATACTGAAAATGAGCAAGTTTTGTTTACACAACATAAACAAGGATAGTGACAATGCTGATATTTAAAAGTTCCTAGAGTAGGAAAAATAAGGGAAAATAAACATTTTTGAGAGTCTGTGCACCTCACCTGGTGTGAGAAGCTGTAAGTATGTTCTTATTCTGTTTTTTTGTTTTGTTTTGTTTTGTTTTGTTTTGGTACTGGGAATCAATCTTGGGACCTTGTACTTGCCAGGCAAGCACCTGCGCCGCTGAGCTATATCCCCAGCCCTGAAGCTGATGAACTCTATATTTTGAATTCACTTTGCTGCTTTCCCTCACCTTCATTTTGAGAACTACACTGGAAAGTCTCTGGTTGATGTTCAGAGTATATTTTATTTTTCAATACATAAACACTGATTTTTCCTGTATTTTTTATTTCCTTTTTGTTGGGGTTTTGTTTTTCTTTGTTTTGGGCTATGAGGGTAGGAAAAGAAGAGAGAATATAGGTGTAAAACAATCCTTTCCCTATAATAAAGTCAGTGAGACCATCAATTAACCGAGATGTTCACTCATAGGCACCTTGTAAACTTGTCTCTGAGATTAAGAAAATGACTGCTTTATCTCTCAAGCTATTTTACAACCAACATCTTTGGTCTTCATCAGGTTAATCATGTCAATGACACTAACCATAAATATGAACATTTTTGTAAAAGGAAAATTCTAGATAAGGAAAGAATTCCTGAAACCAAAAACAGGAGTGTAAATATTTGATTCCTTGTGAGTTAGAACAAGACTATTTATTAATTTAAAGCTAGAAGTGGAGAGGAGCCCTTTGAAAATAAGTAATGAAACCAACAGGTCATTGATTACACTCCCACAGTGCAATTTGAAAAGGGAAAGATTTGGTTTTTCATTTACCCAAGAGGACGGATACTGTTTCCCCTCCTCAAAATAAAACTAACTTCAGATTTTTCAATTGTAAAGTTAAATATGTAGACGTATAAAAATAATGAAAATTTACTGAAATAATTCACAAACCGAAGGCATGCAGAACACTCACCCAAGGATGTTCAGTGGCTAATAGGTTAAAATATTATAAGGAAGTTTTGTAATAAGCAGACTCCAGGAATACTAAAACACATTAATTTCCATCATATGTGAGTGTAAAGGGGAGTCAAAGTGTAGGAGTGTTAGAAAGATGAGAAGGATTGAAACAAAGCAAACTTAGTTTTTAAACTAAGACTTCAAATCTGTTGTTTTAAAAAATAAAACACTAAAATATGAATTAGGCTCAGAATAATTACTCTGCAGAAAAAATTAAGAATTTAAGAAGAATGACACTAAAAATTAAGAGTAACACTAAAATGAAAAAACCAGATACAGGTGAGAACACAAAGTTTTGGCCACAAATGGGAGCAACCAAATGTCTTCTAAACTGCTAGCGGTAGTGGTAATTGATACAATAGCTTTAGAAAAATATTTGATGTACCCAAATAAATGCATATACTCTCTAACCTGCAATCCCAATAGAGCTCTTGTCCTCCAAAGAATATATGCAGAGTGTTTTTTGCAGCTGTATCTGCAACGGCATTCCAAAAGGAGCAAAAATAAAAAGAGTAAGCAAATTGTAGCATATAGCACAATACAAACAATACAACAGTGAAAACAGCAAAGTACTGAGGCATAATCACAAATAAGAATTTCATGAGCATAATGATGAGTGAAAAAAGTAAGATGGAAAAAGTAGATTCCATCCACTTTATTTCCATGAAGTTCAAAACCAGGTAAAACAAACTAATGACTTCCATTGGGTGCATACTGGGTGTATGGTAGGCTAGGAGCCCCCTAAAGGGCTACAAATGTTCTACATCTTGATCTGTGTACTGCTGATGTGGTTTATACGTGTGAAATGTTCACTAACATCTTCCTTTAAGAACTAGGCACTTTCAAACGTATCAGAGGTAACTCCATTTAAAATGAAGATTATCTTTTTTCAGTTTTTTAACCAGCACACCCATTCATTTGGATCAGCATTTTTGACAATTATGTTATACTTGACCATTTCTTGAATCTTTTGCTTCGTATTCATCAAATTTATGTTCTGATAATACTTAGTGCATGATTGTTTTCATGAAAAAATCCATTACATAGTGATCAATCTGAAAACAGGAAATCCAAAAGTCAAGCCTTCCTGAGCACCAGTGTAACACTCAAATGATTTCAAATGTTGGAGCATTTCAGATTTCATAATTTAGGTTTGGTATGTTCACCTGTTCAAGTCCATGGAAATATTCTGAAATCTGAAAAAAAAATTCCAACTCTGAAACTTTTTCCAAGTATTTAGGGTAAGGGCTCCTCGGCCCTCACTCATGTCACAAGGCACACTTACCCAGGGGATTTTCCCCCAGGCAACAAATGGAGAAGGGTCTATTCATAGTTGTAACATCAAAGATGACCAAGTTTGATTTAACTATCACCGAGTTGTGTCTACCAAGGGTGCACGGAGGCCACCATGAACAGTGTAACAGCGTCACAGCAACAAGCACCCCATGGACTCAGAACTGACACTGAGAATCTGTTCATTTTCCTTAAGAACTATGACAATGTTTCATTTCTAAACGAATGATAAGGGCTGGAAATTTCTCCATATTTTATATCTTTGAGGTAGACTTATTCTTTTTTAAAGACAAAATTATGCACCTCTCTGTTTTTCTTTTCTGATCACTGGAGTATGCACTCCTCTAGTTTTGACCACAATTTGTGTATCATGTCTATTTTTATTCTGTTAGGTGCAAACATTTCACATTCTTTCAGGAAAGAATCAATGCACTATAAGATTATAAAGAGAACAACCTCATTTTTGCCAGAGACAATATTCAAAAAGTGCAAAACCAATAAAACAAATAATAAAGATATAAGGCATCACAGAAGACTACCTATTTTTCTGATTTTTCCTTTCTTTTACAGCTTAGATGCCTTGGACTTGAATATTACCTCAGCAGTAATCTCTGCAGATGGAACATGCTTTTATTTTTCACAACAGGAACAAGATATCCAAGAGGAAGGGACATTTGCAACCTACCTTTTAAAAAAAGTTTTTAAAAAGACTCCTGCAGCAGAAACAAAGCCAATCAATAGTACTTGGTATTGAAAAGAATGGCTGGTTTTATATTTGAAGCATAATCTCAGGGTCCTAGTTACTTCTGGTCACAACCAACAAATACAGCAGCTTGCTAAGGGAATAACAATTTTCCTAACCAGACTCTTCCATCCTATGCTGTGTCCCAGGTCAATTCAAGGTTAGATGTCACAATCTACTTTGTCTAACACTTTTGGTGGAAGATGCCTGGAAGTCACCAGAAGGTTTAGAAGAATGAAAGCCAATGGTCATTTAGTTTTTCAAGTTGCTTCCTACACTTCCCCACTTCGTGTTTGGTCTTCTTTGTTTCATTTTATTTAACTAGTCTGGATCTCCTAAAAACATTAGTCCACTTAGTCCTGCAGGGTGAACAGTGACCTGTGACCTCAGTCCAGTTGAAAACAGACCACTCTCATTTGGGAGAAATTCAGACCTTCCTAGAGTTTGCAGTCTTGTCCTTCCTCTATGCCTCCTCCTCCTCATGATCAAGCTACATAGGCCAGAGCAGTTCTCCAGCCACCAGAAAGGACAGTGGTCCAATTTGAGAGTAATGGCTGGGGAAGATGTTATTTATCAAGCAGTGAGTGTTCACATCTGGCTGCTAGCTGAACGGAGCTTTAGATTATTTCTAGCAGTTAAAAAATGATAGTAAAAAAGGAGAGGTCGTCTGTACTTATCTCGTGGTTTTCCAGCATGTAATGAAGTCAATGTATTCATAAAGAAACATGCTTAAATATATTCCCTTTAATGATCAGACTTAGAGCTGCGGCAATTGGCAGGAAGTGGATCTGAGATGGCTCCTATTCCCTCAGTTGAGCCAGAGACACAGTAGCAGCCCAGAGAGAGGCACCAGCTGGATGGGTGGGACTAGCAGCCCAGAAAATTCCAAAGCAACGGTAACACTCGGCGCCAGCAGGTGGCAAGTTAGGGGAAACAGCTTTCTGCTTGGGACTAAAGATGCAGGGTGGAAGTGGGTGGTAATGCCACCTTCTTTTCTTCTTTTCTTTTCTTCTCTTTTCTTTTCTTCTTCTTCTTCTCATTTATCTTTTTTAAATGGCTGGGGAGAGCTCCAACCACAGAAAACTAATCCTACCCACCAAATCCAGAGACAAAGATCAGATGCAAACCCAGCACAAATCCACCTGCAATCTTGCTTACAGCACACATGCTGAAATGAGACTTAGACCTGCCATAGAACTGTGGACACTCGGGAAATCTCACCGCTTTTGTTTTTCTCTGTCTGATGGATTTTCCCCTTGGTAGTCTACTGGGTTCACATGTCTTGTTTGCTGTTTATCTTTGTTCTACTTTGTTGTTATTGTTGTTTGTGTATTTTCCTTTTCTCTTTTTCTTTCTGTTCTGCTCTGCCCAGTTTTGTTTTTCTATCTGTATATTTGTTGCTTTTTCCATGTGTGGGATTATTTTTGTTCCTTTTTTTTCTTCTTTCTCCTCGTTTTTCATCTCTCTTCTACCTTCTTTGCCCTCTCTTTCACAATTTAGATTGCTAAACTTTCCCTTTGTATTATACCACTTGTTCTCTTGCTTTCTCTCATCAATTACCTCCCTTGACTTTATGAGACTTTCATGTGAGTAAACATTGTCTCTTTCCCTTTCTGGTTCATGGCAACACTACTACCCTTCCTCTTCCAATCCCTACCTTCTGTAGCCTACAAATATCCAAAACTTAAATGATTATCCTATGCCCACCAAATTTGATCCTACTGTATCTAGCACATGTACTTCACAATCATACTTCCCACCCTTCTTAAACTTCCCCACAGCAGGGTAAAATCTACTAACTGCAAAAATGGTATGTACACGTTTGTGGTATAAATTAGGTTATACTTTATAGCTGTGGAGCTTTCTACTATGGTTAAAGATATCAAGTTATTAGTCACCACAGCTATCAGCAGCCAGACCATGTTTCAGTCTATTGTTATTGCCAAGTGTATTACCTTAACCAGGTTGCCATACCTGTTGTAATCAGGTTTTTCTCCCTTACATGACAACAGTGAGATTGCAAAGGATTGTAGCCATCACCACAATGCAGTACCAAAGAATGCATGCTGAGTCAAAAAGATAACAATTCCACATTTTTAAAGTATTGGGAAGGTAGGTTCTTGAGATAGATAGAAAGACTAAGAACCACCTATATCTAGAAGACATCCTGAGGAACAAACATCACAGAAGAAATCCTCAGTACCAGAAATAATGATATCTAACATAAGAAATCTATAAGCATCAAGACAGAAAACAAGGGCAGGGAATATAGCTCAGTGTCACAGTACCTTCCTTGGCAAGCACAAGGTCCTGAGTTTGATTCCTGCTACCAAAAAAGGACAGATAAAAAATAAGAAATGACAAGAGGAAGAAGCAAAATGCAATCCCAAATGCCCAGCCTACTGAGGACAAATTGAGAGCCAAGGAGAGGAAATCAGAAGTTAACTACTGAAATCCTTTGAAATGACAGCAACAGAAGTGAAAAAGTAAATGGAAGAGGCCATAGAAAAAATAATATTTAAGATGCAAAAGGAAATGACAATCAAAATGAAATAAATTAAAGCAAACAGAGATAAAAAGATTAGAAGAGGTTAGGAAATGTTGAAAATGATGAATTCCTAACACAAGCAAGAAATGGAATCAATGAAACAAATGCAAACAGAAATCCAGGAGACTAAAAACCATTGAAATTACACACAAAAGATTGGATGAAGGCAATGATAGAATATCAGACAGGAATATGACTAGTAACCAGGAAAAGAAAGATATCTTAATAATAACAAGGGACCACAAAAATTAATCCAACAATTCTAAGATGAAGCAAAGTAGAGCAACATAAGATTCACTGGAGTCAGTGAGAAAGCTAGAGACAACACAAATGCCATTAAAAAGCTCTTCACAGATATAATGGCAGAAAACTTCCCAAGAATATTTTTTAAAAATTGACATACAAGGACTGGGGATATAGCTCAGTGGCACAGCACCTGCATGGCAAGCACAAGGACCTGAGTTCAATTCCCAGTACTAAAAAAAAACCTGACATACAAATGAGTAAAGAATATAGAACTCCAAATAGCTGTAACCAAAATAAATCTACAAAGTATATAATAATAAAGATTCCAAAAATTCAACATAAGAACAAAATATTAAAAGCAGCTAGAGAAAAGAAATAAATCACCTATAAAAGAAAGCCCATCAAAATCACAGAAGACTTCTCAACACAAACCCTCAAATCAAGGAAAGCGTGGAGTGATGTATTTTAAGCCCTAAAAGCAAGCAATTTTTAACAAAGACTGATGTACCCTGCAAAATTTTCTTTCAAATTTAACAGAGAAATGAGATACTTCCAGGACAAAGAACAATTGAAGAAATTCATGATCACTGAACCAGCTCTACAGAATGCTCTAAAGGATATATTAGAAAGAAATAACAAAGACCACAAACACATGAATACCAGTAGAAACAAACCACCAACCTGGGCAAGAAATTAAACAGAGGAGGAAGACAGGGAACCATTAACAGGAAAATAACATGAAAAAGATAAGCCAATATGTATCATTTATAACCATCAATATAAATAGTCTCAACTTACCAATCAAAAGAAACAGACTGGCAGAATGGATTAAGAAACAAGATCCACAAATATGCTGTATTCAAGAAACACATTTAACCCGAAAATCAGCTTTTAGACTAAAAGTTAAAAGATGAGAAATTCTTCCTGCCATAGGAAACCAGAAAAAAGCAGGAGTAGATATTCTATTTGTAGACAGTGTAAACCGTAAGTCTCAAAAGAGACAAGGAAGATCAATACGTACTTGTTAAAGAAAAACTGCAAGAAGAAGAAATAGATAGCAATCATAACTACATATGCACCAAACACTGGCACACCCAACTACATAAAACAAACATTAACAGATGTGAAAAGCAAAATAAGCATTAACACAATTTTAGTGGGAGACCTTAGTACCCCAATCTCACAAATAGTTAGGTCAACTAGACAAAAAATCAACAAAGAAATATCACAATAGGAAAACAGAATGAGCTCAAATAAACAACCTAATATTGAAACTCAAACTTCTAGAAAAAGAACAAACCAAACCCAAAGCTCATATAAGGGAGGAAATTACAAAGATAAGAGCAGACACTAATGCAATTGAGACTACTAAAAAAAATAAATACAAAGAATCAATGAAGTTAGAAGTTAGTTCTTTGAAAGAATTAACAAATTGATGAACCAGCACACAACCTCATCAAAAAGAGGAAAAGAAAAATATAAATTCAAGCAATTAAGAATGATAAGGGGTTGTAGGGCATGGTGGCACATGCCTGTAATCTCAGCACTCTGGAGGCTGAATCAGGAGGATCTTTGTGAGTTTAAGAACAGCCTGGGCTACAAAGTGAGCTCAAGTCCAGCCTGAACTGCATACTGAGACCCTGTCTCAGAAAAAAAAGAATGATAAGGAGGAAATCACAACAGATCCTACAGAAGTTCAGAAGCTCAATACCTACTACAAGAACCTATATCCTGATAATATGGAAAACATACAAGAAATGGACAGATTCCCAGATATAATCCAATTGCCAGAACTGTCAAGAAAATACAAAAATTCTAAATAACCCAATATAAACAAATGAAATTGAACATATATGTAAAAGTTTGCCAGCAAAGAAAATCCCAGGCCCTGATGAATTCATAGTTGAATTCTACAAGAAATTTAAGGAAGAAATAATGCCACTAATGCTAAAAATATTGAAGGAAACTGAAAGGGAAACAATATTTCCAAAATCTGGAGGCACGTATTACCCTGATACCAAAATGAGAGAAGAACCCAGTGAAAAAAGAAAACTACAGGCCAATCTCCCTAATGAACATAGATGCAAAAATTCTCAATAAGATACTGACAAACAAATGCAGCAAATTATGGAGGAGATTATACACTGTGACCAAGTGGGGTTCATCCCAGGGGTGCTAGGGCAGTTCAACACGGTCAAATCAGTAAGGGTAGCACACCATATTAACAGAACCAAAGACAAAATCAATGTGATCACCTCAGTAGATGCAGAAAAAGCATTGGACAAAACCCAACACCCAGTCACAAAAAAACCCTACAGAAAATTGGAACGGAAGTTCTTTAATCTTATAAAAGTCACCTATGAAAAATCAACAGCTAGCATCATGTTAAATGGTCAAAATGGAAAGTTTTCACTCTAAAATCGGGAACAAGACAAGGATTTTCACTATCACTTTTATTCAGTACAGTTCTGGAAACATTAGCCAGAGTAATTAGACAAGAGAAAGAAATAAAAGGAATAAGGATAAGAAAGGAAGAAATTAAATTACCATTATTTTCAGCTGACAGGATCCTCTACATAGAGGACCCCAAAAACATCACCAAAGGATTTCTAGATTTAATAACCAAATGCAGTAGGGTAGCTGGATACAAAGCCAACATTCAAAAGTCAATAGCATTCCTGTACACAAGAAACAAACTCACAGAGCGAAAAATTAGGAAAGCACACCCTTCACATTTACATCTAAAAAAATGAAATACTTAGGAATCTACCCAACAAAAGATGTAAAAGATCTGTAAAATGAAAATGACAGTGTCCTAAAAAAAAGGTCATGTTTTGAAATTGTGTATTATTTTTATTGCTCTCTATGCTGTTTTGTTCATGTATTTGCTTTTGTTATTTGGGGTTTTTTTTTTCTTTTCTCTTTAAAATGAAAAACAAAATTTATATGTGTATACAAGGATAGCTGGGGTAGATGTATTGCTGATATCTGTGGTTTATTGACAGGAACAGCCAATGCTTAAAATTTTCTTTTTGCTTCACCAATTTTGCATGCTTGTATCTATTAATCTGAAATGACTGATCTGAAAACAACAATATGCAGTATAAGAACCATTGTTGCACTACTACCATCTTGTATGTTGAATCTCTGCATCATTTCCAATTTTCTCTTTTTTTGCTTCTTACTGTCTTTGATTGTTTGATCAATCTTACATTCTTACATCTGCTGGACTGAGCAACTTTGTTGGAGATCACAGTATGTAAGGTAGCAACCACTGTTAATTCCTTTCATTTTGTTTTGAGGTCATATATCATTTTTGGTTTTTTTGTTTTGTGTTGTTTTGATTTTCTCGTCATTGTTGTTTTGTTAGTTTTTAAATTTTTAAAATAAAAAATATATCAAAGACAATATCAGAAAATGGAAAGATCTCATGCTCATGGCTAGGAAGAACAAACATAGTGAAAATGACCCTACTCCCAAAACTATTGTACAGATTTAATACAATCACAATATGAAATACAACTAACATACTGTACAGAATTAGAAAAAACAGTCCTAAAATTAATTTGGAACCAGAAGAGACCTAGAATAGCAAAAGCAATTCTAGCAAAGGCAAGTCAGAGGCCATCAAAATCTCTGACCTGAAATTATACTATGAAGCTACTGTGACAAATTCATCATGATATTGGCAAGAAAACAAACCTGAGGATCAGAATATAAGAATGGAAAAAAGAGTAGGTGCAGAAGCAACTACAACAAACTAAACCATCTTATCTTTGACAAGGGAGCCAAACATACACTGGAAGAGAGAAAGCCTCTTTAGTCAATGGTGCTGGAAAAACTGGCTTTCCACATGCTAACAACTAAAATTAAACCCATGTCCATCAGCATGCACTAAACTGAATTCAAAATGAATCAAAGATCTAAATATTAAAACAGAAATACTGGAAGAGAAAATAAGTAGAAATCTTGAAGACATAAGTGTAGGCAGAAAATTCAAGAACAAAACCTAGACCACACAGAAAACACAATGAAGAATTAACAAACAGGATCTTACATTATCAATATGACTTTTCACAAGAAAAGAAATCACCCACAAAGTGAAAAAACAACCTACAGAGTGGGAAAAAATTATAGCCCTTCATCCCTCAAAGGACTTATGTCTAAAACATATAAAGAATTGGAAAAAATCAGATCCTCTCAAAATTCAAAGGCTTAATCCAAAAATGGGAATCTGAGTTGAATATACACTTCTCAAATAAAAAAATATGAATAGCAGATAAACATGAAAAAATTTTCAACATCATTGGTCATTCAAGAGATGCAAATTAAAACAACATTGAGATTCCATCTCACTCCTGGAAGAACAGCTATCATCAAAAAACCCAATAACAAATACCAGAGGAGCTGTGGGGAGAATGAACCCTTCTCCACTGTTAGTGGGAGTGTAGATTGGTGCAGGAGCTGTGGAAATCAGTGTGGAGATTTCTTAATAAGCTAGGATTAGAGGTCTCATTTGGTGCAGCTAGTCCCCTTCTGGGTATTTTCTCAGAAGGATTAAAAACATCATACCACAGCAATGTGTGTGCACCTATGTTTTAGCAGCACAATTTGTAATAGCTAAATTTTGGAAACCACCAAATGACCATCAACTGAGAAATGTATAAAACAGATGGTTTCATATAGATAGATAGATAGATAGATAGATAGATAGATAGATAGATAGATATACTACTCAGTCATAAAGAAAGATAATCTTGAGGGCCAGGGGTATAGCTCAGCAGCACACAGCACAAGGGCCTGCCTGGCAAGTGCAAGGTCCTGAGTTTAATTCCTGGTACCAAAAACATAAGATGAACTTGAGACTTTTGTAAGTAAATGGATGCAACTTGAGACATGCTCACAATAACTCAGACACACAAATGTAAGCATTGTATTGCCTCACTAGTGTGAGAATCAGAAAGAGTAAACAAGATCCAAAGGTACAGTAGATATTGTGAATAAGAGAAGAAACTGATATTGTGAATAGCAAAGAAAAAATGTGATGAGAAAAAGGGAACAGAAAGGAAGGAAGGGTAAAAGAAAAAATACGTAGATACAAAAGATAGTTATACAGCTAGTTTGGGTCACTGAGGGGAAATTTCTGTGCTATTAAGTTTCTGGACAGTGTTTCATGCCTATATCTTGTACTCTGAACAGTCACTGTGAAAATAACTATACCCAATGTGTTGATTATGGTTACTCTCCTACTAACCTGTTTTGAAACCCTGTTTTATTGTTGTTTCTTGCTTTTCTGTTTAAAAAAAAATATGCGATCACATGGACATGGAGTCATATATACCAAGGCTTCAAATTCAAAAGAATTAGCCTAAGTAAGTTATAAAAGTAGAAAAGATACTCTTGCTTTCAAGCTTTTCTGAAAACCATAGTGATTATGATTCATCAAAGAGATTGCTACACACAGATACACACATACACATCCATGGTAATTCTGGCTATGGCTTCTCATCTAATTGCTTTACACTGGGCAGCAATCACACTTATAAATTTTGTATGTACATTCTGTTTTTCATTTTGATTTTCCTTGATCATTTTGTATAATGTAAACAAAGTACATGTTTAGGGCTCTCATTCTTATACCCAAGTATTAAAATGAAGCCACAAATAAAAGCTATGTGATTGTTTTTCTGTTGTTTTGTTTTTGTCTTTATTGTTGTTATTTTGTTTTCTTTTTTTCTCCTTAGAATAAAAAAAAATCTACATGAATACTGATAGTCTGTAGACATCCTGGCCACCACTTTTCTTGAAAAGTATCTCCTGGGATGAAAAGCACACAGAGAATTGGTCGCAATTCAAGTATTTCACCTCATGTAAGGTTGTAGAGCTGCATAAAAATGAATATGCATGTACACAATTCAGTGTGATTGGAAAATGGAATTTGGGATTATAGTTAGAGTGAATCTAAAAAATCACTTCGTGAGAGATTACACACAGATTCAAGAAACTAAACAAATATATACAATATATAAAGTAAAGCTCTATTGAGTTTTTAGTTTCAAGTTAAATTATGAAGATTTATTTTATGTTTTCTTTTTCCTGCAATATACCTTTTTCCCTGCAGTATACCACCAAATTTAATTTTTTTTTAATAGGGTAGCAGGATCAAATGCAGGACCTTTATTTTCTAGCTATGTGCAGTGCCACTGAGGTATATCTTTGGCCCATCCAATTTTAATTTGAAAAAAAAAAAACTGAGTGCATCCTAAGTCAACTGATATTAAAATATACAAAAAGTATGGATTTTCCTGTCATTCTTTTAACACCACATGAAGAGATAATGTAAATTAATCACATAAGGAGACAATTAAACATATCGTTTTCTTAAAAAGCTGCACAACTGCACATCCCAGAAGCAGTGGAGAAAAGATTATTTTTAAGCTGTCATCCTGACAGTTGCCCTTTAGTTGAATTTTCGGCAGGATTTTGAACCCTGCATAAGAAAACAGGAGAACAAAAGCTCTGAGTGGTGGTTTTCTGATATACAAGATTGCTTTGGATAATTGCTTGCCCCTGTGGGGCTGCAGGTTTATGCAGAAATACAAACAATTTAGGGAGGGTGGTGCACAGTTTCCTTTTATTTTTTAGTTTTTGTTAAAGTGAGAAATCAGTGCCAAGAATAAAAATTTTAAAAGAACACACATTCTTTAAATAGAGATTATTTCTGCCTCCAGAGTCTGATATTTCTAGAGCATAATTTGCAGCCCATATAGCAGAGCTCATTTTGCTCTGATAGTGGAAAGGGTGGTGTCGGTGAAAACAACGAAGGCGCAGGGTGACAGCTGAGACAGTCTCTGCTCCTCCAGGGCTGCTCTGCTTCTTCCTGCTTAGCCCGTCCTTGGGAGACTTAGCATCGATCATTACACGGTGGTCTTTTCTTATGCTGCAGGACAAACAGCAGGGGAATGAAAGTTTTGCAACTTTTCAAGTTTTCAAATTCCAGATTCTAGGTAGCAATCCTCAGTACTGTGTGTCCGTGTTGTTACTTTGGCTGCCCCAATGTTCCCTACTTTCTGGTATTCACACCTGCACCTATCCTCTTGTCTAGGAATATGATCCAGGCCTGAAAGTGGTTTAATAACAGACTATGAAGGAAGCATTGCCATCCTAACTCCAGACCTAGACCCTAAGAAGCTTCTGCTTTTGAAATCTTGGGAGCCCCCGTTGCATATGGTTTTCCTGTTACAGAGACTGCACGTGGGGAAGTAGAGAACCAAGAACGCTGTAACTGAACCCTGAATGACAGCCCAGAATCCAAGATGGGAGAAACCATGGAAATCCTAGACCTGGGACTCCAACAAAGTCACTTTGAACCACATGTCTGAGACATGTGAGTGAAAAGTCACTGGCATAGAAATACTATGACCAAACCAGATGACTCTAATATATGAGAAATAACAAAGTGGTGCTGGATTTAAGCCATTGTTATAGGCTAGATTTTTATGCAGCTACCCATAGCTAGAGCATTTCTATTTCTTTGACTGATACATCCACAGAGTAAAATAGAATTTACTCTTCACTGTGATAAGGCAAAGAGCCTCTGCAATTCTGCTGCTCTGCGTTTCCCTAGTGCCCACAGCCTCTGCTCAGTCTCCTAGCTGGAGACATACTGAGGACACTGCCCAGCACACATCCAGAGGAAAGAGCTCCCTAGTGGCTTCAAGTCTTAAAAGATAGAGGTTTATAAGATTGTGTGAAGGAGTTTGCAATTTTTTTTTCTTCTAAGTAAAAAGATTTTTTCATGATTCTTCTTTTATTATTGACATTTTGGTAAACAAGAGCAGTTTACTGATCTTAAATTTCTCTGAGACTAAAAGAAAGAAAAAAAATTACTTGAACTCAGCAAAAGATAAAAATCCCAGTCCAGAATTTCTTTAGCATCTTGTGCACTTCCTGAGTTCAGCATAAGCACCTAGATGCTGTTTCATGTTCTTTTTTCAACCATTCTTTCATCAAGCTTTCAAAAACTTTGCAGAGAACTCTGCAGTGTATCACAAATACTATCTTCCTACCTGCATCCTGTTTTGCTCACCTTTGTTTGAGCAGAGGTGATTAACTTATTGATCCCTCTAGTCTATATCCTTGAAGGCAACTCGTGTTAAACTCCATGCGAGTCAGGACATTATTCTGCCTTGCATTTATTCCATTATCTAGTATCAAACTATTCCAAAGAAAGCACATGAAAAACTGATAAAAGGATAGATACAGCGGTGATCAAAAGCTGCGGTGAATATTTAAATTTAAAATGTGTTTGAAAGACACAGAGCCATTAGCTTCCCTCAGAATACTCTCCATCTCTTGAAGCACCATGATCCTATAGTTCTTACTTCTTTCTGAAGCAGTACTGGAAGTGCTTTTCAGTGAGTGTGTCTGGTAGGTGTGATCAAAGATACAGGAATGCTGCTGTTGAGTGCCAGCCAATGAAAATGCAGGTTGGTAAAAATATTACAGAGGATCCTCATCCACCTTATCCCCTGGATCTGGTACTCTGCAACTTTAGCCTCTTTGCCAAAGTGAAAAGGACCATGAAAAGGTAAGTGGTTTATTTATTTATTTTTTTCGTGGTATTGGGGATCGAACTCAGGACCCTGCACTTGCTAGGCAAGCACTTATTCCACTGAGCTATATCCCCAGCCCCAAGGTAAGTGGTTTAAATGGATTTAAAGTATAACTTTAAATAACTAAGGACACTTACAGAGGACTTCCAGACCTGAAATAGAAAGTGGCAAGATTGATATGTGTGATCAAAGCAAAGGGAAACAAATTGGAGGGAATTGGTGCCAATACATCTTTTAGTTTAATAGTTTTCTAACTTACATATATGCCATGTATTATTGAATCACAACATATATAAATGTATGAATGAATAATACAGAATTAAATAGTGTATAGAGAGTTCCCATATGATAATGTATCTCATATTGAATACTGCTTCAGATGTATCATTAGAAAACAAAACAGAGCCGTATTTAGATAGAAATAATAATAACTTGGTCTAGAATTTTCCAAAGATGAAGAATTTCTCTTATTCCCTCAGGCAAATTATAGCTGCTAAAGTGTTGAATTTAGTTCCCCAAAGTAAAATAATGACTCAACCATTTGATCTTAAAACAGAACTGGAAGTTGAGCAGGCTTGAAAATAAAGAGATAAGAGCAAACAGTTTGCCAAATGTTGGAACTAGAGTTATACAGATGCGAGAAGAACTGCTCCCTGAAGGCCCTGCCTGAACTCTTTGGACTGATTCATGTGGTCTCTGAGTATCAGATACTGAGCAGAGTGAAAACAGAGGTGAAGACCCTTGCCCAAAGCCAACACTACTAGACAGGTTTTACATTTCTCAGTAGGTCCCCCTGAATGGCTTTCATGAGGATAGGATTTCAGGTCAAATGCTACATACAGTGTAAAAGCATAAAGAAAAGTTAACTATGACCACAGCTGTGTCCAGTAATTATTATCAAGTGATGAATATGTAGCAGAAGGTGAGAAAGATGAATGAAATTATGAGCTTTGTTGTCTAGAAGGAAACCTCACCCATGAATAGAAGATGACGAGTGCTAGGAGGCCAGATGCTCTGCCATGTAAGTACAACAAGGATGAGGCAGTAGCCGCTAGAAGAAACCCTAACTGGCTTTGTGCTAAGGATAAACATTGCAAATGTCTCCTGGTACACAACAAACTACTCCAAAACTTAGTGGGTCTAAAGAACACTTAATTGTTTTCTTCTAGTTATGCATCCTGGGATGAACTTGTCACTGACTCAAGGTCAGTAGGGATGGCACAGCTGGGCTGTTCATATAATGGCTCACTCACTTGGCCCACAAGTTGATACCGACTATCAGCCAGAAGATCAGGGCTGCCACAGGAACCTAGGTTCTTCCTCACAGGTCTCTTCATGTGGTGAGGTTGACCCATCCTTTGGTCTGCAGTGATTCTAAGTCTGTTTCTCACGCAAACCATGTTTGGTAGCTCCCAAGTCTCCAAACACTCATCTCATCAGAGCACAACTATAGTCTTGAAGTTCAGGTTCTCTTCTCTTACCCAAACACCGAAGCAGAAGAGTTCCAGCAGCTGTGACTCCTCTTTATCTAAATATCTGTAAGCAAGGAGACAAGTTGTCTGTCCTGCGTATCCTCAACTCACAAGTGTACTCAGGAACAGGATATTCACATCAGATAATCACTTAAGACAGGGAAAATGTGAGGCATATAGTAATCACTAGTCCAAAGGAATTCTTAAATCTTTTAGAATACACATAAATACAAAGTAGGATTTAAAAATATAAAATACACCCTTTTGTCAAATACCATTGCTCTGCTGGGGATATAGCTCAGTGGAATAAGCACCTGCCTGGCACATGCAAAGTCCTGAGTTCGAGCCCCAGTAGGGCAAAAAAAAAAAAGCAACCAGAGAGGGACATGTTATCTACCAAGATAACATTACATTAGCAGCTGACATCTTACTAGCAAAAAAGGATTAGAGACAAAAATAGAAAAGCTTCAAATACCATTGCTCCACTCTTGACACCTTCTGAAGCAATTCTGAGAGTTCCCTTTCAGGAGTGTCTTTTAATTGCACTATTCTAGGTATCTGTCCTAGACTGACTCAAAATATTTACCTTTCAGGGTCATGTTTTTTTGTTTTGTTTTGTTTTGTTTTTGCGGTACTGGGGATCAAACTCAGGACCTTGCACTTGCTAGGCAGATGCTTATTCCACTGAGCTATCTCCCCAGCCCTTTTTTTTTTTTTTTTTTTTTAGGGTCATGTTGATTTTGTGGAAAAGCCATAAGTCAAAGGGTACCGGTGAGGTGAATAAGAAAACACAGTAGTAATTTACAAGCCTGCCTTTCCATCAGATGGCATTGTGAAAAAGGATTTGCCAATTTTTTTTACATTTGTAAAGACACTCATAGAAGAGGACAAATGGGAGATACAGCTCAGCGGCACAAGTACCTTCCTGGCAAGTGCAAGATCCTGAGTTTAATTCCCGGTACCTCCTCGCACACACACAAAAGAGAACCAGTGGCAAGAACAATAGTATAAGGGTATTTGAAGTAAGAAGGAGTATTTTGAGTGAGGTTAGTGACAGTGTGTCTTTTGCTGCAGTAGCAAATGTTTTTATTCAAACATTCATTCAATCTTCTGACCACCCCTTGTGATTTCTAGATTAGGCCTCACACCTACTACCCGGAAGTTTTATAAAAATGGCATTGATTCTGCCATCTGAAATTATATTTCTTTTCCACAACAGTCAACCTATATTTGCAGATATTTTTTCTCAACTTACTTCCTCTCTATGGAAATCTGAGGATCTATTGGACTCTGCAAATCTTGAGCAGCCTCTATCCATTTTAATCCAATTTGACAGCATTTCTGCTAATACAATTACCTTAAAAACTTTGTAGTGTTCCAGTGAATCTTTTCATAGTTTCTTTTATTAAAATAGCCTAGACAAAAGTCACAACTAATATCTTCCCAAAGACTTGTTTATCCTCTCACTTATAGGCTGCTATTCTAAGCTTCTCAGAAGTACCTTACTTCTGGGTGAAAAACTCTAAGAGGGTTTTGAAATCTAACATTAACAGAGATGCCGAATTTTATAGTCAGCAACCTGATTTGACCTTTGCTTTCAGACCATTTCTTACTTTGGAAATTATTTGGCAACTGGACAAGCTGGGAACAAGAAACAGATTTATATTTGGATGAAGCTAATCCTGGCTTCTTTACATTGATGCTTAATTTGCTTGAGACTCACAGGGTGTTAAGCACCTATTCCACCCTTTATCTTGCTGCATGTGGATGTCTCACTCACTTTTCTGCCAACTGTATTTTATCCAGCACCAACACCGATTTCCTCCACAGTTTCTTAACCTGCATGTGAAATGTCATTGAATGCCTTTGAGACATTCTTTCTGCAGCCTAATCCCCAAACTGATCAATTTTAAATGATTTAATTTTTGTTACAGTCACACTTGGACTGCAGTCCCAACTTTCATTTGTATTTCCTTTTATTGCCTTAGAAAAGCACCCTAAAACATCATGGGTGAAACAAGAGCAGTTTCTCATGTCTGACCATCTTAAATGGATGACTGAACTTTTCTGCTTTGCCTAACGTTAGCCTATGGTTTGTAGGTGAAGAGGCCTCACTGCAGACAGATCCATGGTGAAGGGCAGCTGGAGCCATGTGCTACAGGCCTTAGTTCTCCTTGCTGGCTGAGTTCCCCAATGATCTTCATGTTGCTTCTGCAAGGATCATCGTGAACTCAAGGATATCAAGGCAATTATAACTTTCATATGGTGGCTGGTTTATAAAGGCACAAAGTAGGAGGTAAAAGGCAATCTTACAGCAGTGATCCAAAGCAAGCCCAGCATCATTTTGCCTGGTTAAGGCAGGTTACAAGGCCACTCTACAGTCATCAACAGGGTAAGACTCTTGGAAGATCAAGTAAGTGAACAGACTAGCATAACAAAATCCTATTTTCATTGTGACAAGGAAGCTGTAATGCAGAGGCTCCAAAAGTATGGGCTCCAGAGCAGCAGAATAAGCACTGGCATAAAACTTTTCACAAATTTTTGGTCTGAGTCTCTCCTACTGAATAAGAACCTTTGGAGACAAGCCCACAAATCCACATTATCAAGCCTTCCAGGTGTTTCTGATGCAGAGAAAAAGTTTGAGCATTCAATGGCAAAAAAAATGAATTGAATTGAATTTGTGCTGTATATGGGAAATGTTAATGCATAACCAAAGAGTAATAATAAGAATTAGGTTAATCATGTTAATATGGTATTAGGTATAAAAAACTAGTTTTGCTACAGTGTTCCTATGAGGGTTAGTATAAACCACCCTCTGCAGTAGAAGTAGCAAATATGTTTATTAATCAGCAAAGCACAATCCTAAATGAAAATGTGTAAGAAATAATGTTATCCTTATCTCTTTCTACACACGTGAACATATGTCTTTGCTCCACATTTTTTGCTTTTTGATTTATAATCACTTTAATGTTTTGTATTGGAACACTGCAATCTTTTTATAGATAGTTGTTTATAATCATAGATATGAATGAGGAATTAGGCACAGAAAAGAAGAAAACTAATATACATAATAAATATTACCAAGGTGGAAGCAATTTTTGAGGAAAATTATTTTTGATGCAACCTAGAATTATAAATTTAAGAAAAACAAACTGAGTCACTAGGGAATTAGCAAGATGTCCAAAGACCTTTGATAGAGAAATGATTCCCCTTCTGCACTGATCATTCTCTGCTCAGCCCACTGAGGTTAAGCATGTGCTACAATTCCAGGCTGCTCTATAATCTTCCAAAAGTATTCAGGTATTTGCAAAATTAACCTCTCAAAATACTGCAAGTGGAAATGTCCTATTGAACTCCATTAATTGATTAAATTCTACATCCCATTAGAGCAGCACTTGTTTGATTGCCAATAAAAATGAATCATGGGAAGTAGCTTGTTAGGAATAAGAAGATAAAAATAGAACAGATTTGAATCTCATAGGAAGCATAAAAATCTTGCATTGTCAATTTCTGTGAAAAAGACCCAAGCTCAAATGATATTTGTGGCCTTAGATACTTCCTCAGAATACTAATGGGAGCAGTTCTGCAAATGAAAGAGTTCAGCAGATTACATTTTCTCTATTATTTTTTCACTCTCTTAATTATGAGTGTCAGACACAATTCTGCACCACAGAATTCCCCCCTATCAGTCTGGTGCTATAAACAGCATTCTCCTCCATGTTTCGCAACTCATGAAAGAAAGTCAAATAATGAATGAGATTTGAACTCAGGCCTGTTTGCTGCAGGCAGAACTCCTTCTGTTATCTACAAGATGAAATGGATCCTTTATCTTGATTGTAGATTCTTCCTTTGAAAATTTAATTATATGCTGATTATAACAAATTCTAAAAAAGTCAAAAAGATATGCTCAGAATTTAGCAATCTGAAATTGAAGTAATGGCTACCATCATGAAGTAGAAAATAATTTCTATGCAGAATTGCTTAATTTTTAAATGTCTTAGACACATTATATCTCATTTGATTCACAAAATTCTCAAAAGGGACTTGTTCCAATTTTACCACTTCTGAAAAACCAAACAAAGAACTCTGAGATCTAGAAAGTCTAAGGAACTTAGTTCACACCAAAAGTAGCTGTCTCTGCCAGAACTGTAATGCTAGAATTGAATGTCAAGCCCTACATTTTTCTGAAGCCCCCCTAATTTTCAAAGATCAAGTAATAAATCACAAAAAAAATGAAGTGATGGGGGTTTTAAACAGTTTCCTTGGCCTCATTTATACATCTGAACTGCAAAATTCTTGAGAAATATAACCTTTAAAGTATAGTGTGAATTTAGACTTTATTCTAAATAAATTTCAAAGCTATTTTTCTACTGTACCTCTTATTCTTGCATTTTGACCTCTTTTTTAATGGAAAAGATAGCAGTACATTTAGAGCAAGAGATCTGGGAAATGACCTGGTTATGGGTATTTGCAGGCAAACATGCAAGTCTTAGGAATGTGTTCTTTCCTGAATATACTCCAGAAGATAACTGGGTGATAGGCATAACTATGGGGACATGACATAGTTTTATTTTTATTTTTTTTACAATAGGTAGACCAGCCCTTAAACATAGTGGCATTTGGAAAGTTAGCCTGCTAATTATGTCTCAGTTTCTAAAAAATCCCTACGTGCTATGACTCCATTCCATTCCCCCTCCAATCAGCTTCCTAAGTTACTAAGTGTAAGGAAACTCATGGCAAAAACATAGAAAGGGAGAAAAGAGTGCACACACATAAAAGCTTGACTACTGGAGAGGGCATACATCAGAGCAAGGCGCAAGACCGGAGCGATAGATAAGCAAAAAATAGTGGGTGGGTTTGGAAAAGGGCAAGTCTTGAGAAGATTCATGCTACACCACGTCAAAGAAAGGGTCAGATCTAAGCCCCTGCCCTATTTTGACTCAGTGCTCTGTTTATTAGGCACAAAAGAACATAGACTGCTTAACTCTTCACTGGAACGAAGGGGAGGCTTAACACCATTTGTTGTATAAATCTGTAATTTCTGTGACCTGGGTATTTAGGGTAAAAATTGTTTACATTTTTTCCCCATTTTATGAATCATTTCAGAGCTGTCTAGTCACTATGTAGAACTGTGGATGCCAATTTAACAAGTAGAAAACAAGAATCTTAAAGCTTGCATTGCCTACATCTGCTGCTCTCATTTGCAAACCTGAAGATGGGCGGTAAGAAGGGCAACTAAATTTAACAACAGTGCATCCTGTGTGTGCCTAAGTGTCCCATTTTAACTAAGAGGCAACTGTGTGTAATCCCTTCAGAGCAGCGGATTGCTGGTTGGCAGGCCTCTGCAGCAGGACACCTGCACTCTGCAGACACACGATGCTCCGCAAAGGCCGACAGCTTGGCCACCCAGCGTCACATGCTCAGCAACTGACCGAGGACATCAGTTGTTTCTGAGGGCCAGTTGGCAATGGAAAATAACTGCGGCTCTGTTGAGACTCTTTCTCTCTCTGCTTTTCTCTCTGATTCTAACTACCCTCTTTCATACTTTGCTCTGTATTCTGTGGCTTAGACCAAAGCCTGCGACATTTAACCAGCTTATAAATATTAAATTCAGATGCATGATGCAGCAGTTCCTGGAAGCATCAAGAAAGCTGTATGGATAAACAAAATCACTTGGTACATTGTGGTCTAGGGTAGGGCCTCTTCTGTGGTTTCAAACCAGTGCCTCATATGGCAGAGGTCTTCTCTGTCATTCTTCAGCTCTTAGCTCATGCCTAGTGAAATGAATGAATGGCAGAAATACTAAAGATGAGGATCTGAGTGCTAATTTATGTAAATGGGACTAGATCTGGACTTTCATTTTACTATTATACTTAGCTACTAGAATAACCTCAGTAGGTCACTGATTCTTAAGTACCTGATTCTTTTTCTTTCTTCTTTTATTTTCTTTCTTTCCTTTTTCATGTATTAAAGCAAAATTCTTAGGTGAGAGACCTAATTCTGTCTATAAAATAGAGTATTTATTTTTTAAAGACATGTTGAGCAATTGGATCCAGACAGACTTGTGCTTTTTAAAAATATACATGTTCTTCCTAATAGCGATTTATTTCCTCTTCAATTTATTGAACTTCTGGGAAAACATAATAACATCACATTAGTTCTGTGCTTTAGATCTAAACCAAAATTATAATGACCAGAAACTTTAAGAGAAAACTTTAGGATGTTTTAAAGCCTTCCAATTTCACAGGCCTTGAGATAAGAAGTTAGAACAAACAATACCTACAACCAACTAAAGACAGCTGGTAACAGGTATAGAGTGGTGTCACAGTGGGCTAATCAGCTATGCATTTTCACTGATCACTGAGCTTGAGTATTAGAAAAGAAAACAGTGTTTGTTGTTGCATGCCAGAATTAAATGCATTCCTTTCTGGAAAATTCTCGGGGGTAAAAGAAAAATGCATCAGATCTGAAAAATAGCTCAATTCACACACATGACATCCATGAAACTTCAGGCTATTTTGCCAGTTTCCAATACTGGGGAAAGGTGTCATGTGTCCAGCTCAAATCATTCCTGTGAACTACATAAAAAGAAAGTTATAATGCAATGCTTATAAATAGAGTTATAAGCCCCTGTATTCCTGGAATTATCTCATATTTTTGTATGCAGAACATAATATTTAAACTAATTGCATTGTTTTGGACCGGTCTTTAGAAATTGTGACCAAAATCTCTGATCTATATGTTGTATTTTGATTTCACCTAAAATTATGTATTTCCATCACCTCTCCACATGGCATGTACATTTTTTCCATTTCCTTTTCAATTGCTTTCCTAATTTATTTATCTTATGTATTAAGTTGCTGTACAACTAAGGTTGGATCAAAATGAGGAAAAGAGGGAGAAATGGCTATACTAGTTTTCTTCTTCTAATAGATGATGGTCCATCTTGAGAATCTAGCTAAAAAGGATTTGCCACAAAGATTTAAAAATGTAATTTAACTTTGACAAAGTTCTACAGTAATGTCACTAATACGTTACTAGTGAGAAAAACATGGAAGTGATCACACTGGCTTGAAACTAGATTTAGAGGCTTCAATTATTTTTCATCTGTCTTTAGGCTTTAACATATGATAGTTCTTCAAGTGTGTGGCAGGGTGGTGGCCAATCCTGGAGTCACTCTAGATTAGCAATGGTCAATTTTACAGTTCTGCCTCCCCCCTTTTGTTCTCCTCCTCCTCCTCCTCCTCCTTCTTCCTCTTTTTCTTCTTCTTCTCCCTCTTCCTCTTCTCTTTCCTCTTCCTGGTCTTCTCCTTCTTCACCTTCTCATTCTTCTTACCCAGTTTTTCTTGTTTGGAAACACTAGATCAATTTTCCCTGAGAAAGGATGATGGGATATTGGAAATCATGATAGATTTTGTACCAAAACTCAGCTGATTCCATTCATTTTATAGGGATAACTGGAAACACTTACTAAGAACATACATCAAGTTAAACTATTATATTTAATAGGAACATTACCTTAAATAGTTCCCATTTTTAAAAAGTCATAAGAGGTTGAGTGGCATATGATAGAACAGCTAAGATGTTCAGCTCATACGGGCTGAAATGACAGAAGCGTTGTCATGAATTTCTTGCTTGTCATTTCTCTGGTCCAAAATAAACTTTTTCTACTGCTTCTCTGTTGCATGAATATTTTAATTTTAAAAGACATTAGTTTGAAGGAAATTTCTTCTTTAGCAACTGCAGCTACCCGAGCAATCATAACGTAGTTGGTTCTCTGGTTAATATTATTTTGAGGTTCTAAGTATAGACAGGAAGAAGAAAACCTTCAAGGTCTACAGCACTTTGCATTCTGGATAAAATTTGGTAAACTTGGTATCTGGAATACTAATCAGAATATTTGCTACCCGTGGAAATAGCAAATCAGCCATGAAAATGCCTGTCTTATTAACTGTGAAAACTGAAACCCAAAGAGAAAATATAATGCATGCAGGGCAGTGGAATGTATTTGGAAGGTCATAAATAGCATATTTCCTTGCTGTTTTCTAAGATGTGTTTTAGAATAAACACATCACCAAGATGAAGCATAGAAGCAAATGATAATCCTGTTTTGAGAGTCTGGGAGACAGATATTTAAACATAGTATTCTATTTCTATTTCTGGGAGCTAAAGAAATATTGTTAAAAAAAGATTTTCTCCACAAAACATATGCCAAAAGGTTACAATTAAAATCTCCTTTATTCCACAAGTGTCTACAATTTTCTGCCCTTAAAGCTCCAGCATATGCATTTTCAAAAAGAATACATAAAAAAGAATACATATATATTTTAACAAATCACAATATGCACAATGTGTGCACATTGACAAAATTGATTTATGTGCCAGAATTGATGCAATTATTTCTGTATCTTTATTTGAATATAAATGTGTGAAATCTGATTGTTTTATTTAGAAATAAACAAGTAAAAAACCAGCAGAAATGGGAAGAGATTAAATTTAAGTCACGTCAAATTCTGTTGCTGTTTTCGTTTAATTAGTATAACTTCTTTCTTTCTGTCTTAGATGTTGAAAAGTGTGTAACATATTCCCACCCACCCACTGACATGGCTATCTTTCCAGCATGACTCATTTCACTGTTAAATTAAAATAGAAATATTTAGAGATTTTGAAATTCTATCAGTAGTCTTCATAAACACACGATATTAGAAGGCATTGGCTGAGTTTATCCTTTTTTGCCTTCCATATTCGGCTGCCAATCAACAGACATATCATCTAAGGAAAATGATGGCGAAGCTTTGCATGCCGTAGTACTTTATAATCTCTAAGGCAAATTTAAAATTAGCCATTCAACACTTTTCTTTTATCAGTGTTTTTGTGTATTTTCAGAGCTGCATATTAACAGAAACTTAACTTCCTCCGCAAACGTCAGGAAACCCATGTTGCAGATCTACTTGGCGATCTCCCGTCAGCTTTGTCTGTGGCCGGCATTAGTCCGAATCTCGTTTACCTTAGTGCTCCCTCCGCACCATCACGCCTTATCTCTCCCGCCACGGACAAACACATGTTTGAGTAATTCATACAACACCGGGCGCCAGTGGGTGCGAGCATTTCCCCCCCGAAATTGTGTTTTAAAAGAGCTGCAGGCTTCTCATGCTGAAAATAATGAAATAACACTTCAGTGATGGACACGACACACACAGTGAGGAAAGAAAACTTTTCAGGGAACAGCTCTTAGTAAACTAAAGCCTGAAATAAGTAATTACATTTAAATTAGGCTACTGAGCCTGTCAGAAGTAAGTCACTGGGAGTGTGCTGACGATGTTGAAGAGGCTGTAAGGGTAAAACGTGCTAGGTGGGCAGTTAGCAGACCGGATAGGGGAAAGGGGTCCAACTCAGTGGTAGACTTTACACACAGCATGAGCGAGGCCCTAAGCTAAATCACCTGCAGCCAAACAACAAACAAGAAGCCTAGACACATTTGAAAAGATGTGTATATAGAAATTTAAATTATAAAGTAACTCTAAAATTGGACTTGCCTAGATGACATAGCTGGTGTGGTTACACCCAGCTGGATTGTAGCTATTCATCCACCTACTCAGAACTTTCTCTCAACCTTGATTCTTAAGGTCAGTTTTCTATTATATTGTAGAAATTAACAGTACTTGTTAACTGAATGAATCATTTTCACTAATCACTGCTCTTATTCCACACATTTCCCCAGCTATGTGAATGTCTTTTCATTGAAATATATTTGAAGTCATCCTCTCAGAGAGCAGGTTACCCTGTCTCAGTGATTGCTTAGAGAGAAAAGGATATATACTTACATTCAGATTTTTAAACAGAGACATTTCCCCCTAGCCCAAATGCAACTATACATGGAAAAGAATATGTAAAACATATGAAAACAGATCTTTAAAAATTAAAACAAAAACATGCTCCATTCTCTTAACACAGCTGGCCTTCTCTATCCATGGGTTCCTCATCTGCGGCATCACTCAGTCATGGTTTGCAAATATTTGAAGCAGAAATTGTGTCCATACTGAGCATGTACAGACATTTCTGGTTATTGCTTAAGCGACACTGTAAATGCAGAACTTACAAGTCCATTATTCTAGGTTATATATAATCTAGAAGCTATTTAAAGTGAATGAAAGGACCTGTGCAGGTTTTATACAACTCCACACCATCCCATATAAAGAATTTGAGTACCTAGGAATGTTGTTATCTGAGGACTCCTGGAACTTATTTTCTGAGGGTATGGAAAGCCGACGCTTTCCATAGAACTTACAGAAAGCAGCCCATTATTTTGATCTGATGAAATTCAATTATAAACAAAGGGCACAAAGCCTTGAGAATATTTACTTAAATCTACATGGTTGTTTCCAAAACTGGGATAGGAGCTTGTATCCCCTAACTGTGACCCAGGACTCTTTCTGGTACATTATACTATGTTGAGGTACCTCTTGACTTAGCTCTCTTTCTTTATCTTTTTATTTACCTGTTTGGTTTTGGATTATTTAGATATTTTCCACTTCTAACATTTCTTTACTTAATACTTTCACAGGTCTTTTTTAATGTCCCTGAAATCTAGTTTCTATGATTGCTAAAAAAATTTTGATCCAATGTAGAATAAACAAGCTTAGTTAATTTGATTAAAAATCCAAGTGACTGTAGTTTGATCGATCACAACAAACCATGGAATTACAGTCAATTTTGAAGGGAAAAAAATCCTATAAAAGCAATTTACTTAAAATGTTCTCTATTTGATTTCATTGTTTTATAAGATTGAAGTCAATAGTGACACAGTTATGTTTTCATAATTAATTAAAAGCTCCGAGAAGTTAGTGGTTTTCTGGTGGTGAATCCACTATAAATGAAAGATATGCATAAGACCTGAGACATCTAAAGTGATTTTTGAAGAGAGGCAACAGAGGAGACAGCTGGTGAGCGTGTTCACTGGATCTCCAAAACAAAGTTTGAATTAACATCCTCTCACCTGGATGAATTCAAATTTGAGGCTCCAAAAAGAAGTTCAAATGATTGAAGTTGTTGGGAAACATCAAAATGCCATGGATTGGATTAGCTCAGAGGCCTAAGCATACCGTTACTTTAGGTCACTGCTGCACATAATTTATCACTGAACTTGGTTATTATAATCAGTAACAGGTTAGTCTTGGCTTGGCTTTAAAAACAATAGACATTACTGTAATATAATAATGCTAATAGGTACTTGAAAACTAAAAGTGCAGTAAAATGAACTGAAATTTCAACCTGTCTGAAATATATGTTCTGAATATATATATGAAATTAACCATGCTAATATATGAGATAAATGATATACTTCATATGATATTATAATAGCTAAGCTGGTGTCAAGTTGAGAAAATTCCAGTTCTTGGGTCCAGCAAGTGAGTAGGGTGTGAATGCAGGTTCCTGTGCTCAGGGTTTTGGGAGTTTCATTTGGATCTCAGCCCTGCCTGGTGTATTTCTGTACCTATCACGGAGCTTACAAACTCTTGGTTTTCTCTGTGCATCCCGCAGCTCTGTTAGTTAACCAACAGGATCACTATGAAGGTGTAAAGGTTGTGACTGTTGGAATAAAGGGCCTCTGGTATTTACCATCATTACTAACTACCCTCTATAAAATAGACTGAGTACTTAAAACACTTTCACTCAATTATTACATTTCAATTTCAAAATAATCCATGAAGGAGTCCAATAGATGATGATGGATAGATAGGTAAATAGATAACAGATAGATATACGGATATACATATTGATATGGATATAGATATACATGTATTTGGAATTTTTTTATGAAGGGATATTGATTTCTAAGAAGCATAAAACTAAATACTACATTGTTCATCATGAAAAACTTGTCCAGAAATCCTTGATGGTTGTTGTTACTAGTGTGTGTGGGTATGTATTCATGTGTGTAAAGACTTTTACACAAAATCCAGAGGAACAGGACAGATTCACTTAAAATCTCACTACCCCGGTCCTTCATGGCAGTTTCTACCAAGCACAGCACCCTCCATCATCCACTGAGGTCAAGCAATGGCAAGACCCAGGCTCAAGGTTAAGAATGATGCACATGTCCGTCCTGACGGCAAGAAGACACTCAGTTAGGGTCCGTTTTCTCTTTCTCTCATTGAAGACATCTGTCCAGTAAATAGTGGGATGAGATGGAACTCGGCTCTCACACACTTGGGAACGATACGTCTGCCAGTGCTTTTGCCCAGCAGCATTGCTAGGTAGAGTCTAGGGCTATTTCTTATAAAGGGAGTAACACACAGGTCTCCCTATTACACATGAAGACACTGCTTTCGCCGGGCCACTGCTCTGAAAACTGGGTACGAGAGCAAGAACACATTCTCGTCTCACACTCTCTGCTTCATCCTCCATGGAAGAAGCTGTCATTCTGTCACATTTTTCAGTAAATACAGTTCGCGCACTGATGTAGAACCTCCAGGTTTCTTTGCTACCTTTTAAACACTAAATAACAGTAAATGCAAACACCAACTTTCCTCCTTTCAAAATTTTCATGGCTAGGATTTCTCTCAATATCTCTAACCCCATTAAAGCCAGTAGTATTCAGCAGACAAACAGCCACTCCCATCGCTGGAAAGGGTAAAATTCAGTTTGCTAAGCAGTGCTTTCAAGCCAGGGGCTGTAGCTGTGAGAAGGAAGGCGATGGAGGTTATTACTAGAAAGTCAGGCAGGTCCCTTTGTATTCATCCCAACTGCTGTTTGCCGTGAGTGGAGACCAGGCAAGGTCTGGTACATATTCCAATTTATTTCATTTATCTGGCAGTCAAAAAGACACTGTGCTTTTCTGGGGGGATGGTGTTAAATTTATCCTTAAAAGGCAATTTTTAATGTACAAAGTAGAGCCTCTTGTTCCACAGACTTTAGCATATTTGAGGCACAAAATAGTGACAATTTTTTGAGTGTGTTTTACCAGGGAATGCAGGGCTGGATTAAGGCTTGCTCAGGGTCCTGACCAGCCAGTGAAGCCGTCAAACTCAGAGGCCTGGCCCCCTTGCTAATACCAGCCTCTAGTCGCTTACCCCTGAGAGTCTCTTGCAGAACTGAAATTCTCTGTAGCTAAATAGCACATTTAGCAGTGCAGGGATTCTCCATCGATTGCACAGATCATCCACAGCTATTTGCCCTTCTCTCCTCAAACATCACCCTATTGGCCTATTTAAGAATTGGATTTTGAAGATACAAGTAGTGGTGTCTGAATGTAACAACACATCTCCCCCCTCCCTTACCCCAATAAATACAATTTCAGACCACCAAAGCAATCATGACCTGAAAAAGTCTTGTTTTGGGCAAAAAAAAATCAATTTAATTATACAAAATGTGTCTTACGTTTTAATTGTTGTTAAGTATAGTGCAGTATTGACAGGGTCTCCCTGGCTCTCATTTTACAAGCTTTTACATTACTCAGATAACTTGCTGAGGAGAAAGAAAAAAATCCATCATGTTTCTTAAAAGAACTGAAGCAGCATTGTGCGCAAGTCATTAGAACCCTTGACTGCGCTCATAATGGTGAATGTATCATTTTTCTTGCATGGAACTTTGGTAACAAATAGCACAGCCAAGTCTTTTCCAGCACTGTTATTCTGTTTTAGAAAACACTGACATTTTCTTAAACAGACATAATTTACAATTTTAAGGAGCACAACAGTGCCTTGGTGTTTGAGGGCCAGAAAGCAAACAACATGCCTTTCAGCTTGGGTTTTTCAAAAGGGGAGTCTCGTGCTTTGGGAGTTCACTACAGCTTAGCGCCGGAGAGGCAGGACAGAGGCAGAAGAGAGCACCAGTGCAGCATGTGAAAGTCATGACTAATGCGTCACGTTACACGGAGGGTCAGAGCAAAGAGGAGCAACTGCAGGAGAGCAGAGCCAGCCCTCACACAGTGGCTGGGGAGGAATCCCAGCCCCGCTGTTCCCCTGCCCAGGCACGAGTGGCCCTGGAGTTCTTTCTTTCTACCAGCTGTCAAGGGAGACAACAGCCCCAGCCTCATGCACGCTTCTGAGCTCCCTCCAGCAGGCGCTTCTGTAAATTTCACACAAAGAGGGCCTGGACAGTGTCCCAGTGCCCAGATCAATATCTGCAGCAATGTTCGATTTCCAGTGGGGTCAGCTCAGCCCAGGCAGATAAATGGAAGTCGGCTTAGGATGGTGCAGGGCTGTTATCTGGATGAGACCTCCGAGGCCGAGGTCATGAGTAAAGATCAGGACTCCCCAGGTGTTATTTCTCTTTTTATTCGTACGTTTTTACAGCACATAATGTTTACATTCCTTGTGTCCAGTTGGGACATGTGCATAGCACGTCTTAATTGCGTTTTTCATACCTCCTCCCTCCAGCTTCTCCTTGCCTCCCTCTGTTGATCCTCTTCCCATTTGAGAAAGATGTTTCTCACTACATCCTAATATCTACCTTTGATTTCACTCCTCCTTTATAATTTGTAATCTCTAAAGCCATCCATATATTTCTTGGCTACTGTGAAGTTTCTCTTCTTATATTATCTAAAAACACTTGATTAAATAGCTGTTGTTCATGCCTGAGAAAAACAATGTCTGAAAGGTTTTGTGTTTGTGTGTGTGTGTGTGTGTGCGCGTGCACGCATGTGTGTACCCATATATAGCATAATGAAATTTCATTTCAGCCAAACAGAGACTACATATATAATGGAAGTAGTCCGACAAAATTTCAATAGAACTAAAAAATTTCTATGACATTACGTTGAGACAATGGTAATATGGTAGTTACACCACAGAACTCATGCATTTATGGTAATGCTGTTGGAAAAAGACTCTCTGTACTACCGTTTGTGTAAAAGTATATCATGTACAGCTATGTAAAATATTAATCCTTAATAATAATACCTAAATAATATGTAACCGGTGTATTTCCTATATTAGAGTATATTGTATTGCAGAGTATATGCCTTCTATTCAACAAAAAGCTGTTTAAAACATCTGTTGTGTGAAACCAGGAGTCTCTTATACCTCCTGCTCACCCTGCCTCTTGATGGCATCGTTTCCCTTGTGCTTGATTTAAACTCATGTTGTTTTGTTTATCACAATCCTAGAATAAAGGATTGTACCACAGATATGTGAATAAAGTATACCATATAGTTTAGGTGTATACTAGGCTACCACATCTAGTTTGAGTAAGTCTACTCTGTCATGTTTGCACAATGACAAAATAACAATGCATTTCTCTGAACATGAGCAGAATATAGCCCCATTGTTAAGCCACTTGTGTGTCCTTCTCACATGGACAAATTCTATATATACATATTATATACAGATATATGCATGATATAAAGAAAGGGAAATATATACATATATATATATAATGTCTTTATGAGAATAGTTTTGCTTTTTTTCTTGATATGCATACCTGTATATGTTATCTAACTTAAAGCACCCAGATCAGCAGAAATTCAGAATCCAAAATGATATTATCCTGATATAGAAATAACCAGTCACTTACTATACAAACATCAGTCTCCTACTACGTTCTAGGCATTTTCCAAATAACTGAGTGTCCACCCCTCTGGGAAGTCACTCAAAGCTCTTTGTTTCAGGCACAAAAGCAATCCTAAATTACTGAGATGAGTGCACCTACAAACAAGGTAAGGTGGACAGGCAGGGTTGAATGAAGAAAGAAGTGACTACATCTTTTGCTTAAAAGTTAGAGAAGACTGTGTTTGGAAGAGACATCTCTAGGGCTTGGAAAGACTAGAGAAAACAGTTTATCAGGCAGACAAAGCCAAAGAATCACTCCAGGTAGAAAGATAGGCAGCTGGGAGGGCATAGAGGAATGCTACACTGTGATGCCTACCTTGCTTGGGTAAAATGTTAAAGGGCAGGACATCAGTGAATGGAAAACAAAGGTAGACAGACACAGATAGAAAATAGAATGTCATGATCTGCCTGGTGTACTAGTAAGCAGTTTGGGTTTTAATCTTAAATAGCATTACTCAAAGTGTCTCTGTGGAAACTAGTGCTACAGATATTTAACAGGTAAAATCCTGTGTTCAAATATATTAAAATAATTCTAGACTGAACCAGTTTCTCCACTAGAGGATTTCCCAGAGCCGTGACTACTCCCAAGTGAAAGCACTTGGAGGCTCCAAGTGAGGACTTCACTGCACGTTTCCTAAAATATATTTGACTATTTGTTTATTTTCTAGCATTTCTCTAGTTTCCCATCCCTTAGGAAATGCTGATGTAAATATTGGATTGTAGTGATATGTCTTAAGTAATGGAGCAAGACAAACCTTTTCAGCCTTATATTTTGGCATTTTTGACATTGTCCTCTGGTGACTGTGAAAAGGACTAAATCCAACAGCAAGGGAACTAATTAAGAGGTTAGTGGTAGAGAATAAGGCCTTCAGCTAAGTCAACAGGAATGGAAGTAGGCAGGAAATAAGTTCAGGAAATAATAGGATTTAGAATCACCTTCACCCAGTATCCCCACATAGTGTATATTTCTTTAGGTATGAATCTTGTGTGACATGAGTTGAAACTTTAAAGACCATAATATGTCTCTAATGTATCCTAAAGATTAGTGATAAAGTCTATTCATTATTATTTTGTGCTTTGTCAACTTTTCTCCTTGAAAAATTGTAGTTTTAACCAAGAAAGTCTATTCTGTATCATTGTCTCAAAGTAAAGTGAGTGGAAGAAGGTAAAATTCACCCCACCACATTGGAGAGACCAATAAGCCAGGACAAAGAGCAGAATTCCCTTTAGGAGTCCTCTGGGGGCTCAGAACACATAGGTCAACATCACCTTGCCCCAGAGCTTAGCTGAGAACCCTTCTTCTGCAAACCCAGAATGACCAGGAACCGCCAATCCAGAGTGGACTAGGGGGAGGAAGTGTGAGCACAGTATAAAACCAGAAGTAGCTATGCTGAGTCACAAAGAAAGACTAGGATCAGACCCACTTTTCTGGGACCAGAGGTGAAAAGGAGAAAACATGTTTCAGATTCCCTTAGCAACATCCTTGGAAAGGTGTCCATCTTCTGTCAAATCATATAAATCCCAAACATCTTCCTATGCTTCCAAGTCAATAGAATTTCTCCCATTCCTGAGCACAAGGAGAAGCTTAAGTACAAGTTTGGAAGAGGCCAGCTGTGAGACACAAAAGCCTAGCAATGTGTTTCAGGAACGCCCATAAAATAAGCAAATGATGCTTTGTCCTACAAACATTTCCTCTCCATATAAGAGCGATTATTCTATTTTTAGCCAAAAATATGGACTAATGGAAACCTGAAATCTTTTATGATAATATGATATTTAGAAATCTATGCCAATTATCTACCTCAATACACAGCTTTTGTGAGAACCCTCAGAAATACACTGCAGGTTGGTTTGCACAAAGTGCCAGTTAGAAGCACTGGCCCGAGAGGCAGGCAGTGCACATGAAGTATTTTGCTGTTTTCTTCAGGGATTTTTACTTTTCTCTGCCGCTGTCTAGCTGGGTCTGTTTGATCTGAAGGCTGCGTGGACCCATGAGAGGCATCTCACTTTCTTACGCTCCGTCTATCTCTTGCCTGTTAAGATTATGGGGAATTTGAATTTAAATGAGAATTTTAAAAGTGGCTCAAGCTGGTCAGAGCCAGAGTTTTTCATGGCAGTGTCTGTACTGAGTAAGTTTGCGGATCAAAGCCACAGACTGTGTGCCACAGGAGCTTTTGAAAACTATTTAGAATAAAACAAGTGCAAGAAAAATGGTCCTTGTGCCAGACTGCAGGCTGCTGCTAAAATTCACATTAAGGCAAAGCCATAAAGCTTCAAGTTAACCCAAATACAGGGCCAAGGACTGTAGCCTCTTTCTGAATTTTTAAAAATTCTTTCCTTCCCCAAAGGAAGGAGGCCCCCAACCAAAACTTTACACCTGCTACAGCAACTGCCTGTGAAGATGCTTGCTTGGCCAGCATACGTCACTAGTATCTACAGAAGCTGGAGAGAAAGAATGGTGGTATGCAAATGAGATGGAGGTAGGAGAAAATGCTTCACAACTGAGTTTCATCCTCACCTGAAAGAGACAGTGCCATATAATACATCCATAACACTCCATAAAAGTGAAGATGTTTAGCTAAGAGCTTCTGCTGCTATTTTGAACTTTGCCTTTATTTGTCAAGGTTTGCAAAGTTCCCAACACCACAGAAACCTAGGTATTCCTCTAGTCATTTGGATATTAGAGAATCACTTAAAGGTAATGAGAAATTCTTCTTGGTGCCATCCGGAGGTCCCTCGCTTTCAGTGATGCTTCCCAGATTAGATGCAAACTAGAAAGATCAGGTATGTTCTTCTCTGCCACGATGCAGTTTTCGGCATACAAATGCAAGCTAGTTCTGTAACATAGTTTTGTAACAGGAATGCTATCCCTGAAATGCAGAAGTTTGCTTGGTTTTTATGTGATTCTTTCCTTCTCAGGGCGAAAGAGCAGGAATAGAATTATAGTCTTCAAGAGGCAAAGAGAAAACTTCTGATCAGAGGTTTCTTCTCAGCAGAAATCTGCTCAATTCCTTTCGGAAGGAGTGTGCAAGATCAGACAAGGCTTAGGAGCTGTAACTCAAGTGCCCAGGCCCACCCGCCTCCTTGGGAAACCTCCCGGCAGCCCTGCTCCTGCAGACCTCTCCACACCCACTCATCTGCCCTCACTAAAGTGGTCTCATATTTCCACCGCGTGCTTTTCTGCTTATTTTAATGTCTGTGGTGGCAGCATGCAATGATGCTTAGCTTTTGACTTGGGCCATCTAAATTAACTCCACACGTACCCACAGTCCATCACCATTATTTCATTACTGCTTTATTACAAAGGTGCATTGGAATGGCCTAAATTCCATTAGTTTTAATGTGCATTTTTAAGGAAACACGTGACTCTGCTAGGCTTCTTATTCCACTTAATTTCTTCTCAGCATCTGTATACACATTGTCATTAAATAATCAGCTACCCTAAATTTTGAAAGAATTTTTTTATCTGATATTGTATTAAGCACTTTACATACACTATGTCCCTTAATCCTTAGTATATCAATCTCATGAGGGAATCAGAGATCTGAAAGCAACTCTTAAATGTTACTCAGCTCGAGTCAATAGTAAAACCAGGATTCAGAATAAGTCAGGGACTGTGCAAGACATTATCAGCAGGAAACAGAGTTTACTTTGGATTTGGATAAAGGGTAAGTAAGATTCACCACGTAATAGATTTTGAACATGGAAGATGCTTAATGGCTACTGAAAATGGATTTTCACATCCTCAGTGAACCGCATCATCACAGAACCTGCTCACAAAGCAAATTCTCGGGTCATTCTCAGGGTGTGGAATCATTTTATTGTCTCCTGCACTTCTCAGTCTGGACCTTGGACACGTGAGAGGACAGGAAGTTATTTGTGAAGCTCAAGGAACAGTAGGTATTTCCAGTAGTGTGTGTATGTCTTGAAGAAATCAACTTTTGTAAGTATAAAAGATTTCATTTCATTGCATACTTACCTGATGATAATTCTGAATTCAAATTACATATTTTTATTATTATTTTATACAGTTACTCATGTTCTAGCATATAAAGACTCATGGATTTCTGAATTTAAAATGTATCTACATTTTAAAAGTTAGAGAAAACATGTATTTCTAACTCCTACCTGCTGTGAGCATTTTTGAATTTAAAATGGATTTTTGAATTTAAAATGTATCTACATTTTAAAAGTTAGGGAAAACATGTATTTCTAACTCCTACCTGCTGTGAGCATTTCCTTGACGACAGTGCTGGTTGACAAGCAGCCATTTAGTTTGTTCAAGGATTACTACTAAGCATCTTCTTAACCAAGCAGCTTATTCTTTCCTTTTTCCAGAGAATCTACCTTTCAAATATTGTTTCAATGTTGTGCCTACCTGTTCCTTAATGAGATTTAGGACGTGATAATCCAAAATGTGGCACCTGGGTGTGGTGAGAAAAAGGCTGAAACAGGAAGGTCTGTGAGCATCTCCTGCCCATCGTCCTTAGAATGGGACAGAAAAGGAATAATGTTCTGACTTTCCCTGCAGCATTTTGCAAAACTTCATGGAAGGGATGCCCTTCCTAACCTTCAAGACAGGAGCTTTATCTCTGAAGATAGACAAGTAAAGAGAAGAATTAACAATGGTTTTACTTATCACCCTCCTGTTTCATTTTTTATTTTTATTTTTTGAAACAGGGTCTCACTATGCAGTTCAGGCTGGCCTTGAGCTCACTTTAGTGCTCAGGCTGGTCTCATACTCACAAAGATCCTCCTGCCTCAGTCCCCTGAGTGCTGAGATTACAGGCATGTACCACACCTGTCTGCCCTCCCCTTTTTTGTTGTTGTTGTTGTTTTGGATCACATCCCCTTTGTCTAACCATATTTCTCCACAGCTCTTCAGTCTTTATCAAATCCACTGTAAACTATACTAAGGCACACAAAATTTATAGTGTGTCTTCATCCACCTTATTCCTCAGATCTCTCACCATGCAACGCCTGACTCTCCCTCAATGTCAAAATGGCCATGAAAGGTGAACATTTGGGGTCTATCTGTTCAGGACACAGAAGCAGCCACAACAGTGCAACCAAAGATATTCTCGGAGCAGGACTTCTACTACTGCCTGAGAAGCAGGTGAGAACAAAGATGTAAGTGTGCTCTAAGTGAAAGGAGGTGTTGGGGGATCATGGCAATGTGTCTCACTATGCTTCTTCCATGTGAATATTCACTGTATTATTTATTCCTCCACCTTACACATTTGTACCTCTATATTCTACTTTATAATATTTTAAAACTGAGACAATCATTCCGTTTTACGTTGTCCCAATTTATTATCTTTCTGCAAACTTTTCATTTCCTAAAAAATAAAAGCAGAAATGAAATGACTTCTATTAGTTTATTTTTGTTAATGGCTTCTATTAACTGTTTTGTCAATGCTCAGATGCACAAAAATAAGTGGAGTAATCTATTTGAGGGCTTTCAGGAATGGAACAGGATATGAACCTGTTCACATCTTCAACACCAAGAGAACAGTGTCTGGCATCCACAAGCTCTTAATAACCACTGGATCATGAATAAAAGCCCTGTGATGGCACCTAGAAATTGCTTTAGTGTGCTAAAATAAACTGGGCCTAAAAACAGAATAACAGAATGCTTATTGTGATTAGACATTATTTAATTATTTCTCTCATCTATCTCTCTGCTCATTCCCTCTTTGCCATGGTTGTTATATCCGTTTCAACTTAAAGACCATTCTCTTCAGGAAGAAGGAGAAGGAGGAGGAGGAGGGGGAGAGGGAAGAGGAGGAGGAGGAGGAGGGGAAGGGGAAGGGGAAGGAAGAAGGAAGAAGAAGAAGAAGAAGAAGAAGAAGAAGAAGAAGAAGAAGAAGAAGAAGAAGAAGAAGAAGAAGAAGAAGAAGAAGAAGAAGAAGAAGAAGAAGAAGAAGAAGAAGAAGAAGAAGAAGAAGAAGAAAAGAAAGAAAAAAGAAAGAAAGAAAGAAAGAAAGAAAGAAAGAAAGAAAGAAAGAAAGAAAGAAAGAAAGAAAGAAGGGCACCCTCAAGTTTTTCTCAAGTTATTTGTTAATCTTCAATAACACAACCCTAGCTACTTTCTCTTTGTTGTAGATATAGATTACCAAGTGCTCTCCCTTATCCTTAACATTTCTGCACATCTCTTGGCTTTCCAATTCTGGTTGTTGGTCATGTTGCTCTGAGCCATGTCTCCTTAACTGTCCTTGGCCTCAGATCCCTCTATACTTGGTATCTCATTTGTGTAGAACCTCTTCACCTAATCAAGCTAAGATTATAATTGAAGGGGGATAATTTAAGCTTAAAATAAGCCAAGTAGCCTAGATCTATTCACTTTAGTTGCTAAACAGATAGTTCTTTAACATTCTTTTATAAACACATGAAGTCAATAGATCTGATATGGGAGTCAATAGATATGATTTTTCAGCCATTGTTTCATCCTGGTTAGTGGCACTACCATTTAACCAGTTAGGCAAAGCAGAGAACAGGAGGCTTCTTTGACTCATTCATCCCTTGAGGTTGGGCAGGCAGTCACTGAACAGATCATTTCAGTTACCTCTCAGCATCTCTCTCACATCCCATTCTTCCTCTGCCTTCTCACTGCCATTGGGTTAGTTTCAGTATGTGTCACTCTCTTTCCTTGAGAATTACAGTCACCTCTTTGCTGATATACCCATTTCCTAATAACAATTCCCTGTATAAACTTTACATCATCACTGAAATATTCCTAACATATAGTTGCATAGGTTCCAATGATCACATCCATATGCACTCTCACTGAATATAAGAAATGATACATGTTCTCATCATGGCTTGTCCAATCTTACCACTGTCAGTTTCCCAACCTTGATGCTATATCCCTCCATCTTGAGCTGTGTGCTTTATCTTTGTCTTGAATCCCCATCCATATGACATCTATGCAGATATTTTCTTCTCCTTCTTCAAAATGAAATTCCCATTGTCTTTTAGAGGTTTTTATTTTTCCACATTTGAAATTGCTACTTGTTCCTATGGGCCACAGGCAGAACATGAAGATATCTCTACTTTCTATTTATTAAACTCTATGACAAGTCTATTTTCTGGGGCAGGGTAGGAAACACTTTGAGGGAGAATCAAGGCTTATTCACTTCTTAATCTACTCCCCATGCACCTGTGCTGGTGTAAGAGCCAGAATAATGTTTCCCTTCCTAAAGTTACCTACACTTTAAATCCTATAATGTAGAAATATGTTATGACATACAACAAAAAGCAATTAGGATTGCTGGTAGGATTAAGGTTGATAACCACCTGATTTTAGAAAAGAGGGATTGTCTTAAATAATCTGTAGACCCAAGATAATCACAATTGTCTCAAAAGTGGAAGAGAGAAGGAGAAGTGAAGAGCAAAGTAATGCAGTGCAGGAACGGCCTCAACCTGCTCTTGCTGACTTGGAAGACAGAGGAACGAGCAAGAAGCTCCACAAAGTGGATTCTAGAAGCTTAAAAAGTCAAGGACACAGACCTTCCTAAAAAAGCTCTAGGAAGGAAGGCTGCCCTATAGACAGGTTGAGGTTTGTCAGTGAGACCTGGGATAGACTTCTGACCTCTAGAGGTACAACATACAGCATCTGTGTTATTTGAAGCTGCCACAGTTTTTGTATTTTATTATACAACAGGATACTACAGCACAGGATACTACAACAACACAAGCCTCACGAATCAGTTGACAAATTGGTTTGATGTGAATTTTTTTGGCCTAATTTGGTTAATTTTCAGGCTTGTTAAAGTATATAGTTGGGAGAAAACTTCAAGGGCTAATAAACATAATTCACATATTGGCTATACCCATATAACTTATTAAATTACATAAGGAAAAATCAAGTATTCTTAGGCAGATAGATTTCACATCAAACTTGTGGGTTTTTTTTAATACATCTTGCTGCCATTTTTCTTTATTCCCTTAGAATTTTGTGAGATTATAAAAGAAAGTCTGCATTCCATGGTTTGAATTTCACTCAAGGAAAGTATCTGTTATAGGGAAGTGCATTTAAGGGAAAAATAGTTATTTCTGTTTCCAAGGTATGCTGAAAATTCTTGGCCCCACCAATTGCTCTCCTCTTCAATGTGCCTGACTGCTGAACCCCATTTCCCCAGTGGGGGGCACTTCTCACAAGAGCAGTGCTAAGTGGGCGTGACACTTCCAAAGTTTGTAGATAGGAAAGTGTTTGTTTTCCCTGAGATAAAGGACTTAATTTGTCATTTAGTTTTGCACTAACTTCATGGATCTAAGGCCTGGGGTGGGGAAAAGAGAAAGTGATTATATTTGCTGAAATGGACAAATAATGCCAAAATGGGAAATTCTGTTAAAATGTTGGATGTACTCCCCAAGGCAAGTAATGGTATAATGATCATAATATACTACCTTTCTCATATTGCTGGGAAGTATAAAACACAACAACATACCTACCTTTAATTAGCTGTATTTAGTATTTTTATGGCCACTGAACATAGTACTTAGATTACCATATATTAGCATATAATTTGCATACATACCTCAAGGTATTTCGTTTTATTGCTATTACCTTTTGTGGCCCTATTTCAGTAATGACTCTAATGGAATACAAAGAAAGGATTTCTAATTCAATTCTCTTTACAATCTTGGAAGTTTTATAATGGAAAGTCTCACATTAAAATATAAAATTCTTGCCCCCAAAATGGCTGTCCTTTCTTACTGTGGGCAGTTGGTTCCAGTGCTCATCTGCAAAATGTTTAATGCCCAGCTGAAAGCATTTGCTTTCATTTTGAGCTCAGTAAAGACATATCTTATAAGGAAGTATTTGGGTCTAAATTGCTTCATCTTTGCTTAAAAGGAAGTTGCGCACACAATGTAATGACTCTTACCAGTCTATCGCCAGCTAAAGGCTGAGAGAAGGAAAACTAACAGCTGCAGCTAGAGAATTTAGAGAAAAGTCAGAGGTCAGTGCCTGCATCTGCATTCACGGGAGACCGAGAGGAAAACCAAGGAGCCCTCTTTGTTGCAAGTCAGCACTATTTTAGAAAGTGCAGATACTGACTTAATTACCAGTGTTCCCTTTTGCTCTGCGGGGCCGTGGTGGGCTATAAATCAATACCTAAGGTCACATTGCTAAAAGCATGTAAAAAACACTCGTTCTAGCACTTGGGAGCATTGTTTTCTGCTTCTTCTTCCAGCATTCCCAGTACTCAGTACGAAACAGAGACAGAACCAAAGGCATTATGGAGGGAATGAGGCTCGTGTGACACAGGCCTTTTGAACTCCAGGTCGCTCTTCATTGGAGTCGAAATTCTTATCACTCCTTGTTGGTTGTTGTTGGTTAGTTTATATTTCATCTTCACTCCCAACCCGTATGTCTAATTGAATAAGTAAATTTCACTGTGCCAATTGGGAAGGAAATCTAACTTGTGTCATTTTTTTGTTTGAGGAAAATGGTTTATGATTAAAAAGTGATTCCAGTGTGTTTGGGACTGCTTATTGATTTTTAGAGACTTTTCTGTTGAAAACGTTATAATAATTCCTACATCTGATTATGATATTCCTTCATCTGATTTCTACAAATGAATAATTTCTACATCTAATCATCCATCTGATTAGATATAGTGGGGGAATTTGGGCTCTAGTTGTTAAAATGGGTTGCTAGGGAAACTATGTATACTTTGAGACACTATAATACCTGAAAAAAGTAATATGGAAAGCGAGTAGTCATTCCCAGGTCAAAACAGTCTTAACACAACTCACTCTGGTTGTCTAAAGTGTCAAAAAGTATTTCTAATTTGTTTACAAAAAAGGCACTACATCTGAGATGCCACTGAGGTACAGTTCAAAGAGTAATCTGACCATCTCTGCATAGAAAGAACAGGCACAGATTTGCCTCTTCCAGTAACTATTGCTGCCATCACTGATCAGATCAACCATGCAGCAGGGTGATGTGCTTGTTAAGACAAATGAAATAACTGCATTGATTTTCCCAGGGGCAAAATGAACCACATAACAGATGTAACATCTTTAGGCATTGAAGTCTTAGGACTTGGTCTATGCATTTAAAGGTGGCTATAATGGTTTTATTTTCAATGGGTATTACATGCCATTAAGCAGACTTTTGTAGTTGAGAATGTACGAATGATAGATATATGAAAATAGTATCAAATCTGAAAGACATTCTCTTTTCTTTCTGTTTTTCTTCACAATTAAACACATATTTTAAAGAGCTACAGTTTTCTTAGAGCTACTTGATGTGGTCCAACTATCCATTTTACTTATGTCATTTTGGTTTTCTCAAAAGCATTCTATGATTTGTGTAAATATCACCTGGTTGTTGTTCACTGACTCATAGCATTTTGAGCAGGAATATCTCTTAAGAGTCATCGAGTCTGAAGGCCATCTCATTTTGTTGCAAGGGCTCAGAGAAAAAGAATACTGCAATCCAGCGACTAATTCATTTGCAGGGAAATTTTCCAATAATTAAGAGTCACTACTCAATACTTTGCTTTAGGGTGGCAAGTGTTTATTTATTTGATTATCTCTGCAAAGTGTCCCACTGACAATGTAAAATGTGCTCCCTTTTCCAGAGTGGACAAAAGATTTAGCAGAAATAGAATGTTAACATAGAGCAGCAACTGGTATTTTCCGACTCCACCTTCAGAGACACGTGAAGTGGAGAATTTCATTTGCTATTCTCTTATGAAAATGGGAATTAGTTGGAAACGGCTGTTCAGTTACCACCACAATGAACTCTCCAGAATGAACACACATATTATTATAACTGCCCAAATTATAAAACACAAGTCATAATTGAAGGTAGCGTGTACCCTAACTACAGAGGGCAATCTGCCCTGGCATCTAGCTGCCCATCTTGCCTTCAGGGATCCATTGAGCATATGCACATTCCATCAGCCTGAGTCTGCCAGCATATAATGTCTCTCTAGGGCTTTGCCATTACCCGACTTGAATGCTGAGAAGATGCTCATAATTGCTTATTATGACATTAGACAAGAGAATTCAAGTCCCATTTGATTGTAATGAGTTTGTGGAGGCTCTGCCTTTTGTGGGTCCAATCACATACAGAATTGAACTTGAGCCGTGTTTGTGGAAATGGAATTACACTCATAGACTTGAGCGCAAGGCTTGGACCTCATACATTTAAAACCTTTCCTGACTACTTTTGGCAGTCTCTTAATGGAGACAAAAGTAACATCAATTGTAAAATCTTTCAGCAGGAAACTCAAACTTCCTTCTAAACTAATATTTTCTAATGTTATCATTGTGATAATTCAGACTTATCATCTCCACATTGCAGATAAGCAAATTAAATGGCAAATGTGTGTGTGTGTGTGTGTGTGTGTGTGTGTGTGTGTGTGTGTGTGTGAATTTAGAGTGACAGGCAGAGTAAGTGATGGATAGACTCTGCTAGTTGTACTTGTGTAACAAAACAATAAAAAGGAAAACATATGTCCATCAAGTCCAGCTATGTGCCTTGAAACCACCCATTTAGAATTAGGCAAAACATCTCTGTGGCTGTTTGAGTATGCACAGCATAAGATTTTTAAAAATCAACAGAAAAAAATTACCAGAAACCCTCTGTCCTGATTTTATGAAGGTGAAAAGTAAAAAAAAATAAAAAAGCCTTTTACAGTAACACAGGACATGGCCACAACAAAAAGGAGCGAGGGAAGGGACAGGACTGCATCTGATTTCTAAGTAGAGAACAGGACACCCATTTGCAGGGCTTGAGAATTTGTAGTTCTGCACTTTGTGGGAGCCTCTGCTGTTCCATTTATTCACAGTGGTAACCAGATGGCTGAAGGGGGGAAACAAAGATGAATTGGACCCTAATGGAAAGCACACTGAGACCCCAGGGCTTCCATCCAAGCTGAAGCTGAAACTGGCCGGAATGTGAGCACACAGTGGCTGAGTGTTACAGGGAAACCACGCCCGGCACACAGGTGCCTTCACTATCTTACAGTTCACAGGCAAACAGCATATTAATTGTGCGCCCAGTGGAGTTATTTTTTCTTATAAATTAAAAATGCTGGTGTGGCCATTCTGAAAGAAAAAAAAACGCAAATCCCCTCGTCTCAAGCCTAGTCATTAAATAAATATTACTGGATTAGAAATGCTGTGATTTAAGTTCTCTTTTGAAGGAAACCCTGATAAGAATTTTTAAAATAATATGAAATATTTGCTTACCTATCTGACAGACTTTAGCAGGTCATTTCACTGTACATGGAGACATTAGATAGAAAAGCAATGAACTAGCAATGTAAGAAAATCCTATGATTTTTTTTTAACCTACCAATTAACTGAATGGCCTCACGTAATCTGTTCAATCTCTTAATTTGTTTCTATTCAAACATGTATATAGCATACCGCCTGCTAGTTGAACGAAGCATTTACAGGTGTGCTATATGTTCCATGCATCTTGTCTACCTAGAGACTCTATGTTCATTGCATCACAAAGTGAATTATCTAGTAGCTCCTTATTTAAAAAAATAATTTAAAATAGCCAACATCAAATCAATAGTGTACTGAGAACTTACTATCTCTTGGTAAAACAGGAAGATAAAATGCTAGAAATGGAAGACAACTAAGTGGATTTGTCACATGGCAGTTCAAAATATAATAAGGGAACCACTCTCTCCCAACCAATCACATAGCACAGTACCTAAAACATTGACTTTGTAGGGATATTATGCTACAAAGGGCCAGAACTATACCTGGGTCTCTGCCTGTCAACCATGGAACTCCGCAAGTCAATGAACAGCACTAACTGTCAGTTTCCTCACCAGCACAGTAAGAATAATTGCATTTGCTCACATGGTGGCTATGAGGCTTAAATCCCACAATTCATATAAAATAATTAGTGCCACACATGACAGATGTGAATCAATGCACAAGTATTAAATATTAATTATCATTGTATCAAACACATGAGTGTATAACGCTGTAATCACAAAGAGGAATATATAAGCAGTTGTTTAATAGTAACATAAAGGAATTTACTTGCTTTGTTGCTGTAAATAAGATAATAATGTCCGTCATGATCTGAGTTGCATTTCTGAGTCCAAATTTGTATGTTAGAGCCCTAATCCACAGAACTTCAGAGTGTGACTGACTTAGGGACAGGGCTTTTAAAGAGGTGCTCAAAGCTAAATGGAGTTATTCTGATAGACTCTAATCCAATCCAGCTGGTGACATTTTGAGATGAAGAAATTTGGATTCCAAGAGACCTCAGGTATGTGCTAAAAGATCACGAGAGGCCACACTGAGAAGGTCACCTTCACAAGCCAAGGAGAAAGGCCCCCAGAGACATCAGACCTGCTGGCCCCTCAAACTCAGATGTGCAGCCCATTGTCCTGTGAGAAATAGATGTCTGTTGTCTAAGCCAACTCACTCATAATTTACAGTGGAGATCCTGGTAAAGCCATGCAAAAGCACGTATGGTAAAGGAGAAAAATAACTGCTTATATACACACATTGTGCCTTCAAATTTCTGTGCACATGTAGTTTTTAAGATAAACACAAATAAATTTACAGACTAAAGAAAAATGTAAACAATTAAAGAATAGTAAAAAGTACATTTCTTCTATTGAAGTAGACAGGCATTATTATCAATATATTTATGGGAAAAATATATACAACAAGAATGCATGTTAAATCCTATACCCTCAAGTATATCCCACAATTAACTTAGGGTCCTTATTTTTTCGTGTACTTAAGAGGAATATCCACAATCACCCCAGATACCTGAGGAGGCATAAGCAGGCTGTCCTTCCCATTTTTTTCAAATGGAACATGTGATACCACATCCAACACAACTTGTTATGCACGAGAAACTCAATAAATATCTGTGAATATGATCAATTAATTATGCCTTTGATAATAAGTTTTAAAAGAGCTACATGTGGTTTCAGTGAATATGATGAATTCTGTTAGTAAGGCCTACATATGGACAACTAAAAAGTGAAATGATATTTATGCAAGAAGTATTTCACTTGCTAGTTCTTCATGTCATCTTATTGAGTTCATTTGATATGATTTGTATGTTCATTCCTGCATTTAGGGTCAAATAAAACATTTGCATCTAATTTTCACTGTTCTACAAATGTCAGAGAAACTAAAAAGTAAGATGAACTTTACCTGACAAAATCTTTAGCCTTAGGGCCAATCCAGCATCCTTGACAGCTCAGCCTCAGGTCTGGTGGAGGAGGCAAGGACCAGAAGGTGTTTCCTGGGCTAAGATTTATAATTCACATGATGTCACTTTTCATTTAATTAGTAAAAACAAGACACAGCATTAGTCCACATTCATAGAAAAGGTCATAGACTGTTTTCTGGATGCGTAAGGGGACACAGCGAAGTATGAAGGTTGCTGGGAAGAGTGAGAGGCTGTCAGCAGACTGTCTCATTACATTACAGAACATTCAAGGGACCACTGTCCAGTGGGTCAGGGCCTCGCATGCTCTGCTGTGCACCATGGTGGATATACTCTGAGAGGAACCATCAGATGAAAGGAAGATAGGCATGCTGGGCTGCACTCTAACTCCAAAATAATTTCCTAGTACATGCACATTTCTTGCCCAGAGATTTAATTTAAAATAGCATGAATTACAAAGAGCCAATATTTGGCAATGAGTGAAAAAATAAAAATGTTTGCTGAATTTCTCTCCAGATTTCACTAAATGTGTATGCCACTGCCAGATTTTCCTTCATGGTGGGACTCCATTCCACAGCTCGTGACTATCAGAATAATATGCAGGGACTAAGGTAAATCTCTTCTTTGGTGTAAAGAAGCAGCTTGTCTCTACAGAACTGTCCATAACTCGAACCTCCAAAACCTCCTCAACAGCTATTTAGCTCAGTTTACGACTCCATGTCCCACAGAGGCATGTGAGGGTCACTTGATATATCTGTCGCCGAGAGGCCCAACCTTATTATTTCTCATCCTGACACCAGTCTGTTTGGGGAAGGACATATCTTTATGGGGAACTGTAATTTCTGCTGCAGATGAGCTCAAAATTTAAAAAGAGAATTCACCCTCAGTTAAGGCTATAAGATTTAGAAAAAATATTGCATGAAGCATAGTATTTTTACTGTCTGTTAGAAATTCACATTTCAGTAGCTATTGTGTTACCATCTGGAAATCCTGTCTGTAAACTTGAAGACAGGGGATTTAAAAACTAACAAATAAACATTACTTCATCATTTTTATTATTAGCAGTAACTTTGCTTTAAATTTCTAAAAGAAACCTCCTTTTCTCTCTATTTGAAAGAGGCATTTTAGTTCATCCCTTATTACACTGTTGTTGAGGTAAACTAATTGCCTATTAATTGATTTCTTTTCTCTTGATCTCTTTCTCAATGACCATACTCTGGACAAAACCCTAAGAAGAGAATCCTGGAGTCGGAATGCCTGGAAATTCAGCACAAGGTGGTAGTAAACTCTAGCAAAGGCACCTGCCAAAACGAAACCAAGAGTTAGCAGGCGAAAGAAGGAAAGTTTGGAAAGAACCTTGATGAAAAGAGTTTTCATTTCTAAAACTAAAAATATTTGAAGTAGCTTTTTTTTCTATTAAAAGTGTTCAAAAACTCTCATAGTGTGTCCTTTAAAACCCTGGTCCCAGTCTGTCTCCAGGCCTAAGTTCCATTCTCATCTCTACCAACTACCTTTGTCTGTACTTGGTTGGTCCAGGAGATATTTAAAAGTGATGGGTAAAAAAATGTATTGCCCAGTAACATAGAGCTTTGAGGAAAATTACATTTAAAAAGTTAGACTCCTCAACTGGGAAATATTGAACTAACTTTCTAAAAATGTGAATACTCCAAGTGCTTCCATTGCCTCTATGGATATTTTTAAGGCCTTCTGTCCTTTCACAAGAGGGTACAAAGCAAATACATGTTCACATTTCAAGATTAAGCTCGGTTTTAGATGTGTCACCACTTTAGTGACCTTTTCTCAGACCTCCACACCAAATTGATCCATTTTTCACCTTTGTGTTCAAATACAAGTGATACATTTGTTCAGTTTATCCAAGGTCTCCTCATCTTTGCCTCCAGAGCTGTGCCTTCAGACACCCCTGCCCATTCCCCATTTCTAGCCCCAGGCAAATCAGAATGGTGGATCCCTTCCCACGTGTCTCAGAAGCTGACTCCTCAAAGTCAGTGCCAGGGCTTCCTTTATCAATACTAGTATTTGCTTCCCTCATGTAAGTTCAATGCCGGAGACTTAACAAACGCCCAATGAGTGTCTGTTGGCTGACTGAATGGACACAAGCATGAGATCGCTCATGGAAGGAAAGGCGAAGGGAGAGGAGAGAAGCCGAGGGCAACGTAAGAACAGAAACACACTGCAGATGATTGCAGGAGAGGTGTGGTGGAGCACAGAGCTGCAGCCGCCACCCTGCACATACCATAATACTCTCCAAGCTTTGCTTAAGTAGATATTTTACCAGTATATGTTTGCAGTCTATGGTGATTGCATTCATTGGGAGAAGCGGGTCCGTGTCCATAACCCATCTTAATGGTGTATCCACTCTCCCTATTTTCGGACTCTTTCCCATTTGCAAATGTTCTATCTCCCTGTTTTTTATTATCTATCTTTTCCTCCTTTTATTTATCTGTGTCTTGAGTCTCTCGTGTAAGGGAAACCTTGAAATATTTAAGCTCGTGTGTCTGATTTATTTCACTTAGCATCATGACCTCAAGGTGCATCCATTTGCCTGAAAATGATACAAGTTTATCCTTCTTTATGGCAGAGTGTCAAAAGCATTTTAAAAAATACTAACGATTTTACTCTGACAGTAAAATGAAGTCTCTGGAGTTATGGCCTTGGGATAGGACTTTTCAAAATCTCCTCAGGTGTTTCTAAAATAGCGTTTAGAGCCACTGGCTTGTAGCCACCCCAAGGCATTCAAAAACCCAGCAGTAGATGGAATCTAGAAAAAATTCTATAAAATTAAAATATACTCAGAGGAAGGACAATTAATATAGTCCTCTACTAACTTCACTGTAGAGAATCTCTTATTATGACCACTCCCATCCGTCTTCTCTCATCCATAATTATCCTCTCAATTCTGAGAGGCTCCAGCTAATTTCTAAAGGGAAGAAGTAAAAAGACAGAGAAATATTTTGGAAGATCGCTACTACAAACTAGCGAGTATGGTGAATCTGTCTTAAAATAGTTGCTTGGCAAAATAAATAGCACCCGAGGTCAGGTAAAGAAAATAGTTAATGTTAGCAATTTTGTTCACATATCCAGGAAATAGACTTGCTACTGGCAGGCTAAATAAATGTGAACCACACATGACCTTCAAAACCATTGATCTCAAAGGTTATAAACAATACCCTTCTGACCCATTGGTCTGTGTCCTTGGATTAAGAGAGCTTTCAATGTCGAGTCTCCTTTGTAGTGTGTTGCTGCCAATAAAGAAACCTAGTTGAAAAAATATATATTGAACCAGGTTATATGTGATCATTAATCACAGAATCTCCCTAGGACTCCTGTCATAAATACTGCATCTGCATAAAATTCCCTGCTGAAATCGCCTTGCCATCTTTTCAGCCTTCTATGGAAAGCAGACACATGCGGAGGAAAAAGAGAATAAAAAGACACAGGAAAGAAACAAAGAACATGCATTGCACTACCTTTTAAGTTTCATCTTAAATTACCTAAATCTTTTTAAATCATTTTGGAAAATTATTTTGAATTTCATCTGAAGTGATTACAAAAGGATAGCACTGCTTGATGGCCCTGATAAACATGATCCCCTAACTTAATTTGCACCTTGTGAGACTTCTTAGTTACTCTGTGCACTTCCATATGTTTGTGAAGCCAGAGGTTTGTGCAAATGACAAACCCAATATTAAGTTCAAAGCATAGAAAAGGCTTCTGAAGCTTCAAATTCACTGGTGCCGTAGCGCGTCCCCACTGACCCAAGCGGCATGGTGCGTGGAGACATAAATGATGTTTCTCTCCTCTTGTTTATTGTTATTAAAGTTACATCAAATTATATAGCCTCATATAAGATGCCAAAAATACAGAATTGTAAAAATAAAAATTGAAAGACCTTTTTTATCACTCCTCATGTCCAGTCCAGAGGTTATTGCTTTCAGCATCCAGTACATGAAATGTACCCATTTTTAAACAGTGCTTTGCAAGAGTTATTTAAAATTTATTTCCTTCTCTAGACTCTCAGAGACCTATTTTTTTTCAAGTGTTCAATATATGTACACATCTCAGCTCTTGGTGATCACAAGCTGATGTTCCAGTCTTGAATACCCCAGTACTTCTTGAAGTCATCTTGTTCTGCAAGTATATAAGTGATATGGGGAACTGTGGGTCATCAGTACCAAAACCAGTGGCAACACGGGCAGCTCCAGAGTTAGGCTGAGTTTGAATCTTCATTTAGCTATTTAACACCTGCATGACATTGGGCCAACTACTTCATTATTTTGAAATTCTCCATCTTCAGAATCAGAAACTGCATGATAACCAGCTGAGGGGACTGTTGTAAGGACTAACTGAGGTGGCTCATACGAACTGCTCCTGTAATAACTATGACAAGCCAACACACCAACCAAGCATCATCATCATTACTGGTTTCACTTGCAGTAAGCGCCTAAAGAGAGGTAATTTTTTAAAATTCCATTTTCATTATTCATGAGTATCTTGGTAGTGTTTTATGTTGAAAAATTCTGAAATTTTTGACTACAGTGAAATTCAGTGTATCCTCTGGAAAATTAACTCCTCCATAGCCTCCAACCATGCCTACTTGCAGACTCTCCAGAGATCACAGAATAGCGGAGCACTTGGAGAAGTTATCACACTGTTCACTAAATTAATGCAAAGCACTTAGTAAAAGCAAGGGAAAGAAGTCAGGTATTAAAAATCTTGGGGGAGTTGTGCAGGGAGGTGGGAAGTCCACAGTGAATCCCAGGGCACACAGTGGTCATGTCTTCTTGTCTTCTTCCTTTCTGTCATACAAGCCTTTCCTGTGCATGGAGTATTTGCAAGGATCAGAGCAGAGAATTGAACCAGGAAGCTCAGCAGATGGAAGATGCCTGAGCCAACACACACTTAAGATTTTCTGAAAGACACAGGGTGCATCCATCTGGCAAATGGCCATACTTGCCTGTCAGACTGATGAGAAACAACAATTGTATCAGTATTTCTCAGGCAGCAAACACATGGGCCAGAATGAGTGTCACCCATGGGTGGGTAATTTAAGGCCTCATGAATATTTATTGCCTACTTGGCCCTTCCAGGCCATCTTATCCATCATCAGCACACATAGGCTTTAATTACTGTATCTACGTCCAACACAGGTCCCAATTTTCCTCCTCCTTTACTTGGTTTTATTGATTCTTACTGTGTATTTTTCATATCTCTTAGAGCAGAGTAGTATAACATACAAAGAAATTTAAAGTAAATGATTATTTTAAAATTTCACCACAAACCTCTAAAACAGGCACACAATCCTACTTGTGTAGACCATGAACCTGAACCTGAAGGTCAGAAGGTAGTGGCCCGCTCAGAAACACACATTTGTTAGGTGCCCAGTTGTAACCTGAATCCAAGTCTTCCAACACTGTCTCAGCATAACTGCTGCCCCCAAGGAATTTGGAAGAAAATCTTTTGTGTGAAACACACAGGGCTCCCCAAGTCCATTACCCTTACCACACTACCCTACCCTGTTACCCTCCCCAAGCCCTCCTCTTACCACACACTAAACTGAGGTCATAGTTAGAGAGAAGACTTGAAAATTGCTTGCCTCCATCCCTTAACACATCAATTAATTTATGCAGTTGTATAAATGCCTTGTAACCAATTATTTGGGATCATTCCCTGGATAAAATAATTGTACTTGAGAGCATTTGGGAGAGCGGAAAAGTGGCAGTTCTGAAAGGATCACTCTCCAAAGGAAGGTACATTTTATTTCTTTGCTTAAGAATGCTGTAAATGATCATTTGTACAACAGGCGTGAAATCACCTTGTTTCTAGGTGTAATCTGTAGCATGAAAGTTGAGGATTTAATATGTTTTTGTAAGTTAAATTCTTTCATTCAAGCAGAGTTTAACAGCATAAGCAAATATAGACACAAAGGAGAAAGTATTTCCATACCCCATTAATCCATTTATTTGCACAAGTGTGAGTGTGGTCCTGGGAGAAACCTCCAGAGCTTTTTTCTCATTGCTTGGCCCATGTGAGAGGATTGTGTTGAGTTAATTGCCAGTAATTGCAATTAATGGCAAGATACATTAATATAAAGAAGTACTGACCAGGTAAAAGAAAACTGAGCACAAGGAAATGAAGAGATGGTTAACAGTTAGCAGAATACTGGACAAAGAGAGAGAGAGAAGAGAGACAGAGAAAGAGAACCAAAATTTAACCTGAGTCCATACCAAAGTTTCAATGTGTTACATTTATGCCCAACTTGATTCAAGTTTCAAGGATGATTTTCAAATTCCAAGCAATCTCATGGATCCTGACAGACAAAAGCCAGCATCAACTAGGCTTACGTGCTCCTTGGGTAATCATCACAGTCTAGCTGATTTCTGGTTCCTATGAAGAGCTAAGGTAAAAGTTTAAACTGTCATTTCTTTCAAAGAGAGAATTCGGACATTTTGCGAACTGTTGAAAACTGAGTTATTCTTTTAAAAGTCATAGAAATAATCCTGAGGTACTTGAAGAAGGATGCATTTTTCTCACAGGGGCTGTGAATGCTTTTGCACTTTTCCCACAGGGAATGTCTACCTTTCGTGGTCATTTTGACTCTGAGGAGGAGCCATGGCACCGGATCCAGTGAAGAGCGGGATGAGGACAGAGCACAATATTTTTACTATCAGCCTCTCTTTCTGTTGGATGCTACACTTCAAAAATTAGATTATTTTATCAAAACTTGTGAAGACGCTAACCAAGAAGGACTCCAGAACTGCTTCAGAGAGTGTCAAGAACAACAAAATAAGTGTGCTCAAAGTGAGGGAGAGTTTTAAAGGTGACTAATCGCAATGTGTCTTTTACCCTAAATGTTTTTTAAAATGTAAACATTCACTATGGATTTTTATCACTCTTCATAACATTTTAAAAGATCAAATCAGCTCCACTGGGAAAGTCAGGACTGTCTCTCTTATTTAAAATCAACTGTTAGTGACTTTAATCACACCTTCAAAGACCTGAATGGACAGCATTGGTCAGATAAATGCTTGAAGAACTGGATGGTGTGGCTTCATTACACTGATATATCAATCCATGTACCTGCTAGACCACCAACCATGTACATGCCAGGCACTAAGGACTTCGAATATTTCCTTATTTTTTGCATTATAACAGTCCTAAGAAGGAAATGAAGCAGGGGGAAATGCGAAATAAATTATTCAAGGTTGCATAACAAATCAATGCTGACCCAAAATTCCAGTCCCTATAGCCTGCATCCAAACTCTATGCTTCAACCGTGACTTTATTGATTATGTTTGAGTTCAACTTTCCCAGGTACTTTGAAAAATGTTTTCTAGAAGGCTCGATGTTTTCTATGTACCAAATTAAACATTGTTTTCCTATCAGATTTTCTTTTACCCCAGTATGCATTCTGACTGCTTTGCTTGTATGTAACGTTTCTTTTCTTTAAGATCAGATTTCTGAGACTAGCATTGTATTTAACCTTATAATGAGTAACAAAGTTTATATATTAATTTCCATATCTAGCACCAAATAATTTTGTTTAATCTTCATTGACAATATGTGCCCTTACAATATAGTGTTTAGGTCTATTTTATGATATATTCTAAGTCTTCATAAACTGACAGACCCAGTGGCAATCTGAGAAATATCACCCATATATCAAGAAAAATCGTATAATGAAAGAGACAGACTCTCCATTTGGTAGTTAGCCATGGAAATGCCCAATGGAAACAAGAACAGTTCGGGGGAAAAAGTTACTAGGACGCAAAGTTTTAAATAGTCTGGAAATTATTTGGAAACTTAGTCATTTTGTATAGTTATTTATTCTTTTTTACAAGAGTAAAAACTTTCATTTAGGTGAGGACTTGGGGTGCTTTAAGCAAATGTTGAAGGCCACCCTCGGTGTGTTTGGCCAAGTTGTCAAGGGTGTGCAGAAGTGGACTGTAGTCACCTGTGATCATGAGGAGCGGAGCTAAACATGCAGGGGTGAGGGTTCCTGCATGCATTTACCAACCGGAGGGAATCAGTCAAAATACTGCCAGCTCCAGCTCTGCTACATACCCGTTACCTCCCGACTGATGCTGGGGGACTCATACAAGTAAGGAGGCTGTTGGCGAGATGTCAGTGCACCCCAGACTGTCACTTAAAGGACTTGTCTCTTCTTTGCCTCTGTGAATCCTCGCAGAAGAATGTCTTATTCTCCGAGTTACTGTTTTAGGAGATGGAAAGATAAAAATGCCCGTAGGAAGGTACGGGTTTATTACTTACAACATTTCGAGCAGGCTGTTGCCTCTCCCTTTACTCCTTGCTTACAAAAATATATTTTAAATTATTAAACATTTCATATACATAAAATAAAGTAACAGACGCCTATGAAACTGCCCCTGAGATGAAGCAGATGTTAGCATAGTGTACCCTATTCGCTTTATATCTTTTAAGAGAGAGAAAATATTACAGCATTAGTTCTAACCTTATTCCCAACCTTTTCCCAAGCCTTGTTTTTGACCATCCACTGTTGGAACAGTACTTTTTTTTTTTTTTTGCGGTACTGGGGATCGAACTCAGGACCCTGCGCTTGCTAGGCAAGCGCTTATTCCACTGAGCTATATCCCCAGCCCAGAACAGTACTATTTATTGTTCTGATCCATCTTTTTGCCTCAGATTATCTATCTTATAACCTGTTCATCTAATCATCCATTATCTATTCATTATCTGTTTATCCATATGAGTCTGAGAGTTTCACATGATACAAATTCAACATCCTATATGTATACTTTTGTAATTCACCTTCATCATTCAGTTTTATAGTTGAGGTTTTCATAATACAGATCTAGTTCCATCATTTCCTTGCTTTGCTTTGTTTTGCTGTTAGAAACAACAGCATAATAATTTCTTTGTAGGTCCACTGTGCAAAGATGCTAGAGATTCAAGGAGGAGGAGAGCTGGCAGTACAGCGGTTGAGTGGTTTGGCTGGTGCATTTTGAGCTGCTGTGATAGAGCCAGATTCCTTTCACTAGCTTCATCCCCCCCAGGGAACGGGCGGGTAGGGGGGCCCTGCAGTGTGCAGTTGCTCTGGGGACTGTCCTAGATGCTGCTAGGTAGTCTGACCTGGAAGTGACACAAACCTGCATCCCTTCTGTAACAATCTTTTTTTTTCCTGCTCTCCTAGCCAAAACTTGTTACCGTATTCAGTATGTTTCATAGCTTATCATATTTCCTTTCTTTTGATGTTCTTCTTTTTGCCTCTGTGGAATTGATTTTCTTTTCACACATTTATTTGGTAATTTTGATTTCCTGTGATTATGAATTTCTCTATTTTCCATTGGGTTTTCTTTCTTTTTAATGATAGAATTTCTTCATCATGTCAGGGTACCGACTTTTTGCTGTCTTTTTATATGCAAAACCCTATTTACTGCTATTTGTTCTTTCTTTTGTGTGCCTTTTCACAAATACCAATTTTCAATTCTAATGTAATTCAAAATACCAATTTTCACTGTAGAATTTGTACTATTCATGTTTTCTTTCAGAAATTTCAAATGTCATACAGCAAACTAATGCAGAAATTTCCAGGGTCTGCCTTTACTATTTTTGTAGCCATTTTTATAATTTGGTCTTTGTATTTACTTCTTTAACTATCTTGACTTGACTTTATTTCAATAAATGGTGTAAGGAAGGGACCTCATTTTACACTTTTCTGTGTGATTAATCAATTAACCCCACTCCCTTTATTTAAAAATCCCTCCTACCTCCAGTACTTGATGGTAATACTTGAGTTTCCAATGCTACCTTCTAGTTGCTCTTTTTTTTTGTCCTCCTAATATTTTTTCCTGTTCCTCATCTATTACTGTAATTATAGCCTTTTAGTAACTCTTGGTAGTTCTATTTAATTTTTCTATTAAGCCATGTTTCATGAAGGTTTTCTTAGTAACCTGATAGAAACTATACTGAACTTCTGAGAAATTATGGGAGAATTCCCATCTTTGTAATGACACTGAGCCTTTCCTCTGTATACATAATCTATTTCTCCATTTTTATGCATTCCCTTTTCATTACAAACTTTCATATTTTTGTTATAAATCTGTACATGTTTATATAAGTTTGATTTTTTTCCCATTTAAGTTTATACTTTAACTGTTTATTTTGAAAAAGAAGAGTCCAGGAAAGTTGTGCAAATAGTACAGGTAAGTCCTGTATATCCACTACCCCAAAATAATATTGTCTATATTGATACTATAATAACAAAACGGGAAAATCAGAACTGGTTTAGTCTGCAAACTATCTTCACATTTCACCAGTTGTACTCATTCTTATTTGTTTGTGTGTGGAGGGGGAGTGTATTTGTAGCTCTGTAGAAATGTTTTTTACAAAAGCTAATATTTATTTTAAATAGTATAAAATAACTTGATTTTAACTCTAACTTTAAGACAAAACATTTATGGAAACTTCTGTCAAGTAAAAATATTATGATGCGTGTTCATCTACTTTATTCAACAGATCTGGCACTGAGAGACTTCTGATTCTTCCCCAAAGTCAAAATCACCATGAAAGATTAATATTTTGAATAAGTCCATGACAGTACAACTAAAAACACTCATGAAAGATCTCCAGAATTGCTTCAGAAAGAATACAAGGATGAATGTGTTTAAATCAAAGGGGAATATTTTGAGTCGAAATCATAGCAATGTGTCTTCTATGGTAATACATTTTCTTTAAATCTTAAATATTTTCCATATTTTCTCACACCTCATACTTCTGCACTCTGTTAGCCTGTGAATTACCTAGAGTAATTCTCAATTAAAATTGCTTCTAAATTCTGGTAACACAAGAGGCTCTGAAATAAGATTTTCTCCTGAGTGCACTTATTCATCACCTTTTATCAAATGGCTGTTTTGTATTTCCTGGGAAGGAGTTGTGAATCATGCTGACCATGTGCTTTCATCTACCTGGGAGAGAACTTAAAGCACTGCTCCAGTGGGAGAACCTAAGAGTGTATTTGCAGCTCCTCTGCTTTCTTGGAGACAGTTGCCTGCTGGCTCACACCTGCTGCTCTAGCTGCTAGTGCTCATAGGTTGGGTAGTATAAAAGCCCTGATCTACACAGCACATATACAGGATGGAGTCAGCAAATGTGCTGAGTCGCAGTTCCTATATGCATCACTTTTGGGCCACATCTTCAGGTTTGTCTTCCAGTGCTTCATCTTGGAAACCAGATGAGCTTTGGCCTCTGTTTTCACTCTTAAATTATTTCTCGGATTGTTGAAAATCCATTTATTTTGGCCCATTTATGTGTCATCATCAAATACCTAACACATTAGACATACTCTTTATTTTCAGGCAGGAAATAGATTCACAGAAATGAATGGTTCCTCAAGGTCCTGCAGTGGGAATATAGCAGATTGTATTTTGATCTGATTGTTTTTTCCCTTTCATGCATTAATTTCCTCTTTTGAGATATAATTTCCATGGAATAAAATTTATACCTTCAAAATGTGTAAGTTAGTGCATTTTAGCATATTCACCAATCTGCGTTACCAGCACAACTATCTTCTTCCAGTACAGTTCCATCCTCCAAGGCAACCCTTATCAATGAGAGGTCACACCCCTCTTCCCCTCTCACAGATCCTGGCAACTGCTTATCTACTTCCTGTTCCTGTGGGTTTGTGCATTTTGGATATTTTACATGTGTGAATAATATATAAAGTTATGTGCATCATTCAAGCATGTACATCTACACCATACATATAAATCTATGCTGGGGGAAAAGCTCCGGGACAGAAACTCTGTTCATTATTTTATAAATTAAATGAACACTTCTCTCACCATAAATTTAATATTAATTAAAATCTGAGCTAACATTAATCATCCTTATCAGTCACAATTTGTATGATGTTTTCAGGTCTTGAACAAAATGACAATTCCTATCTCAGCAGTTGATATCTTTAAGCAAGAAGATATACTCAAGGCTTAAGGATATTTTACACAGAATTATTAGTTTTATACAAAAGAGAGAAAAAATGAGTGTTTGAACATCCGACTTTAGAAAAAACACCTATTACAGAAGTCACTGGAAACCTCACACTCAGTTTGGCTAAGACCTAAAAGAATATTTAAAATGTCCTCCTTAGTGTCATGGCATCTGAAATTGAACAGATAACTAAAATAGTAGGGTTTTTAACAGTCGGGATTTTCATAAGTTATGCTAACCTCTTAACTGTCAACAGCTACTTTCTGGTGAATGTGCCGATATAAACACTTGCAGGTTTTCTAACTTTTAGTTGAGAGATGGACTTAACATTGCCTGTGAAGTGGACTGGTAGCTAGAAAGGATATGAATGAGAATAATTTGCTTCACAATCAGAAGGGTCCACTCTCTATCATGCTAGAAGGCAAACACCCTCAGTTGGCTGGGAAGGGCTGACAGCTCATGTCTGATCTCTTTATATGACTCCTCTGGGATGCAGTAGGAACAGATGCAGTAGAGGCTCTTTCACTGTATTTCTTCCCAGGTAATTGCAGATTTCAGCAGCATCTGCTCAACAAACTCAGATTCACTCATCTCTAACAGATTCCCTTCATTACAGTTCACAAGGTTTGTATTTGCCTGATGCATCAAAAGAAGTTTCACAAGGTTTGTCTGGCCATGCTGGGCTGCCAAGAAGAAGGATGAACATTTCTGGTCATCCACTATACTGAGGTGGCCACCAGGGTGCAGGAGAAGCATACAGTCTCCTTTTAGCCACGGGCGCCTGAGTTGTGCTTTTGTTATTTTTCACGCTAACATGCTCCAGATAGTAGAAAGGATTTGACACTTCCTTACGTACTCTTTGGTCTCTGAGGCTTCAACAGCAGTGGACATGTCAAATCCATATTCATCCAGATAGTTCAGTAGGAAAGACTTGGACTCAGTTTAGTACATAATATAATCTAATGTGTTATTTCCATTAACATCCTGCAGAAAGACATGGGCTCCAGCTACTACAAGCATCAAGAAAGTATTAGGGTTATCACAGGCCCAGGCAAAGTCCATTTTAGTCCAGAAGTTTTCATCTTGGTGATAGACATTGACTCCTCTGCCAGTCAGAATCACTGCAATAAAGGCCATGTCATACCTACCGCACAGGTGCAGTAAGGACCCTCCTGAGGACACAAGAGTATACAGATCTGTGCCCTCCTGTAGGAGACAGAGCACTTCCTGTCACTATAGTGGGTGATGGCATCCTGTATCATGTTGGAAAGGTTGAATTGCCCTTTCTGGCTTTTGCCATGTTTCAACCTTTTCTTTTCTTTTTTTTTTTTTAATTTTAAAAGTAAAAGCGCAAAAAACATATTAACAAACAGACACAAAGTAGCATAAGAAATAGTACAATTAAAACTGATTTACAGACAATGTGACATGGACTCAACAATGTTTGCTGCTTTACCTATTGATATCTTCAAAGTGTATATTCATGAACACAGTTACAGATATGTGAAATTGGTCAAATAATTAATCATCTCAACACCACAAAAAAAAAGAAACCAGAAAGCATTAACAAAGAGGCACAAAGTAGTACAATAACAGTAAGATCAGAATTGAATTGTAGACAAAGCAACAGAAAACCAACAGTAGTTGCTGCACTGCAAATTGATATCTTCAAAATGTGTGCTCAGGATAACACATACAGACATACAAGATTGATCGAATAACCTGTCATCAACTATTCCTTTGCATTAAGTGATATAATACAATAGTAGAACCATGTTAGCCCTCCTGCACATATGTATCTACATATATACATACATACATTTTTGCCTCTTTCTTTTCTCCTTTCCCTCGTCCCATCTGTTCTTTGCTTTTGAACAGATTTCCTTCATGTCTCTTAGTTTATATTCCCACCCTCAGGTTCTTACACCAGTGATACAATACGTTGCCTGCTCATGTACCGCTGATTTAGCTCACTTACGAGTATGGACTCCAGTTTTGACCACTTGCCTACAAAGTCCCCAAAACTGTCTTTCTTTATAACTGAATAATATTCCATTATATAAAAATGCCACAGTTTTTTAATCCAGTCTTCTGTGGATGGACACTTGGGTTGCTTCCACGTTTTAGCTATTACAAATTGCACTGCTATAAACATGAGTGCACATATATCTGAGTGATATGATGTTTTCAGATCTTCTGGGAAAATACCCAGAAGGGGAATAGCTGGTTTGAATGGAACATCTAGACCTAGTTTGCTGAGAAATCTCCAAATGGCTCTCCACAGTGGTTGCACCAGTCTGCATTCCCACCAGCAGTGTAATAGAGTCCCTATTTCTCCACAGCCTCACCAGCATTTGTTATTAGATGATTTTTTCATACTGGCCAGTCTTACTGGGGTGAGATGAAATCTCGATGTTTTTATTTGCATTTCTCGAATGACTAAGGATGTGGAACATTTTCTCATATATTTATTTGCCATTTGTATTTCTTTATCTGAGAAGTGTGTATTCATCTCAGATGCCCATTTCTGGATTGGGTCTTTGAATTTGGACAGGTACATGTTTTTTAATTCTTTGTATGTTCTACATAGCAGTCCTTTGTCTGAGGGACAGCCAGCTAGGATTTTTTCCCAATTTGTGGGTTTTCTTTTTACTTTGCTGGTGATTTTTTTAGATGTACAAAAACTTTTCAGCAGGATGAGGTCCCAGTTATTGATTCTTTGAAGTGTTTCCCTTGCAGCTTCATTTTTGTTCATGAACTCTCTGCCTACTCCTATGTCTTCAAGATTTTTACCTACTTTGTCTTCCAGTAGGTTTAGAGTTTCTGTTTTAATGTTGAGATCTGTGATCCATTTTGACCTGAGTTTGGTGCATGGTGATAGACTGGGGTCTATTTTCAGTTTTTGGCAAGAGGCAAGCCAGTTTTTCCAGCACCATTTATTAAACAGGCCTTCTTTTTTCCAGTGAGTTTGGTTGACCCCTTTGTCAAATATTAGTTAGCTGAGTGGGTTTTCCGTTATGGTTGCATCTTCCAGTCTGTTCCATTGATCCTCAGGTCTGTTTTTGAGCCAGTACCAGGTTGATTTTATTACAGTAGCCTTGTAGTATAATTTCAGGTCAGGGATTGTGATTCCACCTGACTTGTCCTTATTGCCCAGGATTGCTTTTGCTATTCTGGGTCTCTTCTGGTTCCAGATGAATTTGAGGCATATTTTCTCTAGATCTGTGAGGTATGCTAACGGTAGTTTAATGGGAATTGCATTGAATCTGTACAACAGTTTTGGTAGTATGGCAATTTTTACAATGTTAGTTCTTCCTAACCATGAGCAGGGTATGTTTTTCCATTTATTGAAATCCTCTTCTATTTCCTTTTTCAGAGTACTGTAGTTTTCACTGAATAAATCTTTCACATTCTTTGTTAGATTGATTCCTAAGTATTTCAATTTCTTGCTTGCTATTGTAAAAGGTATGGTTTCCTCAATTTCTCTCTCAGTCTGTTTATTGTTCGTGTATAGGAATGCTATTGATTTTTCGGTGTTGACTTTGTATCCAGCTATGCTGCTGAATTTGTCAATTAATTCCAGGAGTTTTCTTGTGGAGTTTTTGGGTCCTCCATGTATAGTATCATGTCGTCTCCAAATAGTGATAGTTTGACTTCTTCCTTTCCTATCCTTATTCCTTTTATTTGTCTCTCTTGTCTGATTGCTCTGGCTAGTGCTTCCAGAACTATGTTGAATAGGAGTGGTGACAGTGGACATCCTTGTCTTGTTCCTGACTTTAAAGTCAAAGTTTTCAGTTTATGTATGTTTAGTATGATGTTGGCTGTTGGTCTGTTGTAGATGGCTTTGATCAGATTGAGGTAGAGGCCATCTATTCCTATTTATTCTAAGGTTTTTAACATGAATGTATGTTGGACTTTATCGAAAGCCTTGTCTGCATGTATTGAGATGACCATGTGGTTTTTGTCTTTGACTGAATTAATATAGTGTATTACATTAATTGATTTGCGAATATTGAACCATCCCTGCATTCCTAGAATGAATCCTACCTGGTCATGGTGTATAATTTTCCTTATGATTCGCTGTCATCTATTTGCCAATATTTTTTTGAGTATCTTTGCATCTATGTTCATTAGAGAGATTGGCCTGTAGCTCTCTTTCTAGCTTGGGTCCCTCTCTGGTTTTGGTATCAGTATGATACTTGCCTCCAGAAATGTGTTGGGGAGAGTTGCTTCCTTTTCGATTTCATTGAAGAGTTTGAGAAGTGTTGGCGTTAGATCTTCTCTGAATGTTTTATAGAATTCTGCTGTGAATCCATCAGGGCCTGGGCTTTTCTTTGTTGGTAAATTTTTAATAACGTTTTCAATCTCATTAATTGATATTGGGTTGTTCAGGATTTTTACGTCTTCCTGATTCAATTTTGGCACTTTGTACCTTTCTAGGAATGTGTCCATTTCTTCTGTATTTTCTATCCTATGGGAATACAGATTTTCAAAGTAGGTATTAATGATCTTTTGGATTTCTGTGGGATCTGTAGTGACTTCATCCTTTTCATTCCTTATTGCATGAATTTGAGATCTTTCCCTTCTTTTTTTGATAAGGGTGGCTAGGGGTTTATCAATTTTATTTATTCTTTTGAAGAACCAACTCTTTGATTCACTGATTTTTTGTAGAGTTTTCTTCATCTCAGTTTCATTAATTTCTGCCCTGAGTTTTATAATCTCCTCCCTTCTTTGGGCTCTTGGTTCAGCTTGTTGCTCTTTTTCTAAGAGTTTGAGGTGTATCATTAGGTTATTTATTTGCTCTCTTTCTGTTTTCTTTGTATATGAGTTCATTGCTGTAAATTTCCCTCTGAGGACTGCATTCATTGCATCCCACAGATTCCAGTAGGTTGTACTTGAGTTTTCATTTATTTGTAGGTATTTTTAATTTCTTCTTTAACTTCTTGTGTGACCCATTGGTTATTCAGGAGGTTGTTGTCTAATTTCCAAGTGTTTATGTGGTTTTTGGATTTCTCTTTGTCATTAATTTCCAACTTCATTGCACTGTGGTCCGATAATATGCATGGGATAATTTGAATTCTTTTGCATTTAGGTAGATATGCTCTATGGGCTAGAATTGTGGTCTATTTTGGAGAAAGACCCATGTGCAGCTGAGAAAAATGTGTATTCTGATGCTGTGGGGTGGAACACTCTGTATACACCTACTAAGTCCATTTGTTCACACTTTTGGTTCAGGTCTGTTATTTCTTTGCTGAGTTTCTGTCCAGTTGACCTGTCTCTTTGTGTCAGAGGGGTGTTTAGGTCCCCTATTACAATTGTGTTATTAGTTATTTGATTTTTCACGACTGTTAAGATTTGACTTGTAAAGTTAGGTGCTCCATTGTTTGGTGCATAAATGTTTAGGATTGTTACCTCTTCCTCTTGCAGCTTTCCCCTAACTAGTATGTACTGCCCTTCTTTATCTCTTTTGATTTTTTTTGGTTTGAAGTTTACATTGTTTGCAAACAGAATAGCTACCCCTGCTTTTTTCTGGGGGCCTGTTGCATGGATAATTGTTTTCCAACCTTTAACTTTCAACCTGTGGATTTCCTTTTGAGTAAAATGTGTTTCCTGTTTACAGCATATTGCTGGATTGTGTTCCTTAATCCATCTTCCGATCTTTTCCTTTTGACTTGTGAATTGAGGCCATTTACATTATTGGTTATAATGGTTATATGTTGGCTTATTCTAGTCATGTTATTTACTTGTTGTTTTCCTTCTTTTGCTGACTGCTTAATTACTTGTTCTGTGTAGGGAGTTATTTCTATCGTTCTTCTTGGGATTGTGGTCTCTTTTTTCTCTGTCTAGAATATCTTTTAGTGCTTTTTGCAATGCTGCTTTGGCACTTAAGAAGTTCTTCAGTTGTTCTTTGTCGTGGAGATATTTTATTTCTCCATTGAATTTGAGGGATAGTTTTGCAGGATACATCAGTCTAGGTTGGAAGTTGTTTTGTCTCAGAATCTGTCATATCTCGCTCCAAGCTCTTCTTGATTTCATGGTTTCCATTGAGAAGTCTGCTGTGATTCTGATGGGCTTTCCTTTATAGGTGATCTGTTTCATTTCTCTAGCACCTTTTAATATTGTGTTCTTTTGCTGGATATCTGGGATCTTGACTATTATATGTCTGTGTGTGTTTTTCTTTGGGTTATGGATCACTGGGGTTCTATATGTCTCGATTAACTGTACCTTAGTATCTTTTACCTTGTTTGGGAAATTTTCTGCTATCATTTCAGCAAATATTCTTTTTATATCATTTGTGTGGTCTCCTGCTGTTTCACTCACCCCTATTACTCGAATATTACTGCGTTTTGCTTCATCTTGCAGCTGTTGGATTAATTTTTCTTGTGTCTTTGATAATTTTATGAGATCCTTTCACGCTCATAAGCTGCCATGTTGTCTTCAAGGTCTGAAATTCTATCTTCGGTTTCATTTAAGCAGTTTTCCAAGCATTCCATGGAAGTTTTCAAATCCTAGCAATCTCTTTGTACCTGTTTCATTCTTGGTAATTCATTCCTAAATTGCTCTTGTAACGTTTCCATTTGTTTCCTATTTTCTTCTAATCTTTTATCTATTTCTTCTCTATGTGTATGGAGCATTTCTTCCATTATAGTTTTCAGTTCATTTTTTTATCTGAGAGATCATTGCAGGTATGTGGCTTATTTCTGCTTTAAGGTCTTTTATGGCCTGTTGGAGTTGTTTCATTTCAGATGCAATCGTTTCATAACTTCCAGGTATGTGGCTTCCTAGCTCCCCTGTATCCTTGCATTCGGGTCTTGTTCTGGGTGGGGTTGAGTTCTGAGACTGCGTTTTGTTCCTCTGTTTTCCCATTTTTGAGTATCAGATTCAAAATGTTGAGGTTTAAGTTCCCCAGACAGTTCAGCAGGCAAAGGTCTGCTGCAGAGGCTGCTCCAATGACTCCTTCTCTTCGGGAGAATGTCCCTTAAGCTTTCTACTGAGAGTTACGCTTAAAAGGCTGTTCAGATGCTAATTTGCTACTCCCTACCGAGAGACCTGGGTGGGGTGTGTAAGACCGCTCCCCTGCCCTCCCAGGGTTCCCTGCAGGTATAGGGACGGATCTCCTCCCCCACTCGGTGATCCAGTCGCAAGCGCAGATAGCTCACCAGTTTTCAGAGTCCCTGCAGGCAGGAAGGTTCCAAAGTGACAGTTTTTTGTGCTATGCTCGCGATCCGCCGCTCGCCCGCCACTTCTGTTTCCTCACGCTCTCCGGGTCTGGGGGAGGGAGTGGGATGCTCCGGTCCTCTGTGCTCCTCGCGCTGCCTCAGCCGCGGACTGCAGGCCGCTGAGGGCCTTGGCTGCATAGCCTGGCCGATGCGCGCGAGATCCGAGACCGCCCGGCGTTGCGGCTACTAAAAAGCCGATTTCTGGCGGGAGTCGCTGGAAAGCTGTGCCGGCTTGGGAGGCGGGAGGGACCGAGCTAGCTGTGGCCCCCAGGGCTCTCAGACCCAGCCAAACCCCCTCCCCGCGCGGAGCGTCTCCGGCTCCCAGCGTCTGGGGCTTTCCCGCGTCTCGCCACGGCAGTTTGGGCCGCCCTACCGCATCTCCCCCGGCAGCTCAGAGAAACACGTTCAGTTTGAACTTCCCAGCCGAGGTCCCGGCATTCACGCTCGCCAAGTCTGTCTCGAGCTAGTGGTGTTTATCAAGGAGGATCGCTCCTTTGCTGCTCACCTGGTCGCCATCTTCCTCGATTCTTTACGTTGATTTCCTCAACCTTTTCAAGAAGCCCTCCTGTTTCTGCAGCATGTTCTCCCTTAGCTCTGTATACTCTATCACATGTTTCATGGGAACATCACCACAGTCACCACGCAGAATTATTTTACAATAAAGATCTGTGTGCTGCCTCTTTATAATGACACACTAGTCCCCTATCCCGGTCTTCGTCAACTGAGAGCCACTGTGCTGCTCTCTGTCCCTATAATTTTGCAATTTTGAGAACAATATAAGCATGGTATTATTTTCACATATATGTAGTCTTTTTAAGATTAACTTTCTTAACCCAACCTAATTCCCTTAAAATCCATGTAAGCTTTTGTGTATATCAACATGGCAATCCAATCAGGGTGTGCTTCATCGTTCACAATATATCACTGCAGGACAATCGTGTTGTTTCCAGTGTGTAGTTATAAAGGAAGTCACTGTGAATATTTACATGCAAGTTTTTCTGTGTGTGTGAACATAAGTTTTCATTGCTCTGAGAGAAATGCCCAGGAATGCAGTTGCTGGGCCACATAGTATGGACAAATATAGTTTTGAAAGAAACTTCAGTACTCTTTTCAGGGTAACTTCACTATTTATATTCCCACCAGCTACCAGGGGAAAATCCAGCTTCTCTGCCTCCTCACTAGTAGTTGCTACGACGTCTCACTGGTTTGAGTTTGCATGTCCCTAAGGGAAAGACCAAGAAACAAAGAGGAGAGCCTCATGAGAATGGAACGCATGTGAAAAGGAACACATGATCATTGGTTTTTAAAACATTAATGCTGATTCACATTTAATGTTAAGATCTCCATTTGAGTAAGGGATACCTTGAATTCTCCCTCACTTTCCTAATGCTGAATTGGGTGCAATTTAAATCTCTAAACTAAGAAAGGATCTGGCCCTTGGGTTTTAGAAGCTTTACTAGAAGTCAATTCAAATTATATTTTAAATAATGTGAAGAACAAAGTGCTATGGCTTCTGGCATCGCTGCCTCTGCCGTTTTATCTGCAGCCAGTAGTACCGTAGATGCTCTGCTGCTGCGTCTGCAAAGACATTTGGACCCCAGGATGTACTTTGTGGCTTATGGTTCAGAATATTTAGTCAAAATAGAAGTGAGAATAACTGAGAGCATATTGACAGAGCAACATACAGAAGAAAAATTTATAGGTATATTTACTACTAAGGTAACATCAATTACACTAACATTATTTACTTTAATAGAATATCAGTCACTTAAAGAAATAAACCTCTAATTGTCTGGTACAATGAAATAAATATTTGTTGTTTAGTTATGATTGTGCAAAGTACTTGTTCCTGAATGCCATGCTACCTTACACATTGGCATATAGGGATGCAGGCAATTTTCTATTTTATTAACATACCCTCATTTCAAGTTCTTGAAGTTCTTTGGATTCTACAACAGGCAGGAAAGAGGAATGTTCCAATGTTCATCCTCTCCACTCCCTGACTGTACTTTAGTCAGAACACACTGGAGGACACTGGAAATTGTGGCCCATTACCTACTCAGGAAGTCGAGCGGGGTGATACCTACCCTACCATCGGTGCTGCAGTCTTCTCACAAAAGGGAACAGAACCTAAATATTAGGTTGTCCACTCTAGAAATTGGACTGGTCACTTGGCAGTTACACAAACCCTTTCTTTAAGGCTCCAAAAGGTCAGAATTCAATCAAGGAAATTCAGGGAACTGAGCTCTGGGAAAGGCGTTTTATTTAAATGTTCCTTCAAAGCACATTCCAGACCTAGATCACACATTTACTCATTCTCAATATGTGTTGACTGCTTCTGTCATTCAAGTTTCAGCTCAGGTGGGAAGAACCTCAGAGAGCCTTCTCTCATTAACCGGTTCCAAAGTTTTCCTTCTCTCATTAACCTGTGCTACACCCTTTATAGTACTTGGACAGAAATTGCTGTATCTAATGACATTAATTTTCTCCTCTCCAAGGGGAATGTAATCTCCATGAGACAATGGGCTTTTTCTCTGTCCTATATTGTCACTGGTATTCCCTCTCGAAACAATTGCTCAGTGAATAGACAAACTACGTTTTTTATATAAAAGCAAGAATGTTCCATTTTCTATAAGTCTTTAAGAAAGCAGAAGTCTACAAATACAGTTTTTCCTATTCTTAAGAAATACCAGTGGTGTATTAACTCACCAATATTTTGAAATATGCTTTCCATTTAACTGGGTAAACCTTACCCATTCCACTCTAAAGTAATTTAAAGAGAGTCCTTTAAAGTTATCACTGTCTAGCACATCCATTTTAAGTCAAAAATGTCACACATATTATGAGAACTGAAGAATATTCCCCAAAAATTATACTATAGGAAATATAGTATACTAATAACGAAATTAAAAGAACATGGAATAAAATAAAGATTTTTTTTTTTTAGTCAGGCAGTATCAACCTAATATGTCAATATTTATTCTATGAATCTAGAAAATAGTAAAGTAATAATTATTATTGCAAAGTGTTACGGTTGATACATTGTGTCAACTTGGGGAGTCTGGAGGTTTAGCTGAGTAACTCAGCAGTTGTAGATCTTGGGGTGAAAAGGACATGCCCTTACCCTTCTGGGATGTTGTTTATTGTGTTAATTTGGGAAGTTTAAAAGGTTAACTATGTGATTCAGCAGGAAGCCAGGGTGCTTACTTTGTATACATCCTGAGC
>PVLD010001579.1:0-43385 GCA_004027595.1 Dinomys branickii | reverse complement strand
CAGGAGGGCATGGAGACTGTGTGAGAGCTACATACCCCCTTGGTGGGGGCAGGCTGTTTACAAGGTAGAGGAGAGAAAGAGGCTGCTTGCAGCCCTTTCTCCCTTTTTGCTGGTTGTTTTTTACTGTGCTCTGCTGCCATGAACAGTTTGCCCTCTGCCATGTGCCACTCTGCCTCAGAGCCAGCCAAGTATGGACTGAAACCTCTACAAACTGTAAGCTAAATAAACTTTTCCTTTCTTCATTTTGGGTGTTGGGTATTTTGTCTCAGCAACAAGAAAAAAGTAACCAAGACACAAAGCCACCATATCTTTCTAACAAAACAAAATGAGGCATTGTACCCAGGCTTGAATCCACAAATATATTAGTAATAGTAATTTAAGATCTGACTATTCAGAGCATGGTTTCATGTCTAATAGGAATGATATACTCAGATTTTATTACTGGGCTTGTTGACATTACTTTGTAGGATTTGAAAAAAGAGTAGTCTTTTTAGACCATTCATTTGAGTGAAGAAAAATCTAATGCTATATAATCTTCTTTCTTTACAATATTTTTGCATCTAAAGTAACTTTTATTTTAATTATCAAGTAGAATGTCACTGAAGATAACCCTTTATACTTGAATCTAGCACTAAAATTCATTCATATTTTCTCTTTCTTTTTTTCTGTTTCAGCACATTTCTGAACTGTATAAATGACCAGCACAGATTTTACACAGTCATGTTGCTTACATTTTCCTTTTTCTGCTCTTACAGGCATCCTAATCACCTCTAATACCATTGTTAGGCCCCTGGGCATTGTAGTACCCACCTTAAAACTTGGATTGCAGTGTATTTTGTGTGTGTGTGGCATCCATCCTTCAGCTCAGGTGACCAAGCTCAAGATGAATACTCGTGTATGGCTGGGGATTCTCCACAACACACTTGCGCCTGATCCATGCACACACATGGAGTGCAGCCCACTCTGCTGGATTATCCTCAGGTCTCCTGTCCCTGTGGGACAGCTCAGCAGCACAGAGACAGGCATGCTTTCCAAAGCCATCCATTGAATTCAGGTTCTATTCTCCTTCCAACTTAACGTGCATTGATTTTCCTTTATTGTTTCCAAATATATCATGTAGGTAAATAAGTGGTGGATGGGAGTTTTAAAGTTTAGTGTAAGGATTCAGAGAAGATAAAAGTCCAAATGTTTGGGTATTCATACATTGTTCATCCACTCTCTTTAGAAGCCAGTGGGAAAATGTTCAAGAACTCTTACATTCTTGCCAACATTTCCTGCTTGAGAGAGTGAAAATAGCCTTCCGTCCTACTTGAATACATACATGTTTTCAATTTTAGTTATAGCTAGACATTGGCTCAATCAGCTATTTTGGGAAACAAACAGGTAAATCAAACTGAATTAGGAATTTTAAGAGGCTCGTATGGTGGGCTATAAATATTGGTATGCTCTGTTTTGTCCAGAAGGTTTTAGCTGGCCAAAGTGAATGGATCAGGGTTTAAAGTAGTGTTTCAAGTGTTCTAAATTTTGCTTTCACAAAGACTCGTTTTATAAATCTGTATGGATACCTCACTTCCATGGGATTTTTTAATTGATAAAGTTTATATATTCTAGCTAACAGGTGGCTCAAGAAAAAGATTTTAATGCTTTATATATGTGAAAGAAAATTAGAAAATTTTTGGTAGCTCATTAGGATCATACATGGTATGCAGAAAGAGTTCCAGGTGAATGTAGTGTCAGTAAGACAGACAGTATCTGCATTAGTCACTATCACTAAGGACCCTAATTGACTTAACATAAAGGTAAATTATGTGCATCATAGCAGAAAATAGTTGTACATTATTTGGGGGCTACTTTTCAGGCTACTTGAATTTCTTCTTCTTCCTTTCCTAGATTTTGGTGACTATCAGATAGTAAGAAGGAATTTCTTTCTTATACTCCATATTATGACAATTGATCACACTGCTAGCCTAACATGTAACAAAATAATCACACTTAAAGTAATATTCCTTCTACTTTAACAGTTAATTAAAGAATTTTATAGATCATAGTATGTTTTGTTTATATTTCCCTAAAGTTCAACCACACATAACTTCCACACAGTCACATGGGTATTATTAATTGGCTGATCTTTCTATAATCAGTAGGTTGCCAGGTAATAATCACAGACTATTATATCAATAAACATGTGCACAAATACCTCAGAATACCAAAAATGGCAACTTTCTGTTTTCTATATAGATAGGTTTTAAGTAATAGGTAGCTACAACATAATAGATACATTTATGGAGATTTTTACTCCAGAAAAGACATTACGTGAAACATCTATAAATATAACTTCATTTTATGCTTACAACAACCCCAAGTGAGACAATTGTTATTCCTGTTGTAAAGATAAATAAAATACAACAAAAAAATGGTTGAGCACCTTGTATAATATTACAGAACCTCCAAGGTGTAAGATGGGGTATAGGATGAGACTGGGATTCCAGATTGGATACCTGTCTCTAGTAACCATTTCAAACAGGTTGAACTGTTACTAGTAGCCTTAACTCTGAAAAGCTGGCATTGCAGAGATGGAGTTTCAACATGCCGACTACCTGGATATTCTAACCCCTCACTTCTGGCTTGTTTTTATTCACAAGAATTAATTTGTAACACTGAAGTCAGAGATGCTGCACATTTACAATTTAACATAATTGTTCTTAAGCTTCATTGTTTTTCACAAACCAACTGCTGTTGACACAGACAACTTGTCCCAGGACCTCTGCATGTCCCAGCACTTTAAAGGAGACAGAAAAGTATTGAGAGTTTTGGAGAGGTTCCACAAGGCCACCTTTACCTTTTACCTATTTCTATAAAGCCCTTGGTTAATGCCTTCAGGTCCAGTTGTATTTGATTTTTGTATACTTATTTTAGTAGTTTTCGTATACTTAGTTTAGTAGTTTTATGCCTAAACATTAAGTGGTAATGTGCAAAACATGAACAAATTTATGTGTTCAAAAGAATAATAGTAAGCAAATCAGTGACTTTTTACAGTGTAAATTTCTGAGATTATGTTGCTTAAAACATAAAGAAATTTTGCAATAAAATGTTCGTTTTTAGTATGTGTGTAATTTTTTTAACATAAGCACAGAATAATTTATAATGCATGATAGGATTTTGCATTTGTTTCAAGGGTAGCTTTTTGTAGAATCTGCTTACGAGATTTGAAATCTTTAGTTTTAGATGAGGCTATTTTGATTTCTCAAAATCCAAACAATTAATTAATTGTTTAAGAATAATGACACTGATCATTTTGCTTAACATAATACATATGGACAAATATAGCATTCATCAACTAATTACTAATAACCTATTAGTAAGATAACCTGGGTTCCGAGTATAGCTAATTTTTCACTTGCAAGTTGTATGTGATCTTCATGACAAGCTTAATTTTATTCATCACCATGACTTGAACTACTTGTTTTAATGGAGCAGTCTTTCTCTCCCTTACACCTAATAACACGTTCTCTTTGTTTAATCCAAAATTTTGTTTTTTCTTAATCCAAAATTTTGAAATCCGTCCACCATTCACCTGCCACCCAGCAAAAACTGAGTTTATTGAATATTATTTGAAATTTTGATACTATAAAGATGTAATTTGTACCTGTGACATCAAGTGGTTACCAACAGAAAAAAGTTATTTTTCTACTACTTTATAGAAACTCGCTGAACAAATTTTCATGCTATTTCTAATTTTAACCAGGACATGCAGAATCATCTTGTTCAAGCTAAGCTGCATCTACTTAAACTGCTAAAAATTATCTGGGCACAAAACAGAAGATTTTTGTTGGGTCGATATTGGTCTTGAATTTTATACACTTTGTAACCTTTTATGGAATTGGTTTTACAGTCTTTTTTCATGCTCGCTTTAGCCAGAAATACACTTACTATAAATGCTGGCCCGTGCAAAGCAGGAAAATGATGACTCTCCATGGTTGCTTATAGGGGCCTTTCCTCAGCTTTATGTTTTCATGTTTCATTATTTACACATCACAAGTATGGGCAGTTTTCTTCCATGAGTTTTGTAGTAAGCACTCTTAGGTACAAAATTCAGGAGACTGTCTCTTCACAGCCTCCTTGTAGCTATTTGTACTCCAGTGCTCTGGCCCAGTGGCTGCCTAGCTGCATAGACTTTAAAACCTATAACTAGCCAGAAGACTAACTGCTATTTTGCTTGGAAGTCCATATACTGTAGCATGTAATAGGGTAAATGAGTTTGTGTTAATTTTTTTAAATGGCCTGTTAATACTGAAGAATAATTTAAGGAGAGACTGGCATAATTTTGCTTTTTTCCTTTCCATTTTTGCTCATTGATATTGTTTTTGAAGAAAACTGTGCGTGTTCATTGTTTTAAACTGCCACACATGATATTAAAATTATTTTAACCTCCTAATATTCTCATATATTAATACGTATTATGTCAGTACTGCTCAAAAGAGACTTGTAGTTAAATTTTGAAAGGAAATGCTTTAACATACTGAAAAACCTAAGCACATACACATATTGCAAGAGCAGGACTATCAAGCAACAATTCACTCTTTTTTAACTCCAGCAAATGTCAGGGGAAAACATCAATTTATTTTCAGATAATAAAGCTTGGTATAGTAACGTGTTGAAAAAAATGAAAACTATAAAGAACTCAGGAATGTGTAAAATAAGTGAGGAATAACAGCTCAAACAACCCAATTATATAGGAACCAATGTCAAAGACAAGAAGTTTATTACACAGAACTAGCAGCAATTTGAAATTATTAGATTCAAAGCACATTTATAAAAGAAAGACATTCTGCTTCTAAAGATTTTGAGAATACATAAATGCAATATTTACTGCTACATTATGCTTTGTTAAAGAAAAGAATATTCAATACCTGCAGTGAATCAGTAACTTGACAGCATTAAGCAAGAACAGGTTTTTCAACAAAATTAAATTTTACTCAGGAATAATTTTGAATTATTTTACTAACATTTGCAATTTTATTCTAGTCTTCATGAAATACATGCTTTCAAGAAGTGGCTTAAAGGTGAGGTGGATGAATCATTAAATTTTTTCTTTGGTTATATTTTTAAAATGTACTGTTAGTTGATAAATAATAATTGTACATAGTGTGGGCACTGTGATGTTCTGATAGCTTAACAACGGGATGAGTAAATAAGATTTATTAAGAAATCTTTCACCACACATACTTTTTGCTGTGAATTATACAAAACATACTCTTAGTAATTTTGAAATATTCACTGCATTATTGTTTACTACACTGCAATGACCGTTCTGTACAACAGATCACTCAGGATTGTTCTTTGTTGCTACCTGAAACTTTGTATCTTCTCATCTAGCTCCCCATTCCTCAGCCTGCACCCTCCCCAAGCCTCTGGGAACAGACTTGGTTTCTTTGGTCTGTTGAGACAGTCTCCCTCTGCAGTTCAAGCTGGCCTTAAACTCACTTTGTAGCCCAGGCTGGCCTCGAACTCAAAACAGTCTTCCCGCCTCAGCCTTCCCAGTGCTGGGATAACAGGTATGTGCCGCCACGCCCGGCTCAGGTAACAGCTTTTCCGCCCCTACTTTTGTAAATTCAGCTTCTCTGCATTACGTGTCTGCCTCAGATCCTCTGACATAGTCCCGTGCCTGACTTACACATTTTCTTTATCCATTCATCTACTGATGGATAAACAGCCTATGTTGATTCTGTACCTTGGCTGTTGTGAATAATCCTGCAGTAACAGGGCAGTGCATTGTCTCTCTGCACACTGTTTCATTTCTTCTCAGTAGATACCAGGAGTCAGACTGCTGGGTCCTATGAAATTTCATTTTTAATTTTCTTAGTAACTTCCATACTGTTTTCCATAATTGTTATTTGAATTTATATTCCTACCAAGTGTACAAGATTCTTTTTTCTGCAGATCCCTGTCAACACTTACTTTTGTCTTTTTGATAGTAGCTGTTCTAACAGATGTGCAGTGGTATCTCATTTTGGTTTTAATTTGTTTGCATTTATCTGATAGTTAATGATGTTCAACATTTCTTTAGATAACTCTTAGCCATTTAACGGTCTTCTTTTGAAAAGTTGCTCTTTGGGCACTTTGTCGACTTTTGATTGAGTCGTTTGTTTTACTGTTTTATTTGTGTTTTGTTTCATTTGTTACCGCATTTTTTGAGTTCCTTGTGTATGTAGGACATTGCTTCCATGAAATGTATGGTTTTCAAATGTTTTCTCCCAATCTGTGTGTTGTCTTCCTCTATTAACTCTTTCCTTTGCTATGCAGATGCTTTTAAGTTTGGTACAATCTCAGTTTATTTTTGCTTTTGCTACTTGTGATTTTGGGATTATAACCTAGGAATCTACTTAGACCAATATTGTGAAGCATTTCCCATAGGTTTTCTTTATGATTTTATAGTTTCTGTACTATATTAAGTCTGTAGTGCATTTTGAGTTGAGTTATATTAAAGCTTCCATTCAATTTCATTCTTTTGTATGTGAATACCAAATTTTTCCAACCCCAAATATTAGAGATATTATCCTTTACCCATCCTGCATTCGTGGAAACTTTGTCAAAAATCAATTGTTCATGAGTGTATGGGGTGTTTCCCAGGATTTCTATTCTGCTATATTGACAAGATGTCTTTTTTATGGGGGTACCAGTATGGTATTCTTTATACACATCAAGATATATTGTACATATCATGGGCACAGCACAGCATGGCAGAGGAAGAATGTGCTAAGACATCAGCAGTGACCAAGAGAGCATCACAACAAAGGACATGATCAACTGTCTGCTGGGTCGACTGCAGTCCATCCTTCAGAGTATCAGAAGATCTAAAATTTGTGTCACAACCAGAAATAGGTTGTATACTATGACTTTGAACATAGGGCAAGGATAAAAATATCAAATTCTTCTGTGTGACAACTCTTTCAATTTCTATAAAATGGAATGACTACAGTTTTCCTGTGTATATAGGGGTGAGCTTTAAATTTTTTCTATTGTGTAAATAAATAATCACAGACTGTCACAAAACATGGAGCCATGTATCTCAAAATGGCACAAACAAGAAAAACAATATAAACTTATTGTCCCAAAATGGCACAAACAAGAAAAACAATATAAACTTATGGTCCAATAAACACCTCAGAGTGGTGTTTTCTCCATTAGAATATACATAATTAATATAACATAATGTAATATAATGCAATATAATATACAGTACAAGTATACCTGCAATGTCTTCCAGATAAGTATGATTTATGATATATAATGATAGCTTAGCATGGTGTTGTCTAGATGTCCACCCAAAGCTCCATGCAGTCATGGGTACAGGCTTCTAGACTTTGTGTTTGATTCATGGTCCAGGGCTGGGATTACGGGTGTGAGTGCTACACCTGCCCTGGGGCAGGTAGCCTGCAGGGAGGGAAAGGGGTTTGCTGTCTAGCTCCTCCCATTTGTTGCTTTTGCTGTTTTCCATGGCCAAGAGCTGTTGCCCTCTGCCATGTGCCACTCTGTCTTGGAACCAGCTAAGTATGGACAGAAATCTCCACAAACTGTGAGCTAAATAAACTTTTTCCTCCTTAATTCTGTGCATTGGGTATTTTGTCTCAACAATGAGAGAAAAGAACCCCAAGACACATGAGGAAGAGGATATGTGACAAATTCATTGTGGGGTCCTACCTCTGAGTAGAGAACAATTCATAGATACACAACAGGAGCAAAACTGTGAAGATGTTTTGAGCACAAGTGAAGGAGTGTGAGTTTCAGTAACTGAGGGTTGTTAGTAACACTAAAATCTGTGTTCTTACAAGCAGGAGTTCTACTACAAAGCACTGTCATTCAGGAAGATGAAGAACATTAAGAATTTTACATAATTATTGCCTTACCAATTTGTTAAATCAAAAAAAATATATTCTTCAAGAAAATGGCTAGTAAATTTCTAAGCAAAGAGAATTGCCATGGACTATGTTTTATTTTCTGGTGGAAGCAAAGAGATTGAACAAGTGACAGGAAAAGCAAATATTTGGTTACTTTGCACATGCACCTTGTATGTGCATTCTACTTGTTTAATTAACAGTGAGAATGTGACCCAGAATAGCGTTCTAGCAGCCGGAGTTATCTGAGGAGCTGGGCTTTAGAGGTTGGGCAAAAGGGAATGAAAATACGAAGTGTAAGGAAAAGGTGTACCCAAGAAATAAGCATGGGGGCCAAAAGTAGTCAAAAATGCAGAAGCCAGTCAGAAGACATCAGGGCGCAAAACAAAGAGACAAGGGAACATACATCAGATCCAGCCATGCTTACTACCTTTCCTGCCCAGGTAGGAAGCTTTTGAAATCACTGATGTGATTCATCCTACATAATAAACACACCATCTGATCTTATATAAGAAGGAAAAACTAAACAAAAGCCCTATATGCATGCAGACCCACATACACACATTTGCAACCATAGGTAAGAGCAATAGTCAAAGGGAGCAAAACTCCATGCCTTTTCAAACAGCGTCTGGGGATACAGTGTTTTGATGTCTTCAGCAGCTAGCACATTTTATGTATTAGGATGAATGTGTGTTGGAGCTGGGGGTATAGCTCAGTGGCATAAGCGCTTGCTTGGCAAGTGCAAGGTCCTGAGTTCGATCCCCGGTGCCGGAAAAAAAAAATATATCAGAAAGGATGAATGTGTGTTTAGTGGATGAAAGGGAAGAATTTTTGTCTACTGTATTAAAGTGGACTATATGTCAGGAATTCACATTTGAACTTAACATTTTGGTGCCAAAATAATAACATTGATAAAAATATCTTGTTAGGAAGTTATCACCATCTTTTTGACATTAAATCTGCTATTACAAAACAAAAATGAACTCTGTGCAAGTTGCTTGTGAAAAGGGGGAGTGTTGGCAGGAGATCTGAGAAAGCCTTTGGGGAAGTCAGAAGTGTACCTCTTGATCTGAGAGGGAGTAACCTGGATATACACATGAGGACAGTTCATCACGTTAAATCCCTAAGACATGCATACTCGATTACGTGTAAGTTACACCTCCAGCAGGAGCACTGTGTAAGCCAAACAAAGTCTATGTTTAGGCCATATCTGGAAAACAATCTGCTTTTATTGTTACATTAGAAATAATTTGGCATGGCTAAAAGAGCATCGCGGAAGTAGATTCCTAAATAACTAACAGAGGATGGGAAGCAAGAAAAGGGTTTTGCTATTGAAGGCTTAATTGCCTTCTGCCTAAGCACCAAACAATGAGCCCATCGGCATTATGTAACAGGCCATTTGCAAAAGAGGCATCAGTACATTTTCTTAAATCTTCAATAATGTAACATGAGCTTAGATCACTCCATCTTTACAAAGCCCCTCCTTGAGATTTATTCCTGTCTCTTCCTGCTTTGTGAGAGAGAAAGCTGAAAGAGACTGGCTGTCACTGAGTGTGGGAGGGCTGAGCCTGAATGTTGGAGAGTTGGAGAACGGCCAGCGCATCTACTTGTCAGCTCCAGGTATGGCGCTGGGCTTTTCCTTCTCTGTTCTTTGCCTCTGTTTCTTTTTCTCTGTCTTGCTTTCTCTTTGTTTTCAGGCTCATCTTCTTGCTTTCTTTCCTTTTTTTTTTCTTTTTCTTTTGTAAGTTTTTTTCTCTGCATTGGAGAGTCTCAGATTAATCTGCACCCAAGTATTGAGCAATAGCTCCAAGTCTGTGTGAACAACATACAGCATGGTCCCGAAGCCAGGGCAGACCTGGGGCTAGCACCCTGCCTAGGGTCTTTCTCTGCCACATGTAGAAATGGGAAGGATTTGTTAGCAGCCAAATGAGTACATAACACCAGCAGCAAAAAAGGTTACCAGATCTTAGTTCTCTTTGTAAGGCATTACTAAAAAAAATAAATAAGCAAATATGGATTATTTTTATAATGAATGCAATCTTCTCAAGCTAGTAGCCAGAGAAGAGCTATGATTGTTATATGTCTAAAAATCCCAAATGGCAAAATATAATTAAAATTAGAACTGTTGAACAAATAAGCTGCTTCAATGCATAATATTACCAGGCCAAATAGCTATGTGTTTATCACTTTGCTACTATAATTATGCTTACTGTAACTCCCCGTGCATACATTAGTATCTCACTAACGTTATAAAGGCTAAAAGATAAGCTGGAAAGCACTGAACATAGTTTCAACCAGAAAGACTGAAAATGCTTGTTATTAAAAAAAAGAAAAGACTTGGATTTAATGTCACTACTAATTTCTTTACTAAGAAGTAAAAGATTATTGTAACTATGTGTGTACTGGTCTCAAATAAATCACTATTTGTTTTTGCAAGTGTACTTACTTAGAAAACTCATGAAATTACCCACAAAAGATCTCCTGATGTATAAGGCAGAGAAATTGGTCCATTTAACCTGAAAAAGGAAACACCAGGAAATGTACTTAGGTTGTTATTCCTAACCTAAAGAGAAGACAAATATTTTTAAGTAATTTCCACTAATTTACAAAGATTATGAATAAACTGTAATTGGATAGATGTGGGTTAAAGTGGGTGTGTTAGTTATTAAGTGGCAAGACAGGTCAGGAAATTAATTCCCTTGGGATGAAACTCTGTATTCAAAAATAAACAAGATGAGACTTTGAAATGATTTCTGAAGTCTCAACAAAATCAGTGCGAAAGATCACATGCAAAAATATTAGATGGAAGTTTACTTGTGGTAAATAGCAAATAAAGAGAGAGATAAAGGACAAGGGGAAGAAAAAGAAGAAAGAAAACTCCAGCATCTGAATGTGGAGCACATAATGAATCTTTGTTGCTGAGTTAATAAAATATTGAAGCTACCACTAATAAATTACAGATCCGATGATTGGGAAAATTTAATAAAAGTCACAAGCCCTTAAAAAGAGCAACAACATCAATAACTAAACCCTTTCTATGAAAAAACTTTCTATTGTTGGTTCATTTATTTTTATTTGGACTTAATTTCAAGAAGTTAATTTTCACAATTAAAATATCTAAGAAATAAAGCAGCGTAGATTCAACATTTTCACAAAAGAAATGCAATTGTCCGATCCTCATAAGGATTAATGTCCATTTGGAGCAGGATACTTTTAATCCCAATGGTGCATTTTATTTGGATATTATATAAAATAATTAAATACTTTGTGAAGTGAAAAACCAAGGAGTCTTTCCTTATGACTGAATCATTCTGAACATCTTCCAATACTTTTAAAATAAATATCATGGGCTGGGGATATAGCTCAGTGGAATAAGCGCCTGCCTGGCAAGCACAAGGTCCTGAGTTTGATCCCAAGTACCGCCAAAAAAAAAAAAATAAATAAAATAAATAACATGAATGATAATTTAAATTATTTGCATGCGCATTTGCCCTGAAAAATACAGTTTAATGGCACTTGAGCTTGCCTTTACATTTGTGTAAAGTTCTGTTTCCCTGCATTTGGATTTTAATCAGGTCACTCATTCAAGCCAGACCACAAACCAATAAGGAACATCTCCTTATTCTTGGCAATTTAAATGACTCCCATTTTATGACAGATTAAAACATAAAGCCTCTTGAGGGAGATCAACTAACCGGTCAGTTTACATATACAGGGTGAGCTGTGGTGCCAACCTGACAGAGCTCAGAATGGAAGTCACTGCCCAGCTCTCGGGCCTCATACCCCACAGGGTGCACACACCCAGGGCAGCTCTTGGCTCTCTCCTTAAACATCGGTCATTGTTTGCTTTAGTCTCAAAGACTAAGCTTTTTAATTCAACCGGGAAGAGCCCTGATCCCATTGCAGCCCCACTTCCTGCCCCTCTTTAGCATCACATTTTGCATCTACTGCAATATTGAGCAAATTTGAATGAGCAAACACTTAGTGCAACTTTACACCTAAGTTTTCCTGAGCAGAGTTCATTCAGTGCGCACAGACTTCCCTTCAACTGTGACTTGCTGTGGTTCGCAAGCTTCCCTCTGACCCTCATTTACATACCACCTCGTCTCTCATAGAGAAAGACTTCTCTGATTCTGAAAGCTGTCCAGATGCCCTTGCCTAGGCTCTGCTGGAGTAATCAGATAGCGTGACATAGACCTGTGTTATCAATCTTCAGATCCCCAGAATTCATCAGCTTCAGGCCCAGACCAGATTTAGTCAAGCTGAATGAATGAATGAGTTAACACAAGCAGCCAGAGAGAAAGGCAGCAAGGAAAGATGAAATGAAGAGCAACGGCAGACCTAGAACCGCTTCATGCTTCTCCGGGTCATCAGCCACTGTTTGCTTACACTGTTCCCCCTTTGCCATGTTTCCATTTCTTCTGTACCGCCAAAGTGCCACATAGACTGCCTTGTGGAGCTTGAATTGAGAAATCTGCCGCTCGAGGAGATTTTAAAGACTTCCCTAACTGTAGACAGTTAGCTACAGAGTGAGACGTAGGCCTTACAATGCCTGCTTACAGTTTTGCTCTATCCTGCTGCAGCATACTCTGGGCTTCAGAGCAGCTGTCTATTGGGAGAGAAGAGACTTAGAGTGTGGTAGCTCCTCAGAATGATTCTTTGGATTTGCAATCTTGCCATTCATACGTCTACAGAGAAAAGATCTTCTACTGTGAGTGAGACAACCTAACCAAATTAGCTGTGGCCCCAGTTGCCCAGGAAGAGGCAAGAGGGATGAGCATGGGAGGGATGGACATGGTGGGCAAGCCTCCTGCAGTCAGTAAGTGCAAAGGGAGTAGCAGAGAGCCAGACTACGGACCCCACAGAACCCCTTCCTGTGTAAAGCAACCGTGTACACATTGACAATAAGCACAGTGTCATTTTATTGGCCCAGAATAGAACTCCAGGCTTGGAACAGAACTCCGGCCAGAATCCTTGGGCACATCCACAGAGGCTATCTAAATTCATGTGTTGCAGTGGTCACTGATAAGTTGCAATTTGAAGTCTTTCTAAGGCTTGTCTGAAAAGCCATATCCATCGAGGAAAAGCTGGATAAGCCTGTGAGGTCACCTGTGCAGAAAGCTTCAAGTGTATGCAGCTACTCTTTGAGGAAAAGACCAAAACTCCTAGCTCCCTTTAACAGGGTACCAAAGCCCAGTGACTCAACGAAGCTGTGCTTCACGCTGCAACAAATGCCTAGAAATAGAAATTCTCCTTGCTTTATAAAATGATTTCTTGTTTCTTTGGTAAAACCCTGTGTTTCCCACCATTTTGAAAGAAAAGCTCAGGTAAGACATGGCACTACCTAACCCTGAGGTAGGTGTACCCATCCCAACAGCATGGTAAAAATACCAAGAAAGTCCCCCAAGTGACCTTGGATGTGTTAGAATCAGCGAGGCTCCAAAGAGAATCTGCAGTCATTCCCTACTAATCACAAGAAGCTGTCGCGGTAGGACCCTTCCTTTCAAGCCCTCCACACGCTAGCTAAATCCATGTGTACCTTGGCCACTCTGTTTTAACCATGCAGACCTCAAAATCTCATCCTCTAACCTGTTCATGACATTCTGCAGCACTAGAGCATTTGGAATACAGTACTGCATATGAGTTAGAGGTTAGTACTGAAAAATTACTCCTACTGGAGGTGGGGAACAGGGAACACATACAACTGAGAGAAACAGACTCTCTCCTGGGGCCAGAGCAGACCCTGCAAGGCCCTTTCTGAGAAAAAATATTAATAAAATATAATAAATCAAAATTATTCTGCTGTGGTTATGTTTAGGCCTATAAACATTTTATTACCTGACCATAAACCTACCTTGAAATGTACTCACCATCAATTCTAGCTGAGGATAGTGTCATAATGGGCCGTTATATCCAATATTAACACTACTGTAGCATCTTTAGGGACAGAACCATTGTTCTTCAAAATATGAGTTAGAAATAGTTGAAGCATTTTATCCCTTAATCTGTTATTTCCTAATTGAAATTAATTTAATTACACTCACGTTGTTTCATCTCTCCACATAACTACAATGCCAAAAAAAGAGTAAAAACAATCCCCGGCTGACTTCCTTGTTTCTAAGGGGCTAGTGTGAAATATTGCGAGTGTATATACCCAGACACACTGCTGTGAGCTATTTGGATACTCTATGCTGGATAAATCTTGCAAATAAATGCATAAATAATATATTAGTGCCCTGGGTCCCTCTTTCACCAGGTTTATACAACACAAAAGTGATCTGGAGGAATAAGAGTAACTTTAATATATGTAAATACCTAAATTGGATAATTCAGGCACAAAAATATATTGTAACTTGGTGCTTATTATTTTAAATTTATGTTTTATGCATTTCCATTGCCTGAGCTAATATATTTCTCGGTTTCCGCATTCTCATATCTCCTACTATACCTTGCCCTTAAAGTATTGCACAAAATATCATGTAAGCATTAATGCACAAAGTTGAAACAGTGTGTTTGTTTACACCAGCCACCCCAAAGCAGAACTACGTCTCATAATGAGCTGTTTTCCAAAAGCTTGAGAGAGTATTTTTAAATTGGCTTTGACAAGCTTTTTGGGGTCTGACTTCTCCCAGTTGCAGCCTGCCTGTATCCACGCACGTCATGGACCCTACTGTGAGCTATGAGTGGAAATCTTGAAATTTCCTCTTGTTTGCTATCAGCGACCTGAGCTGAACAGCATTCTCCTTAAACTTGCTGAGAAGAGTTATCGTTGATTTTTTCGGTGGGTGCACTCTATTTTCTCGCTTAATAGGAATGGATAAAAAATGAAGTATCTTTGTTTAGCTCTACAAAGGATGATTTTCCAGTCCCCTTAATGCATTCTCTTTGGAATGGGAGACCTGGAAATCATTTCTTGCTGTATTTATAACTTGCTCTGTTTTTCAGGGTTTTTTATTCAGTGCAGCTTTAGAGTTAAAATGTGTGAGCTCACTCATTTTCCTAAGGCAGATATGACATCTTCCCTCATGGCCATGGAACCAATTTCTCCTGCATGCAAGCAATCAGCCGGGGGTCAGTTTCATGATAATGTGGCAAGTGTTTGACTAATGAGAAACATGGAAACTTTCTAGTCACTAGATTTGAAGAGTATGCAATTGTCCCAAGACCTATCAGCTCTAATTTATCTACGTCTCTCTATCTGCTTCTTTTTCTCTGGGAAGGGATGATCTGTTTTAGTTATTTCATCCCATCTGGAAATTATAGATATATTAATGCCAATATCATTCCTGCTTCAAAGAGTCTAACTTGAGAGTATATCGCTGCGTGAATTTGGAAGAAGAAGTATTCTGTTGTGGTATTTTTGAGTAAGACACTTAGTTCTAAAGACTGGTGTACAACTCTTTGTGAAGGACTTGTCTATGAATAATTGATTTATCAATTTTCAGTTTGTTTCTGACTCTACACCCTTTGCTCCTTTCATTTCCTCTTTTTTATCCTCAATTTCCCTCCACACGTATATGTCACAAAAATCCTTAAGGGGCTTAGGGATAATCAGTGGAGAACAGAAAGAAGCTCTTTTATCCAGAAATGTAATTTATATTTATTTTATGGAAGCTACTCCTGAAACTCCATCTGCAGTAGGCAGCTTCCTAGTCCTTACAAGAACAAATACAACCTTCACCATTACATGAAAGGAAGAGTGGAATAAAGAAGTGCCGCAACAAAGAAAACTGGAAGAATTGATTGGCAAATGTGCTGATAATGAAATGCACAAGAAGCCACAGGTGAACGGTGGCAGAACAATGGCAAGGCTTTGTGTTCAGGATTGTTTCATATTTCATTGAATCAAAATAACATGCAGGACGCACTCCTCGCATTACGCTCACCATTTCAATTCACCACACGGATAAGACAGTAACACATAGATGAATGGAAATAAGGTTGTGGGATAGGGGAGGAGAGAGAACAGGCAGCAGGAAATGTTCAGTCACTCATATCTGGATTGGGTGGGTCACTGAAGGCAGAGGTTAGCAGACAATTATTTGAGCTATTTGACTTGCACTTTGTACCATTCTGATGAAGTTTTACATTTCTGTCAATGAACTAGACCACGCTGTTGTTTCTCCCTCTGTCCACACTCTTTACTTTGTTCTTTTCTTGTCAGCTATTGAGTGTACATTCCGTGCTGATTATTTATGTTTACGTAGAAGGCTGTGAAAGCTGGTCAGAATTCCATCTACATTTCTTGTCATGAGCTTGTCAACACCTGGCAGGTTTGTTCTTCATCCTCCAGGGTGAGCCAGGCAGATCTCTTATGCAAAGAGACAGCCTCCATGTCAATAACGAAGACCCAACGTAAGCTCAGGGGTGTCAGTGTGGTGTGACCTGCAGGTAGCAGGGCAGGGGAAATGGGACTGCCAATTAAGTTCCATACATGTGTGCTGCCTGTATGTGTTCCTGGTGTGGTGTGTGATTCCCAGTGCTTTTAGATGGTGAGTAATTGATACCTGTTGTCCCCATCACTGAGGAGGAAATTGTCTTGCACTCTGGAAAGGCTCATTTACACTGTATGTATCTTTGCTGTGTATCTAGGTTCTGCCCAGGGCTGCTGTGAGGGCCATTTACTAATTATCCGGAAGAATCCTTATGCTCTGATGAGATCCTTTGGAATGCAGGCATTTGTGAATCCGTGATACATTTTCAATATTTCCTATAACATTTGGCAAAGGGACAGATCTCTTCGGTCATCAAATCCACTTTTTCTGAGCTAGATGGGGAAGGAAACCAGAAGATACAGAAAAAGGGGCACTCTCTTCAGCAGTAATTAGGAAGCCACATCCACCCCAGGAGAGAACCCAACTTCATGGGACCCTCCCATTAAAATGACAAAGAAACATGAAAATGTGAGCAGACTTTATATATATTTAGGGCTTTTACTATTGAATTTTCTGAGTGCCTATGTCAGCCTGAAATTCTATGAATATCTGTCAAAATAGACCCATGACAATCTATCATAACTAGGATAAACTTAATTCTTATCTAGTACAGTGTTTCTCAAATTAGAATGAGAATTCTCAAGAGTCTAGATGACATACACTCCATCAGCAAACTCAAGACCTCCCAGCACCATGCTGCCCTGTTCAGATACCCCTCCCTATCCAGGCCCTCCACCCCTGTCCAAAAGCCTGCAGATGGACTATGTGCCCAGCATTGTGTTTGATGCTAGGGACAAAGGTCAAACATTTTTCCAGTGAGGAAGACATATAATATTTGCATTGATTGAAATGTTAGGCAAACATGTATAAAAACTGCTAAACTGGTGTGTTTTGTAAATTTACACACAGACATATTTGGAGGTTTGTTCTAAAGGAGGTCAAAGAATTGGTGGCTTAAGTTATGGAGTGATAGGAGAGTTTTCAAGCAAAGGATAAAACATTTGTAGAGTTCCAAAGGTGTGAGACAGCTGGATGCAGTTAGAGAATAGAAATGTGTTCCTTGCGGGAGAAGGGAAATACGCACACTGATGAGGGGGCCAGACTCTAAAGTCAGATGAAGCAGGTTTAAATCACAGCTCCATCATTTATTGAGGGGAAATGCTGGGCAAACATATTTTACCTTCTTGCTTCACTTTCTTTATCTGTACATTGAGGAGGACAAAGTACTAGAAGGATATGTTTGGGGAACAAAAATTAATAAATGTAGCTATTGTTCTTCACATTAAGTAAAGGGATTAGTGAGACCACACAGAGAGGAGACCCTGGAGAGGTGAAGAACGTGCTCAGAATGAAAGGAGCTCTGTCTTCTCTACCAGGGAGGGTCTCTCGTACGTGGCTGATGGGAATTTATGCTGGGAAGTTTGGTGGTCATATTCCCAGCACTCTGACAGGTAAATAGAAAAAAACCCAAATGACTGATGGAGGGAGACTATCTTAATGTTCTGCCTCAGAGGAGCGGGAGAATTGTGACCACTAACACCTGAGGTGACATGAGGGGCGCTGTTTGACTCATTGGGAAATGAGATGAATTCAATTTTTGTGGAGTTTAAAGTGTTGGTGGGGCATTAGCTGAATGCTTGGGTGCAGAGTCACCTCAGAAGAGTCTAGAACAATGTCCAATAGATAACGGAGGCAACCTCAATTGCAAATTATCTGCAAAATACATACACAAATATAAGTGATAATATCTTCATTATATATGTCATGTAACAATATATCCAAAGTAATATTTTATAATCAGTATAAATCATTAAGATATTCTGCATTTTTTCTTGAAAATTCTTAAAGTTGATGCGCTTTTCATTTATACCTGAGAATTATTAAGCCATCTTTCAAATCCTCAGTAGCCCCTGTGGGTCGGGGACTACTGTACAGCACAGAGCAGTTCTAGAAGACACTAAAGGAGAGGATTTATATATTCAGCATTTACTATTTGAGAGGTTCTTGGTACTGTGTAGGAGCTGAGACTTCAGTGATAAATAACACAGACACACTTTCTCTTTCATTAAAACTCTGGGTTATGAAATAGGGCTTCTGCTGGCCTGAACAATCTCTCTGTGCAAATGAAGAAAGGGGCGGCCTCCAGGCAGAACCAGGGACGACAGAGGCCAGGTGGGATTTCTAATACTCTTCCCCCTCTCTGTCCTGAACACTTGTGTATTACAAACCACACGTGGAGGTCAGGGCAGGAAGTAGGCTCTGAACAACTAATTCAAAGAAAATGGGTTTGATGCGTTATTACTGCAGAAATCTTATTTGAAGGGACTTAGTTACTTAAAGATCAAGAGAGTCCCTGAAGTCATGACATCCACCAGAGACCTGAGTACGGCCAGGAGTGGAACCACGGCAAGGTGCGCATGTGTGACAGACGGAGTGGGAAGTCACACAGGAGATCACGGGGCCCCGGCCTCAGCAGAAGGCGCGGACTGAGAGAGGTCAGGCCACTGTGTGGCAGAGGCAGGAAGACGGGTGAAAATGGGAGAGTCAGGTTCCTCTGCAGGGTGCAAGGGGGAGCAAGGCGCAGGTCCTGGGTTAATGTTAGCAGTAGATGGCAAAGAGTCCGGAAGGTTATGCCGGAAATACAGGCTAAAACCAGAACTGGAGAACTTCCTCAAGGTGCTTTATGAAAGGGGAGTGCAATCTGTCAGATTCAGCAGGAAAATCCGAGCTGCCATGGAATCTGCTAACAAAGGCATTGCATGGAATTTGGGGAGCACAGCTGGGGGAAAAGACATGGAAATCCAATAGCGGCAGCAATAGCACCATTGGAGCAATATGAGAAAGATGAAGTAACTCATCCCACAAGTTGGTAGCACAGCATGTACTTGCACCCAAGTCTCCTGACTTCCAATCCATTCCACCTGGCTCTTTCCTCTGGACACGCAAATTCCAAAATGATAATTACACACGCACGCACACACACACACACACACACACACACACACACACGTTAGCCTGCATGTGTGTGAATGCACACACATACACACACACACACACACACACACATACACACACACACACACACAAATACACACACCCCTTGACTGGTCATAAACTGATTCAATGGATATATGCATTTATCTCACCAAAAACCATGGATTTGTTTATGAGAATAATCAAGACCAACAGAAATTCACACGGTTTTACTTTTAAACTGAACAAAGAAATATAAAATCTAACTTTCTTTTAAGCAGGAAAATTCTATCCTATAAAAAGTTTTCAAATCAATCAGTGGAAAGGAATAAAATTTACTTAGTTTTACTAACTTTCCCAGTTTTCTCCTTCTCCATAAACTACCAAAATAATGGCGAACATTTTTATAATAGTTGTTCTTTATCAAAATATTAGCAAAAATTTTGCATCCCTTACTATCATCAAATTCATATGATAAGCCAATAATACAGACCACCATTAGCATTTTGCAGTCTAAAATACTGAAGCCTGAAGAGATTTAACAAACACCACAGGGTCACAAAATTTTTAAATGACAAAAAATCTAGTTTTATTTAAAATAAACCTGACACCAAATCTTTTGCTTTAACTAAGAATCCAGGCCATATGTTGATAACATCATACTTATTTTCTATTTATAATGATGGATTCACTTAAAACAAAGATGTAGAAATCAAGGTAGATACTGTCTGGTTTCTATAGATCATTTAAAAGAAACACAAAGTGTAGTTCTTGAAAATAATCTACTTCTTCTGAACTTAGTGTGTATTTTCATGACTAGTTTTCATATTTCTCTGTACTACACAATGAAGTGTTTTTTTAGCATATACATTTAATGAACATGGGAGACCAACTCTCATGAATTCTTCTCCACAAAAACATGCATATGCACATATGTATGTCAATGTCTAGTCTACATGTGTCAAAAAATGCAGAATGTTGAATAACAACCCTCCTGTCAAGACATAACAAATAAACCACATTTTGGAGGGAATTACAGTATCATTACCAATGACATGGGCAGAATGGATGAGTGTCCTTTAACTACCGCCTGTCAGGGCCTACTCCTATCATAACACCCAGTGTAAATAGTAGTCAGCCAGCTGCCTGTGGATTAAGCCAATACTGCATGTTAATGCAAGAGTCTGATTGCCAAGATGGTTATTTCCAGGCCTGTGATCAAAAATAGAATATGAGCTGTCAAAGTGAGCACATGTGATCAAAACCAGTGAGATGGGTTGAAAGCATAGCTTCTCTTCAATCCGGCTATGGGATTCTTCATTGATCGCACCTCTTTGCAGAAGGAACATGTGGGTGGTGCCTATTTTAATAACTACTACTAGCAGTGAAAAAGAAGAGAGCAGAATATTCTGGGCAGCAGATATCTAAACCTCCGATGGTCTTCACCACTCTAGGCCCCTAGATCTGCTCTTGTTTCCCCCTTCCTGGCTGTCGTTGTTGTATGTAACATGTACACTCCTATCCGTGAGACTTTTCGGGAGAATATCGCTCACCCTTTTCTGCCTCGTTCATGTCACCAGGACAACAGCTTTGCACTCAGAAGCAAAATAGAGACACAGTGAACTGTAGCTGTTGCAGAACCAAAAAAATGAACAAACTCCAAGTGCTTTAGGGAGCACAATAGAATAGGTTCAGATTTGACAACTAGTCCTTTGCTTGTCCTTCGCTTGCTCCATGGTAATAAATTGCTGGTATACTGGGGGAAATCAGATCTCCAGGGCAACGCTTTCAAACAGTACTTGTGCCAAGAAATAGAACAACCCTCAAAATCAAAGCAGCACTCATTGACAATTCTGAGTCCTTTTGATCAAGAAGATTCTCGAAGGTAAAAGTATAGATGTTGAGAAAATCTCAAACGCCATCTTTGCCTAGGGATTTTTTGGCTTTAGGGGAGCCAGTCCGGACTATACCTTGGGAAAGATAGAATTTCACTGCCTTCTAGGAGAGCTTCTCTTCTTACAAGTACATGAATCTAGATGTCCATCAGTATTTCCTAGTTCTGTTTTGGAAAAAAAAAAAAAAAAAAAAAAAAACAGGAGTAAATAGTTCTGAGCTTTGTTTGTGTATCCCACTCTTTCTTCAGCCACTCCGTTTTCCATTCTTTCTAATCCCACAGGCAGAGAGGCTGTAAAGTGTGAAATTGTTCATTTAGGTCTCAGCACTTTTTCCTACACTTGGAAGAACTTAACTCAGCCACCCAGGTCTCAAAGTGCAGCTCCCTCCCCTCCACATAGGAAAAGGGCCGCAACTGCAGGATGAAGACCAGAAGTTTCCTTTTCTTCACGAATCTATTTTGTATGAGCAGGCTACGCTGGTTCCCAAGCCAAAGGGACAGCCCATCATGCCCAAAGAGTGATAGATAAGGATGAGGTTTAACACTGGAAAACATTTAGAAACTAAAAGAAAGGCTGCATTCATGGCTGATATAAAAGGGGCCATTCTTTGGCAAAACATAAAACAGCATCTGTTGCAACAACCCCAGTTCTGAGCTGCTTTGCGTGGCATCCTTTGTTGCAGGATGGCAGCTTCTCTCAGGCCTTTGAGGACATGAAATGATGACAGATAATGTTCCTGTGCCAAGAAACAAGAAAGAGATCACATTTTGATGTGCAGCTACTTGACTCTCAGCCATCCAAACGTACAGAGAGGAGGCCAGTTACTACATTTAATGAACTGCCTTAGTAGCACGGAGATTAATTTCCAGTTGCACCCTGCTCTACCTTGTAGTGTGAGGAGCACACCACCAGAGTGGTCTTGCTCTGAGGGAAGGGTGAACCCGAGTGCACAGCGTGTGCCAGGTGTGCCGGAGTGGGCCGTCTGCCCTTTTGCTTTGGCTCTGTAACTTTCCCCACTGACATTCTGGCATCACATGTTGGCTTGTTCTGTGTGAGATATTGACAGTGACAAAGCCCAGAAAATTCCCATTCAGTGCACATATTTCAAGCAGCAACTCATTTTTGTAGCACTTTTAACAAGCTAATTTTAAGAATAAAATTGGAAAGACAAAATTTAAAAAAAAAACACAATCTTGATCATGACTTAAACCAAAGAACTAAATAACTAAGATAATCTACCACTGGTAGATCACTAACAAAGCTTTAACTACACGCAATTGATTGTAAATGTTATTACAATAGAGAAGTTGAATATTTTAAATGGTGAGGCTCATTCTTGATTGATTATTTAGTATAGAAAAGCCATAAACATAAAATATGTACATACTTTAGAATTTCACTTTTATTTACCAATCTTCTAAGCTATATCCAATTGAATTTGTAGTGACACTTTCTCCCACTTATAAGGTGGATAACAGATACCAGGCATACCATAAAAAATATGACTTTGTTTTACTACAAGTAGATTTTATGGCATTCTCTTTTGATGTCTGAACCATGAAAAATTCCAGAGGATCTGTATTATCTGTTTATAGAATCTAATGAGTTGCCAATATTTTAAGGATCCCTGTAGTAAAACATTTATCTACCTACTGGAAAATTCACTTGAGTATGTTCTATATTCCCAAAAGGAAAAACTCCAATGGGTTTCCTAATTAAACACCAGTTCTAGAAATCTCTCTGTTGCCTAAACTGTAGCTCAGCTTGTTCATAGTAGGTTATAGGATGAGAGACGTACAATTTAATACAAACCAGATCCTCGAGGAAGAATCTGGTTTTGGTTGTTTTAAAAACAGACAACCTAAAGCAAATATATGTACTTAATACACTGGAGACTTTACCAATGATGGCCTTAATTTTAAACTCATTTTGGCTTCTCTGATACAGAATTGGAGGCAGAGAAATGTACCAAGTATGAAATTTTATGTGCAGACTGCCTTGCTGGGAATGGACTTGCTTCTGGAAAGTAACCTACAGGTCGCAGCATTTGGGCAAGCAGGGGCCACAGGTGTTGCACTGCATCAGAACCTGTATGCTGGTGGGTGTCATGAGATCTCAATTTCATCCCATCATCCACCTGGGTGGTGTCTCCCAATTTGAGGCTGGGCTAGTCTTGAGAGCTACTGAATTACCCAGAGTCAGAGACAATGTTGAGACGATGGTAAACGGGAAGGCTTTGGGAGACGGGAAGAGGGAGCTATAAACTCTATGCACATTCAAATCCAGCCCTCAGAGAAGACAAGAACACCGGCAGGCCCTTGAAGTGTGACCTCAGTTGCCGCATACCTTGTGCCCTTGGGACCTATGGGACTCCTTACAGTGTACCATGTTTAGGGAAACAGCCTTGCTGGCATCAAACGTACATAAACTGTCCTTTCTGGTGAGTCATTTTTTCTATTTTTGAAGGAAAATCAAATAAACAAACATCACCTATGATCTTCTCACTGATAAGAGAAAATCTGCTCTCTGTTTAGGCAAAAACAATCTATTTCTCAGGAAGACAGAATGGAAGTTCTTTGTGTCCCCAGTAGAAGTTAAATTTATTAATTATTCGGTTGACATAAAGATGAACCAAAGGAAAAGTTCTAGTTGACTAAGGGTTCTGTCTTGGCTTCTTCCATGAACTATATAAATGTTCAACACAAATGTTATTGTTAAGTTTCTGAAGCATTTTAGCAGACAGTCGCTTCAGACATGATTTCCCAAGAAAACTTCCTTTTCTGCATTTGTTGAAATAGTGAATGAGTACAATATTCAAATAGGCATTGTACTGGACAATCTGGATTGTGTGCTTAGGTTTATCTATATCAAAACCAAAAGACAGTTGGATTTGGAAGATCATAGGAAATATTGTGTTCCTGAATGAGAACACCTCAGACCCAGGAAAAAAACCTCGGTAAGATTAATCAACGGAAAAATAAAAATACACATCAAAAATCTGTCTTTCCTTGTTTGGTGTATAGAATGGCTGCTGAACAGTTTCCCGTAAAAGGTCTCACCTTAAATAAAAACTTATTTTTCCACTTAAGAAAGATGCACCAACATAGTAATACAATATTAAAGAAAAAGAAAAATATAGACAATTATGTAAATAAAATAGCCAACCCTAGGGGGAAATGTAAACAGGAGCTCTAAAACCCTAGCAGGGATCCTACTCTCAATTATGCGGTGTTCAAATTTGTTAACTACTTTGTGCCATGTCCTCTACATATTTTACTTCAGATAATATTCTTAATGATCCTGTGAAATGAACATTGTTACATTATATTTTAGAGATAAGGACTTGGGGCACAGAGAGTACTAAAAACCAACCTTAGCAGCAATAGATGAAGAATTTGAGTCTCCTTAACTCCCCAATTCACACTCTGTACATCTGCCATCCCATGACCCAGTCTCATGTTTAGTACTTACAAATATTCAAGTTCAGGGAGCTCAGTATATTGCAGGATTAAACTGAGATCCAGATTCACCTTCCTCTGCAACTCCCTTGTCTCTTGGGCAAAATATCAGATTGATTCCCTGTACATGAAATACCTGCCTGACCTGGAGAACTTGGCACTGAAGGAAATGTGTTTATCAAGGAGCCAAGTCCTCTAAGGCTTGGCCTTGGAAGGCGAGAAAGGCTGCCCGGATTTGCTGCAGCAGGTGATTGCACTGCAATGACATGGAGCAACAAGGGCGTCCAGCAGTTTAGGGACATGGAAACTAGTTTCCTAATTCTCTCAAACAATACCATTAAACAAAGCCAAAAGAGCCTTTGTTGGAAGAAAGACCCAATTGTTTAGCCTTGTCATGTCCTAACAGTTAACAGCACGAAGGGTATATTCAAAGTGAAATGGTACTTTCCTTTCTCACAAAATAAAGGACAAGGGACCCAGATATTTAACAGAACCCCTTCCTCCCAGGACTCTGAAAATGGTGCTAGTTTAAGAACAAAGTCAAAGTTTCAGTTCTTGACAGCAAGCCTTGTGTTTTAGGAATTCTAGTGGTATATTTGTATCACACGTTGCAACATAAAGAATTCCTGCGCTCCTTCATTTTTTGTCTCTGTTGATGACAGAAACCGAAGGTTCACCTTTTCATCCACAAAACAATGATTTCTTTTCAAATCTGAAATCTGAATATTCGTTCATCACAAGGGCTTCATTAGATTCAGATTTTTCCAGTCATTCTTCTGTAAATTATGAGTTGTAACTGAAAGGTATTAAAATTTAAGCTTCTGGTTCTTGCTCTTTACATACTTAACTGTTTCATTATAGACCTCCCCAGTTTTCCACCAGTAAAACCCAAAGTAAATTCCAAATCATAAGTTTATAAGAGAAAACTTAATATTCTGCATGATGCTATGAATTGTAATCAGAAAAACTAACACATTTGAAACTTTTAAACTTGCTGACAGTGAACTCAGTATAAGCAAGGGAGAAGAATTAAATATTACAACAAGTGATACAAATGAATGAAAGTTTTTGGAGAGAAAGTTTCTATATTGACCAATTTCTCACCTTTCTGAGTAGTAAATCATTTGATTTTGCTCCATCCAACATCACTCCACTGTGATCCTCTTTGGAGATGTTTTGTGCATAGTTAGTGTCTGCAAGAGTGGAAAGCAGTTACATTTAAATAGAATCTTTCACTGATAAAGAGAGTTTAAATATTATATATATGCTTAATTGAGATGGTATATTACCAAATATCATCATTTCAAAATAAAGTTTAAAAATATGCAGAAGTATGTATATTTGCTTCGTGTTGGCTGGTCTTAGTAGTTCAGGGACACTAGACAGAAGCAATCTTAAATATCAGCTTTCAAGGATAATGTCTTCCCAGGACATACGTTTGTATACAAGTATAATCACAAGACTCAAGCAGGAAAACTTATTTTCCAAGTAAAATCTAAGCATTATGTCCCAGTGAATGGTGTGCTCCCTATCGTTTTTGGTTGTGGCTACACATGTGAAATAAACCCCACTCTTCCTCTGTGTTCATTTTTATTATCCTGACCTATGATGTGGTTTGTTTAGTGATAACTGATTTGGCTTCAACTGATTGCTATTGATGGACCAAAATGAATAGATGAAGCTCATGTTGATTTATAACAGTGGCTAGCAGGGCATACTTTTCCTTAATCACGTAATATTGTATTTTAGTGATTGACTGGCAAGTATGGCATTCTACAAACTCTAATTTTTGTGTTTTAGAGAAAAAATTTTGACTATAAAGCTCTACTCAGTGTCTAAATATGTAGAATAAGTGCCCCTGACCAGAAAAACAGGAGAGAAAAGTTAAAGTCTTATTGATTTAAAATGTCTTTCTGTACTCTGTTTTTTGCTTGTCTGTTTGGTCGGTTGGTTGGTTGCTTGGTTGCTTGGTTGAATTTTGGTACCAGGGTATCTAACTCAGGACCTTGTGTTGCCATGCTAGGTGCTGTACAGCTGAGCTATATCCCCAGCCTCATGTATCCTGTTTAGAAACAGTTTGCTCTGTATAAATTTATACATGTTAGGTCATTGACTAGCATTCATCTCTAGGAATATTACAAATATTAATGCTAAATGTCTTAGTTACAAACTCTTAAAGCCACTAACAGAAAATACCAAAGAAAGAAGAGGATTCCTCATCTCCAAATATGGAAGAAGGTCTTAGATTCCCTTAAGAAACTCAAAAGCAACAGTTGGCAGGCACTAGCTAAATTTATCTCAATACAGCACTTCTACATACAGAGTCAATAATTTGTTTCTCTGATCTACTTGAGTAACAGTGAAGTGTTTCAGCTAAGAAAACCTCTTCATTCCAACAGAAAAGATGTGCTTAAAGCATCATTTCAGTGTTCACTTATGTTGGAAAGGACAGACAGTGGGCACACACATACATACACACACACACACACACTCACACTCATACCTGCTATGTTTTCTTCTTTGCCAGAATGTTTGCTGTCTTCTAGACAAAACCTTTCTTTGTCTTATTCCTGAAATTAATATCTTGTTGTTTTATTTCCCTTCACACTATCAACTTGAAAATTTTCCATTAGTCTTCTGAAACAATTACTCTTTTTAAAGTCAATCACAATATTTACTAAAAAGCCTGTGTATGTGATGTATTTGTATTTAAAGAAAAGGCAAGGAACTTCTTCAAAGTAACACATGTAGAAGGTGATTGATAAGCACCCTAGGTGAAAATAAAACTCCTATACTTATCTAACCTTGGAAAACTATGAAAACTTCAAAATCCATATTAAATTTAGAAACACCAAGTAACTTAGAAACACCTCCCCATGGCCTTCATTTCAATGACAGCAAAATAAATCAGCCAAATGGATGTTAGGAGTGTGATGTTTTTAAAAACATCTCAAGGACAATAAATATCTAATATTTTACTATTCCAACTTAGAAAAGCTTTCCCATTGTATAAAAATTGTATTACAGTTACCCATTAAATCAGCACCTTTTCATCTATAGATGACTAGGTAGTTTATGGGGTAAATCATGTAAATGTAACAAAATTGTTAGACTGTTAAATTGTAACACAAGTTAATAAATGGAAAACATTCCCTGTCTTTATTAAGCTAAATACAGACAGTGCCACAGATAGTGGCACATACATCTTTATATCAATGTATCTAGGGCTCAGTTCCCATTGTATACAGTACACACCATATCTGAGGTTCTTACAGGATTAAAACTGTTATTTTTTATTTATCTTTATGCATGAAAATTTAAACTACATAAAGTGTACCAATGCTAAGAAGGAGTGCAATATTTCCTTTAAATTAAAGTTAAGCGATATATCTAATTGTTATAGTTGAAATTTAGATAGTATTCAATGAAAATAGACTAAAACATGTTGTATCACAAAATAATTAAATTGAAAATGGATTTACTTCATAGCAATGATTCTCAAAAAAACGTAGACAGGGGACCTCCCTGGATCCTAAGACTCTTTAAGGGATCAAAATATTCTTTACAACAAAATACAATGTAGATTTTCCCTTTTCACACTCTTGTCACATGTGTCCAATAGAGTTTCCCAGGAATTTATCATGTGTGAGACCATAACAGACTGAAAAACTAAGGAAATCTAAGAATCCAACTGACTTCCATTAAACCAGACAGTAAAGTTGTAAACATGCATAACAGTACCACTCTATCCTTATATTGAAAAGTAGACATTTTCCATGAAAATATGCTGTGTGTGTCAACATGTATTGGGAATGTTGTTTTCAAGTAAACTAATATTCAAGTATTTTTAAAAGTCCGTTTTACTACTAGTATCAGTTTTGAGGGATAAAACCTATATTAACAAAAATTTGAGGGGATTCTCAGAAATTCACAAGTATGTAGTGGAAACCTAAAACCCCAACATTTGAGAATGCTATTTTAAACTAACATCATACTAAATGTACAAAAACTGAAAGCTTTCATGCTGAAATCACGAACAAGACAAGGATGTCCATTATCACCACTCACAGTCAACAGAGTTCTGGGAACACTAACCAGAGCAATTAGACAAGAGAGAGAAATAAAAAAGATAAGCATAGGATTATAGAAGTTAGATTATCATTATTTGCAGATGGCATGAAACTACAAAGAAGGACCCTAAATATCCACCAAAAGAGTGCTGCATTTAATAACCAAATGACCAGTGTAGTTGGATACAGAGTCAACACTCAAAAAACAATAGCATTCCCATACACAAACAACAGACAGACTGAGAGAGAAATTAGGGAAACCACACCCTTCACAATAGCATCCAAAAACATGAAATACTTAGGAATCAATCTAGCAAAAGAAGTAAAAGATTTATACATTAAAAATTACAGTACTGTGAAAAAGGAGATTGAAAAGGATATCCCTTGTTCGTGGATCAAAAGAATTAACATAGTAAATGGCCGTACTCTCGAAATTGTTACACAGATTCAAAGCAGTTCCAATCAGATTGCCATTACTATACTCCACAGAGTTAGAGAAAACATTCCTAAAAGTCATTTGGAACTAGAAGAGACCTAGAATAGCAGAGGCAATCCTGGGCAAAAAAGGAAAGGTAGGAAGCATCACAATCCCTGACTTAAAATTATACTACCAAGCTACTGTGATAAAATCAGCATGGTATTGGCAAAAAACAGACCTGAGGATTAATGGAACAGATTTTGTTTTTTTTTGCGGTACTGGGGATCGAACTCAGGACCCTGAGCTTGCTAGGCAAGCGCTTACTCCACTGAGCTATATCCCCAGCCCCTAATGGAACAGATTAGATGATGGAGCAACATCTATAAACACACCTGGCCACCTTATCACTGAAAAGGAGTCAAACGTGTTCACTGAAGAAAGATAATCTCTGAAATAAATTGTGCTGGAAAAAATGGCTTTCTACATGCTGAAGACTAAAACTAGACTTACGTCCATCACCTTGTACTAAACTAAAGTCAAAATGGACTAAACATCTAAATATTAAAACAGAAACACTGAATCTACTTGAAGAGAAAAGAGGTAGAAATCTTGAAGACATAGGTGTAGGTAGAGAGTTCATGAAAAAAATCCAGACTGCACAGGTAATCCTTTAAGGATCAACAACTGGGTCTCATCTTTTAAGAAAGCTTTTACACAGCAAAAGAAATCACCAACAGAGTGAAAGGCAACCAACAGAGTGGGAAAAAATTTTAACCAATTTTTCTTAAAACAAAGAACTTCTATCCAGAACATATAAAGAGTTGGAAAAAATTGAAAGACTCAATCCAAAAGTGGGCATCTGAAATGAATACACACTTCTCAAATAAAGAAGTACAAATGGTAGATAAATATATGAAAAAATGTTCAATACACTGGTCATTCAAGAAATGCAAATTAAAGTAACACTGAGATTCCATCTCACCCCAGAAAGAAATCAACCAATAACATCAAGAAATCAACCAACAACAAACGGTGGAGAGACTGGGGACAAAGGAACTGTTATCCACTGTTGGGAGTGTAGACTGGAACAACCACTGTTGGGAGTGCAGACTGGTACAACCATGGTGGAGACTTCTTAAAAACCTAGGATTACAGGTCCTGTTTGACCCAGCTATTCCTCTCCTGGGTATCTTTCCACAAGAATTAAAAACATCATACCACAGTGATGCATATGCACCTATGTTTATGGCAGAACAATTTGATATAGCTAAATCTTGGAAACAACCCAAATGCCCATCAACCATGGAATGGATAAAAAAGGTGTGGTATTTTTATACAACTGTTTACTACTCAGCTATAAAGAAGCATAAACTTGAGACTTTCATAGGTAAATGGATGGAATTTGAGAGCATAATCATAAGTCAAATAAATCAGACTCACACGTGTAAACATCATATTGTCTCCTTTGTGTGAGAAACTGAAAGAGTAAATAAGTTCTAAAGTGTACAAAAGATATTGTGAAAGGGCAAGTAATTGTTCAAAAGGAAAAAGAAAATAGAATGGGTGAAAGGGGAAAGGACAATAGGGAAAAGGGAAAACTGCAAGTCAGTTATACTATTTCTGTCTATAAAAGTATATGTTCTTATAGTATATATTATACTACTAATTCACTAAAAAGGTACATATGTGCTAAAATCAATTGGGAAATTCTTATGCCCATATATTGTAATCTGAGCAACTTTAAAGATAATAACATATGACATATTAACTATTTTTATTCTTGTATTGTTATGAAATTTTCTTTTTTACCTTTTTTCCATAAAATTAAAAAGAGAATGCTCCTTTATAGCACTAAATATGTTTATCGATTGATTGCTTGATGATTGATTGATTGAAGTGCCAGAGATAAAACTTGCAGTCCCCATATGCTAGGCAAGTTCTCTACTGCTGAACCATAGCCCAAACCTCTTGATTTATTTTTGAAACTTCAGTTTCCAATGCTACCTAAATCACAATTACAGTGCTATGTGCCGGAAAATTCTTCAAATTTACTATTTGGAAATGTTAGACCTATATTACTTCTATTAGTTGTTAGTCCATGAAATGCAGATAACAGAGTAGATTTAAATTTAGTATTTAGTATAATTTATTCCACTTATTGTACTGCCATATACTTTTTCTTACCAAGAACTGACATTTCATTTAATGATATTCTATCAGAGGCATATTGTTTAGTGTCTATTATGTATCCAAAAACGTTTGCTGATTTTATTTTGTCTCATTCCATTGCTAAAGTTATTTGACTAAATTATTAAGCTTATACTTCATTTTCTCTTTTTTATAATGATCATGATTTTATGAAAAACAAGGTTGACAGGCATTGATTGCTGCAGGAGTCAACAGGGCACCCTCAACTGCCACAGTGACCTGGATGATACCCTCCATCTAACTTTTCCTCCTGTGTGAGAGCGAGGTCAGTCTGGATGATACCCTCCATCTAACTTTTCCTCCTGTGTGAGAGCGAGGTCAGTGTATTTTCTTAAAACCTCTCTGCAAATAAACTTGCTCATTTGATAATTAGGAATAAAATATCAAGACACTATATATATAAGCATCAATTCCCCACAATGAATATATTTAATATGTATCACAAATACATACTAACAAAACATTGTAAAAGGGAAATTAGGAATAAAAATAATACCTTTTAATCTTGTTATTCAGATAAGTAGGATAATATCTGTAAAATCTTAGAACATTTATCATGTATTAAGTGCTATGCAGACATCACCAATAAAATATCATCTAACAGCAAGTGCTATTCAAAACCAGTGCATGGCTCACCGTGGTTGGTTCTCAGAGGAAACATCAGAAGCCTGCTATTGTATTGTTATGTTACTTAACTATGTCCAGAAACTTGAACTCCTTTAACTCTCCTTTAACTGCTTTCATTCTGTGGTTTGGTGTTCATGCTACCAAAAGTTAAAGGTGACAAAGAATGAGTAACCATAGCAAACGTGCAGATGAGCGGGGAGAATAAAAAGGTAGCATATTGGTTAAGGCTCTTCAGCAGAATAGGATGGAGGACATCTGTGTAATTATACAAAGGGATTGATCAGGTAGGTGTGTAAGAGCAGAAGTGAGGTATCCGCCAAGCTCTGGGGGTCACAGGTACGTACCTGTGTTGGAAGGCCGAAGAAACTAAAACAGATGTCCACAGCAGCAGCAGAAGATGCGCCTACTGGAGCAAAATAAAACTCCCCAAAGTGTGCATGCTTCCTTCCCCTTTTGCTTTTGGTGCATCCAGGCTATGGGTCTATGGATTGGTGCCCCACACCTGGGTCGGGTTTCCCCCTCCCCTGTCAGTTTGCTGGCCTACTTGAAAATTATCTCGGGAAACAACACCACAGACACACCCAAAAGTGTGATTTATTAATCTGTTAGATATTTCCACATCCAAGCAAGTTGACATAACACAATTGACAGTCACAGGTATTAAAGCAGATTGGGATGGAGACGCTAAAGGTTGAAAAAAGAAAAACATAGAGAAACTCAGACATGTTCAGCCAATAGAGCCCCAAAAAACAAGCTCATACTGTCTACCCAATCTAGGAAAAAGATAAACAGTTTTACCAAGCCTTCTAATTTGAATTTACTATTATTTATTGTGTTTTTGGTTTTTTCGTTTTTTTTCTTTTTTTCAGTCTTTTCAAGACAGAGTCTCACCATGCAGTTCAGACTGGTCTTGAGCTCACTTTGTAGCTCAGGCTGGTCTCGAGTTTGCAATGATCTTCCTGCCTCAGTCTCCTGAGGGCGGGGATTACAAATGGGTAATGCCACACCCAGCTTTGAACTTACTTTTAAATCATAAGAAAGATAATATAATTCAGAAATCATATTAATATTATCAGCTTAATAGTGTCCTTGCAATTGTACCTACTCTAAAAAGTATTTTAAAAGAATATACACCAGACAAGAAGGGAATAGGGGGTATGAGAGTAGATGGTGGGCAGCTTATATTAGCAAAATATATTATACACATTGAGACTTCCCCAAACTGTAAAAGTCAGTGGTGTTGGCTGGACAAAGACTCAATGGGAGTGGGGGTCAAAATGACCAAGGTATGTTATGTGCATGTGGGAGTCTAGCTAAGTGAAATCCACAAATAAAATTTTGTAAAATAAAATAAAAGATGAACACATAGTCTCGTGTAACATAGTCTAGCTAAAATAGAAATAGACAACTCCCACAGAGTTCATTCGTCTCTTTGCCACTATTTCATGAAGATTAATTTTCTAGCTCACATTTTCCACCGAGATAAAATTCCCACTCCACTTGCCAGACCCTAAATCCCTAAGATGTAGACGCAACACAGAACAGACAGACTGCCTGATAGACGTGGGCGCATGCTCGGCACCTTCCAGGAAGATTGTCCTCGTGCCAAATACCCCAGCCTGCTGCCTCGTTCATGAGAATGCCCTGCTCACTTTCCACCTTTCTTTACTCTTTTACTTTGTTCTTTTCTCTATGATTATCTGAGTGCAAATAATTAAATGAAGTGAAGCACATTACCAGAATTGTTGTAACTAATTAGCTCGGATAATTCATCTGTATATATGGCACAAATAGAATGAGATCAGGAAGATAAAAATGAAAACAATATAATTGAAAAAAAAAAACCCACATGGTAAATGTCTCTTCCAACAGATGACAAAGTGACAGTCACTAGAACCTCACAGGCATGTGTTCTAATACTGTGATTAAAAGGCCTCAACCTCAACCTCAGTACAAAGACATTCATCTCATCTCATAGGTCTCAGTGGTGGAGAAATTCCTTCCACTCCACAATGACCATTCCTTTGAGGTTATTGACTGTAAGGACACATAGCCCCTCACATAATAGCTCTCAAAAACAGTGAAGTTTAAAATCTGAAACAGGCAGAAACACAAAGATTGGAGGACATAAACACTTAGGAAAGATTTAAGTTTTGAGATTTAAAAAAAACAAACTACTTGAAGTGAAATATTAAACCTCAATGTGATCACCAAAACATGACAACCTTAAGATTTTCCCTGGCTGTGGTAAGGGAAGTAAACCCCAAGTCAGGAAAGCCCAGTTCTGTGCTTATCATCAAAAGTCTTCCCATTAATTTTACTTGTGATGAGAGGCCTTGCGGCTCCACACAGAGATTCCCTTTGTTTGGGTCTCCTTAGTGTAGGACACAATCCAAACTCTCTTGGGCAGCAATAAAGGAGCACTGAATGGAGAACCTGCTTATCCCTCGGCTGTGGTTCTGCTGCCAGTGTAGCATCTGTCACTTCCTTAGTGCTATTTCCACAGTGGGACTGCTTTCTGACGGAGCTTTACATCTGCACAAAGCGGGAGAAGCTGTCCATCGCTTCTCTTGCCGTGTTCTGCAGTAAAGCAGAAGCAGGCTGACCACACCCTTCTGAGACTGTAGGGTAGGGGAAGATCTGTTTTGAAAAGGGCATCACTCACCCAACAGGTCTGCATCCCTCTCCACCCCTGACCTTCACCTTTAAACCAGACCAAAGAAAACCTGCACATTCTGCATTGTGTTCTCTATGGCCAATGGAGTCAGAAAAATAAGCCCCAAATGAGCAAAGATAGAAGAAAGCCATCATTTCTTGAGAGGAAAAAGCTGCTTCAATACCAGTGATGGAAAAATTAAGGAGAAATATATTTGGCTATAGAAGAATTATATTATTATATAATTAAATGAAAAATAAGAATAGAGAGCATAGATATGAACTAAGTAAGAACATTATTAAAAGAATTTAACAACCAATGTGCAGTTGGGTTCTTACGGCAATATTTGCACTCCTGGGCATGTAAAGCAACTGTGGGGTGTGTGCATATGCAGATGAAGTCTGGACACAGCGAGCCCTGGGCAAGCAACACTTTCCTGAAGATCAAACACTGCTGCCCTCTGATCTGAACCCCACATGCAAGATGAACCTTTGATCTGCATCATAATAAAAATCACATCATAACAGAGAGAAATCTAGAGCTTATTCACCAATGAATAAGCAGAAAACTATTCAGTGACTCAGGAAAATACACATAAATGCCCAGTGTTTAGAGCAAAATGGGAGGCAGAGATGATGCTGGGGAAAGGCAAACCATTCCTGGCTCTGTCTCTTCCCTCCTCCTGGAAGAAGACATTAGCAGTTTAATAGCCAGCATTCTCAAAGGTTTCCCCAGTTTTCTGAAGGAAAAGAAATTTTCTGATAGACTACAAGTATTTAAACTCCATTAAATGCCCATTAAAATCATAAATGATTATATAAATAATATGTATTGTGTTATGCTAATACACATACTTTTTCTCAAGGAAGAAGACTTGTGACTGTTATCAAAATAGTCAGGGTGGTGATATAAATAGTAAGAATCTTGTTTATGAGAATTTGGAACCAAGTGGACCCCGAATGCAGGAAAAGAGTTTAACTCGCTGATAAAAATCAATAAAAATTAATTTACAAAACTGAGATGCGTACTGAACCTATATACACAATGTAGTGTGTATTTTATACTAATATAATTACCTTCACCTTACATTTTATTAAATATTCTCAATGGTCCACAAAGAACATTACCCCTTTCATTTCATCAGTAAAGAAACTGAAGACCAAGGAGAATGAATAATGTGCTCTTATTTCTTGTAGGACCTTCCATGGCTCGTTCTGTTGTCTGTGCGAATCCTGGTCCTGACTTGCTCATCTCCCCTTCATGCATCTGTCACTTTTATACTCTGTTCTGCCTGAGGCTACAGTTATGGCCGACTGTGGGCTGTTACCCTGGGAGTTTTACCAATGGATATCTCTATGGCATTTCTCTCAAGTAAAATCAACCGGTGTAATGCCTGGAGAGAACAGATGCTTGAAAACAAATCTTTTAAAACATGAGAAGTGAAGAAGATGTTACGATGCCCAAATGCAGGCAATGTGCCTTGATTCCATTTTTACGGATGGGCCTAACACTAGTTGCCCAACCTAATTTCAGGGAATTGTTTCCCAAGGCATACTGCATGCAGCAAAATGAAATACCAAGACCCATGCCCAACCCACAGGGAAAAAATGACACCATTTACTGTATTCTCAGGATTAATTTATATTCCACATTTATTTATCCTTGGTGCCTGCTACTGTTTGTCCTCTAGAAATGTCACTGAGAGTAAAATTTAGAGAGCATATGCATGTAAGAGTAAGCCCTCCTAACATTAATAACTAACACTGTTGGGAGCTTTCCCTGGGCTTCATATCATTACTATAAGTCATATAGAACCCTGCTATCCATTGAATTTATGAAGTATAAATCCTTTGCCCTTCTTTATCCATGAGAAAAATGGAAGTTTAATGGCAATAGTAGTTAAGATTATCCTAGCTACAAGAACAAATGAACTCTGCCATCTTAGTGGCTAAAATAGTGAAGTTTCTTCCTTTCTCATGCACGTGACAATTCAGTGAGAGTGCAGAGAAGAGGGTCTTTAGGCAATGAGTCAAGGCAGAAGCTCTACAGTGCTGTGAATTTACAGTGTTTGATATTTGATCTCCGAAGTCTCTCTGCGAGAGGCAGGAAGAAGAGAGACAAGGGGACATGCCTACTTCCAAATTCTGTCAGCCTAGAAATAGCAAACTTAATTCATGCTCTACTTCCATTCCTGAGAGCTGGTGATTTGGCCTTACGGAAATTGAATCTGTGCTCTGTAAGTTTCTCTGTGAAATGGATGGAAGAACAGATTTTCGGTAAATGGCCATCCCATCTTTGCCCAAGGTGGTACACTGCTTCCCTGTGTGAGGGATGGAGTTAGACTTGGCATCCAAATTTGAATCCAGATTTAAATTTCTTCTCAAATATTGTACTTGAGAAAATATAACTTGTGGTTGGCTGTATTATCTAGTGATTTCCACTTAAGACTTTATGACCGTGGTTGTATATACAGTATAGTGAATCATAGCAGTATATATTCTATGGCATTCTGCAAATAGCCCCATTCCTTCCTGAAATTCTGCACTGAAATGAACTTGAGAATTTCTGTTTATGGCAGAGAATATTCATACTCTAAGATTTGAATAGATGTCACAGAGACATAATTTTCTGTATTCAAAGAACACAATTTGATAGGTACATTATACCTATCATATTCCAGAAGAGAAAGGAATGTAAATGGATAAGTGGCCAAATCAAATGTTATTGAAGTGTACTTTATCTCTTTGTTACATCCACCACCCATCTCATTGAATGGAGTCATGTATGATCTGAAACATATCTGTTTCCCATACCACAGGCTAGCTCTTTACAAAGGTTTAATATGGGAGATGATGCCCCTCCATTGGTCACATTTAAGCTCACCAGAATAAAAGAATACACACTTGCCTCCTATGTAATGGCAGTAGAGAGTGTAAGAACTCTAAGGAGACAGAAAGGTATAGAAATGAGAAAGATACAAACATCTCCCTCCTTCATATACGTTAAGTGAAAAACACTGATAGAATTTTCTACCTACACTGCAAGCAAATTAAGCTTCAGCTTCTCTAAAACTGTAAACAAAATAACATGGTTGCATAGCTTTTTAATTCAACAAATCTAATTTTATTTTCATTCACTCAACAATGTAACTCATTAACAGATACGCCTATTTAGCTGACAGAGCTACTGAAAATAAACTATGAGAAGAATGTTTTTCTCTTCCAACCTTTCTATCAATGACAATATAATTCCTGAATCAAAAGTACAGAGGATGTATTTATTTCAAATTCAAATGGAAAGGTCAAAAATAAGACCTATAAATAACTCCTGAGGTTATTCTTTTAAATATGAAAGTGGAGATAAATATAACAAAATTATAGATAGTAAATTGGCCTTTGTGACTACTAACATTAACATGTAGTCATCCATGTATATTTAATAAACACTTATTGAGCATTAAATATGTGCTATGCACTGTGTTAGCATCCACAGCTATGAAGAATAGATCATTTTCTTTTTGAGGTGTTCGCAGTGTAGCTACAAAAACAATAGATACTGATGTTTCAAAAAACAAAACAATAAAATGACATCTACTGATACAGCTCTTCTTATAGCTCATCAGTGACCAAATGAGGATAAGTTTCTATGATTTTCATAGAAGTCTAAAAGCCAACAATTACACCTAACCCACTGAATCAAGATGAAGTTCTTCATTACAGTGCATTGTGGCCATGAGTTTGTGGCAGGCTCCCAACTTGTGAAGGTCACATTGCTCTTACCTTGATGTGAGCTGTATGTATACAAGGCACAGTGACAAATCAGGAGTTCAAGTGCCAATTATTAAAAGACATCAGTTGTTCATAAATTTTAATAAATGCCTATAACATAGCTGAGTGGTAATGCTTAACTAAGACAATGAAAGAGGCCCTTCTATGTCCTTAAATTTTCATTTTACCTGCAACAAGATGCTGAGCCGAAAATAAGGAGAACCCTAAGCCGTGGGGGCAACTGTGCGAGGCTCAGAGAACCCGCCGTCCCCCGCAGTGTCGGGGAGCTCTACTCTTGGCACCGTAAGTAAGAGGGAACTCGGGAGCAAAAAGGACAGGGTGGTGTCCTGCCCCCTGCTCCTCGAGCACTTTATCCCCGCGCTCCACACAACGCCTGGATCGTGCTCTGGAATCTCACAGAGTAGCTCCCACCTTTGGTGGATGAGCAAAGTACACGTGAGAAGAGTGAGGCACCAGTGAGCAGAGAAAGGAGAACCGTCCCGAATGAAAATTGAGCCCTGCTCCTTGCTTTAGAAAGGGCTGCTGCGAGACACTCTGACAGTAACTTGCTTTTTCAAAATTGCATCATGACACAGTGACATTGAGGAGTCCAAAGCAAAAGCAAGATATGAAACATGTTGCAATAAGAAAGGAACTGTCCTTTAGGAAGGTTCAGGGCACATAGGAAGGAGAGGGGCCTGCGGACGCTCCTGACTCTTTGTCTCTCACTATAATACAATGAACTTAGAAAACTAAGGAACTTCAACTTACCAAACTAGCAATAGCTGGAACAAGTGACCAGTGGTACTAATGTGGGAGACATGTGTAAGGCCACCCAAAGTTTAACACTACGTCAGTTATCCTAAAAGGAAGCTGACAAGAAAACGGATGGTAATGAGGCAAACACCGGGCCCCTTCACCTTCAGACAGGTCCCATCAAATCATGCACTTTATATAACTTACAGTTTCCCCTGGGTTCTCTTCATTCTGTTTGTTTCCAGACATTTTTCAACACTTTTTTTTTTTAGTTCTCTTACACTGGACTCCCAATTTGTTGTAGATCCATTGTTGTCTATGGGCCACTGTAGAGTTGATAACTAATTAGAAAGAGCAAAAGAAAAGTTTAATTCAGAAGTTCATCTGGGCGGGCTGATGTATACCTGCAATCCCAGCACTGTGGAATGCTGAGGCAGAAGGATGGTAAGTTTGAGCCCAGCCTGGGCAACTTAATGAGTTAGGGTGACTGCTTCAAAATGAAAAGTAAAAATGGCTGGAGATTTAGCTTAATTTACTCCCCAGTACTGTTAAGAAAGAAAACTAAAACAGGTCACCGCTCCCCTTCTTTCTAAGTGCTTAGAGAGTCTTTGTTAGAGAGTACTTGGATTTGTTTGTAAGACTTGGAAGGAGATACTGTGTTATTCCACCATCAACCACCTTTTCCTTACTATGCCACATTATGTGAATCTAAAGAAGCACTGGCCAAAATTTTTATCCCCCTGGTGCAGATAGGACCTCACACCTGCCCAGACTGTGTCTTGCTGTGGCTGGATCCATGCCTGACCTGAGAGATACACAGCCCAAAAGAGAGAAAGGCTGACTCAGTTACGACAGATGGCCTCTCTCTCACTTCAGGATCTGATCCCACAAGGGTCATTACTGTGAGGCTCTTTGAGCTTCTCAGTGCCTGTTGCAGTCAAATGCTTCTCACTCGCTGTAGAGTTCAAGGCATCCTCATGGCCAGGCCATGGAGGTGATGGACAGTCTGTCTCTGTGACAGGGCAGTGGGGTAGTGGTCAGCTTCACTGTGGCACCTCCTGTGCCTGGGGTTTTGCGTACTTGTTCATACCCTCAATAGCACATCCCTGAATGTTACTTAGCGCTTAATAAAAAAAAAAAAAAAACTGAGTGCTCTGCCTAGCATCTAATAGTTGTTAATATCCTACTAACATTAGCTTATGCAATATTGAGCTGAATTGTAGGGCTGACAAGCACCTATGTGTGTGGAAATGTAATTACAGTGGACACATAATGATAAATCACCACAGTTTCTCTGCGCCTTAATAAACTGTCAAGTACTAACAAATAAAGCAGAAGCAATTAAGGGAAGCAACAGGACCTAGGATTGAGGGACGGGAGTGATGGGAGAAGTAGAACCTCTGCTCCCTCAGAAGAGCTCACGGCAGCTGCTGCTCCAGAGCAGAAGCTGGACTTGGCTGGTGACGTCAGCTGCTGTATTCCTCCACCTGGAATGTGGCTTTGATTTCTCAAAGGAAAGTGCGGTATTTTCAACTTTAATAAAATACTTCAGACATTGAAGCAGTTCATTAAATTCTACCTATTATCTGGGTTCTCAGATAATAAACAGATAATTTATTTAAGGAGGTTATTTATCAAACACTAACTTTTCATTCTTTTTGGTTGCTTTGTTTTGATTGGGCTTGGGATTTTTTTTTTCCCTACTACTGGGAATTAAACTCAGTGCTTTTACACTGATCTATATCCCTGTCCTGCTCCTAGCATTTTTTTTTTTAATTTTGAGAAGTCATTAAAGAACCCAGGCTCACCTGGAACTTTAAATCCTCCTGCTTCAGCCTCCTAGAGTGCTCAGATTGCAAAGATGTGCAGCCACACCTGGCTTCCATTTAGTTAGATGTAGGGTACCAAACCCTCCCATGTTTGCCCACACACATAGATCTTATGACCCAATGGAAGCCACTGCATTCAAAGAAATAAGCCATGCACAGAAAAACCAGAACCACATTCTCACTCCCACCGGGACCCTGAAAAAGTGATTCGACAATTTACCAGAAGGTTAGAGGCTTCCAGGGGCTGGAGAACAGAGCTGGAAAGGGGAAGGAGAGAGATCAGTGGAAGGACACAATACTACATTTTGATGGCAAAGCAGGCACAAGAAATAACGGTAAACAGACTGCCATTCGAAGGAGTACTCTTAAAAAAGGAAGGATTCACAATGGCATGGCCACAGAAGGCCTGGGAGCACGTGCGGGATAAATGGTCCTCAGCTTGCACATCCCTACATACCTGAGACACTTTCTCATGGAGAAATAAGAATCCTGGCAGGAGCACAGAATCAAAGTGCTAAAAATGAGGACCATAGTTACTGGTTTGATGGGATCAGGCTACTTTAATCAAACATTTGTTTCAACCATTTTTCATATTGACTTACCAGCCTATGGTGTGGGTGTAACATACTCTAGAGAACAGTACCACTCCCAGGTAAGGTAATCAAAATTTAATTTGAGAGCTTCAGATTTCATTTCCAAGATAGCAGTCACAACATGAAAGGGGCAAAGTCCCTCAGGATGTCTAGGGAAACCCATCACAAGGATGTCACTGTGGAGAGCTGCACGGCCAATGCCATGAATTCATGGAGGTGAGGAGAGTCGTTCCCCTAGAGTGGACAGCAAGATTCTCACCGTCTTGACCATTTATGTGAGCAATACATGATTTAACTGGTTAACATATTATTTATTGGTTGAGGAATCCTTGCAAGTCAGTATCTCACAAACTGAATTTAGAAGATTGTGATCAAGTAGAAAGTCTAACATTAGTGAAGAAAATCGATTCTTCTGACCATGTCCGCACAGAGGCCCTCACCCTATGAACAATTGTGCAACCACTTGTACTAACATTTCTTTTCAGGAGAGCACAACTGGAATTTTTTGTATTCATTTGATCATTCCTAGGGAATGGCCAGATGGGATGAGAAGAGGGGAACAAAGCCAGAAGGAGCAAATTAGGTGCCGGGGGAACAAAAGGACCAATAGACAAAAGCTCAGAGAAGTTACTCTGTGCTTCCACAAGAGTCTGTACACTGGGGCCTTGCCACAACCGAGTCTTTTGAGATTCCTCTGTCACTAGACAGTGCTAAGCGTGCTGTCTTCAAAGGAAATCTTTGTTCTAATTCCCTCCCGACAGGAAAAAGCTTCTGGGTTCACTCAACCCTAGCTTTATCCTTTACAAAGGAAAACTATAGAGGGAATGGTTCTATTCCCAGGGGCTCCTCCAGCTCTTCCTATTTAACTAGCTCTGTCTAACCAGACAACTACTTAAGACATCTCCGTTCACTTGCTCCAGCCCTCACGCAACAAAAACCTTGCTTAGATGCTTTTATTTCCCATCCTTTGGGGTTCCTCAAAGTCTAGGTGTCCCAGAAATAAATCCTTTGTGTCTGGGTCACCTGAGAGACTGATGAAGGATCCCGAATATTCCAAAGATAGAGCAGCTATTGCTTCTTTCCATGAACCCCCCAATAGTAGAGAGTACATGACCCAGATTCAACTCGACAGAAGCTAAGTCTCCCAATCCAATGCCAAAACACAAAAAGGCGGTATTTACTGCATAAAACGCCATCGCTCTGATGCTCTGATACACATTATGTAAGACTGCCGGCAGAAGCCTTGTTTTAAAGCAGTATTGCATCTGCCTTATTTAGAAAAGAGCATTCATTTAATTTGAAGGAACTATGGGAAGCGTATCCTTTCTCACAATTTGATGGCCTCCCTCATCTTTTTACAGTACTCCATAGCTCAGTTTTCCAGTATTTATCTCCAGTTTTAAGTTTATTATCCTTATGATAGTTTCACATACACTACAAAACTGTGGAAACTGGCTCAAAAAGTTAAAATTCTCACCTCCTTAAAAAAGAGGGATTTACATTTTCATTTTCATCTCATGTGTACCAAGTAGGATCTTTGATTGCAAGCAATAGAACAAGAGTTTATCTGATGTTAGTAAAAAAAAAAAAAAACATTCCCAGGGAAGTTAAATGTAGTTCACAGAATCTGCAGGAAGACAGAGAATCAAACCTAGGAAATCATAGAACAACTGCCTTTCAGAAGAAATGTCCAGCCAGGAGGTCGTTTTCAATACAGATGCTGTTGGATACTGTGGACACCTTCAGGATGCTTCATGATCTATGAATCCCCCTTCCCTTCCCTTCCCTTCCCTTCCCTTCCCTTC
>PVLD010001578.1:0-195685 GCA_004027595.1 Dinomys branickii | reverse complement strand
CCAAAAAAAAAAAAAAAAAAGATTTGACTTGTAAAGTTAGGTGCTCCCTGGTTTGGTGCATAAATGTTTAGGATTGTTACCTCTTCCTCTTGCAGCTTTCCCCTAAATAGTATGTAATGCCCTTCTTTGTCTCTTTTAATTGTTTTTGGTTTGAAGTTTATATTGTTTGCAAACATAATAGCTACCCCTGCTTTTTTCTGGGGACCTGTTGCATGGAGAATTGTTTTGCAACCTTTAACTTTCAATCTGTGGATTTCCTTTTGAGTAAAATGTGTTTCCTGTTTGCAGCATATCATTGGATTGTGTTTCTTAATCCACTCTTCCAATGTTTTCCTTTTGACTTTTGAATCGAGGCCATTTACATTAATGGGTATAATGGTTATATGTTGGCTTATTCTAGTCATGTTATTTACTTGTCATTGTTTTCCTTCTTTTGCTGACTGTTTACTTACTTGTTCTTTTTAGGGAGTTACTTCTGTTGTTGTTCTTGGGATTGTGGTCTCTTTTTTCTCTGTCTAGAATATCTTTTAGTGCTTTTTGCAATGCTGGTTTGGCACTCATGAAGTTCTTCAGTTCTTCTTTGTCATGAAAATATTTTATTTCTCCATTGAATTTGAGGGACAGTTTTGCAGGATACATCAGTCTAGTTTGGAAGTTGTTTTGTCTCAGAATCTGTAATACCTCGCTCCAAGGTCTTCTTGATTTCATGGTTTCCGTTGAGATGTCTGCTGTGATTCTGATGGGCTTTCCTTTATTGGTGATCTGTTTCATTTCTCTAGCAGCTTTTAATATTGTGTTCTTTTGCTGGATATCTTCAATCTTGACGATTATATGCTTGTGTGTGTTTTTCTTTGGGTTGTGGATCATTGGGGTTCTATATGCCTCGATTAACTGAACTTCAGTATCTTTTACCTTGTTTCGGAAATTTTGTGCTATTATTTCAGCAAATATTCTTTTTATATCGTTTGTGTGGTCTCCTACTGTTTCACTCACTCATACAACTCAAATATTGTTACATTTTACCTCATCTTGGAGCTGTTGGATTAATTTTTCTTGTGTCTTTGATGATTTTATGAGATCCTTCCTTTCTCGCTCGTAAGCTGCCATGCTGTCTTCAAGGTCTGAGATTCTATCTTCGGTTTCATTTAAGCGGTTTTGCAAGCTTTCAGTGTAAGTTTTCAAATCCTGGTATTCTCTTTGGACCTGTTTCATTCTTGGTAATTCATTCCTAAATTGCTCTTGTAACGTTTCCATTTGTTTCCTATTTTCTAGTGCGATCGTGGCGGGACGGACCCACCCATCTCCCAAACCTGAACGGGCACAGGCGGCCGGGGCCAGGAATTTTTGGAGATGGCAGAGCAGAGCAAACTCGGAGAACATGCTCCTCGGGCAGACTGCGCTAATCCGCCCAACTGAACGGGATCCTACTCAGAGCCCCGACCCCGCAGCCCGCAGCATCCTCGGCCAGAGAGTGTCAGCGGCTCCTTCGAGAACGCCGAGGAGGAGGGGGAGTGCCGGAATCTCCTGCCTGCACGGATCTAGGAACAGGTGAGCCAAGTGAGCACCGCAACAGGATTTCTGAGTAGGGAAGAAGCTCGACCCAAGGAGATACATTTGAGCGGCTTTCCTGCCTGCACTATCCCAGGGTGAGTTGATTGGGCCCCCTGACCGGTTTTTTTGAGTTGGGGAGAAACTCCGCCCAGCGAGGGACATCCGAGCAGCACTTCTGACTGTACTGTCCCTGGGACGGAAGAGCTGGCTGGGCGCCCTGATGGGATTTTTGAGTTGGGGAGGAGCTCCACCCAGGGAGGAACACCTGAGCAGCCCCCTGCCTGCAGGGTCCCTGGGGCGGCGAGCTGTTTATGTGCCCCAGCCAGGTCTCGGGGTAGGGAATAGCGAGGTCCACAAAGCAGCATCTGAGCAGCCTTTTAAGCAGATCTCTCAGCAGAAAGCTTAGGGGACATTCTCCCAAAGAGAGGGAGTCATTGCAGCAGCCTCTGCAGCAGATCTTTGCCTGCTGAACGGCCTGGGGAATTTACAACTCAACATTTTTAATCTGATACCCAAAAATGGGAAAACAGAGGAACAGAACCCAATCTCAGACTCAACCCCACCCAGAACAAGTTCTGAATGCGAGGATACAGGGGAACCAGGAAGCCACATACCTGCAAGTTATGAAATGATTGCATCTGAAATGAAACAACTCCAACAGGCCATAAAAGAGCTTAAAGCAGAAATAAGCCACATACCTGCAATGATCTCTCAGACAAAAAACGAACTGAAAACAATAATGGAAGAAATGTTCCATACACATAGAGAAGAAAGAGATAAAAGACTTCCATTCATTTCAAATTCAGGATATTTAACAGACATGAAGTACACTCAGTCTTTATCCCACCCCTACATAATTTCTTTAATAAACAAACAGCAGATTTATCAATCATTCCTACAAATTTGTTACGTTATTATGCTTTAATTCTATAGAGCATTAAAGATGAAAACCAGATTTTGATGGAAATAATACTATCCTTTTCTTATTTACCACTCAATAAGCATTTTATTTGGTTGTCAGGGGTGGGGCCTCTGTTCTGCAGTCCGCAGACCACTGGTGGATACACCTGACTCGCCTGTTCTTGTCTTGGACATCACTTTCCTTACCAACGTTTTTATTACCTGCTATTTCTCCCTAAGATCTTTTCTGCTTATGTAAGAACTTTGAAAGTCTTATTTTTGAACAGGATATTCAAAGATATGAGTTTAAAATGACTGATTTTTATTTTATTTTTTACCTAAGACTCTATTTCATGTTTATTATTTTATAAAATGTAATGAAGTTCTCAAATGTAGAATATGTGGCCCATTTTGAAAGATAAAATCTTTTATCCCACCATCGTGTCAAGTAAGAGTTGACATTAAAGCTAGATTTAAGCCTCTTATCATGAGAATAAGGTCAAACATAAAATAAGACTCTTGTCTAGATGGAGAAACAAGGCCTCTTCGGAGAAAAAGGGCCAATCCTTTGTTATAGAGACTAAAATAACAGGCCATGAAGCAGAAAAACATAAGGCTATACTCACAAAAAGAACCTGACATTGGTTACAATAGAAGTTATGGAACTTCTAGCACAGAAAATATAATTGCTTAATTTCTTATCAAATTGTGCAAGTTAAGTTTGTGTCTCCAAAAATTCAATTTCAGCATGAAAAAACTATATGCAGGCTACAATAAGGAAGAGTGGGCACAAAGGTTGTAGGAGTAGGCTATAAATAAAGATTGGCAGGCATGATTTAGGAAAATAATTTTATTTTTATAAATTTATAAATGTAAAACATATGAATTCATTTATCTTTCTTTTTAAAGGAATTTTATTTTAAAGTAAAAACAAGCAAAATTTCAAAACAAGATGATAGGAGAGTAACAATGGTTACTATTGCAAAGTTATTTTTGAATCAGTTACTCACAGTACAAGATGTCAGCATTTAATTGTCCAAGCAATATTAGGACAAACTTTCTTTTCAATGAACTAAGAGAAATTAGTATCATAATTATTCTTTTATATATATTTTTTGTTTTTCCCTTCTTTTCTTCAAACATAGGAATTCAAAATAAACAAATTAAATACAGTTAAATATTACATGTTAGGAGTCCAGACCACTTAGGCATCAGAACCCACTGCTTAGGCAGCAGCACTGACTCTGAAACCTAAATGATGCCTTCAGCTGAGCTTCAAGAGACTTCAAAAGTCATTTTACTCCAGCTCTTTGATGCATTTTTCTGAAGGTATATTTGCTTCAAAATTAATTTTCACAGTCCCCTAATAGTAGTTGTCTAAAATAAGATTACATTTCAAATAACTTAATATAGACTAAATTAATACAGTTTGAAATACTAGTTTTACCATATGAATGTTTTTTTCTGCTCCTATTATATGCATTAACTCTTGGTTATGATATGCAATGCCATTTTATACATTTATTTATTTCTTTTCTTTTTTCCAGAGAATGATTTAAGTTCACCTACATAAATATTTATGATATAATACAGTATCATAGAGTAGGTTAAAAGAAAAATTAGAGGACATAGAATATAATAAAATCAAAATACAGATGAATATAAATTCCAGGTTACAAACTTGCTAATTATGGTAGAAAAATTTTTCCCTTGTAATCTTATAGCTAAAGAAAATGAACTAGGTACTTAGAAGTAGTCTAACTATTCCATCTGTTGGAGTAACTGAAGCTGTGCTATGGATTTTGGAATACAGAGTCACACCCAGCACTGTTAGAAACACAGTCCTCAGTGCCATTCTCAGTGGTAAATGCAATGAAATTTTTAACTGAATTTTTGAGTCATATCTTTCCAGGTGGGTTGAAAGTACATTAAGAGGAATCTTTTCGGCAATTCAAATTATATAGTCCAAATTTTGGATTAGGGAAAAATGGGAAACTTTCTCTCACTCTCTCTCTGTCTCTATCTGTCTCTCTCTGTCTCTGTCTCTCTCTCTCTCTCTCTCTCTCTTTCTCTTTCATGAAATCCAACTAGAAAGCCTGCATGGAAATATTTGGTGGACATAGACAGATACATCTCTGATGAATGTGGTTGTGGCCGCAGAGCTGGAAGGATCATGCGGCAGCATGTGATGTGAATAGAAAAGTTCCTTTGCCCATTTTCTGTACTCTGTCAGCACTGCCTTCCTACCAGCTGCTGTAGGGAACTCCTCTACCACGGCCACAGAACCAAACCAGTGATGATGGTGTAGTACAGTGATGAGAGTGACAGTCACACCAAAACATTGAGAAAAGTTCTCTCTTTTCTCACAAAGTGAGGGAAGGAGCCCCTGAGTCAAAGCACACATCGGAACATGTGAATCGTTTCATGTTTTAGACTTGTAACATGAATACTCCAGGAGGTAGGGGCAATGGGATCACAAGTGCAAGTCCAGCGTGGGCAATTTAGGAATTTAGTGAGATCTTATTTCAAAATGAAAAATAAACAAAGAGCTGAGAAGGTAGCTCAGGGTGAGGCCCTGGATTCTTTCCCTGGTGAAAGAAGAAAAGAGAGAGTGACAAAAACAGAGACAGACAGACAGTGACAGAGTGAGAAGAGAAAAGTGAAAGGAAAGAAAAAGAGAAGGGAAAAGTGAGGGACAGAGGGAGTGAACAGGAAGAAAGGAAGGAAGGAAGGAAAGAAAGAAAGGAAGGAAGGAAGGAAGGAAGGAAGGAAGGAAGGAAGGAAGGAAAGAAAGAAAGAAAAAAAGAAAAAAGTTTATATATATAAATATGTATATAAATGTATAGTTTTGTTTGGCTTACTAGGAAGAAATACTGGAGAATCTGAAATCATAATTTCAACTTTCTCAATTAAGAGAAATTTTTGTGAAATAGATTCCACTTCTTTTCCTGATAATTTATTCCTTTCTGTGTCTATTTAATTATTCTGAAGCTTCCTACATTGGAACCAGCTTCTATTTCTCTAAGCAATTGACATTCAGCTTTGCTATGTAATCTGTAGCCAATAAAATGTGAACAGAGCAAAATTTGTACTAGGTATAAATGTAGTCCTTAAGAAATATCAATTGTTTCCTCTTATGTATTTATGTTTTCATTTCTGATAGAATGGTACACACCTTCCCAGTAGTTCATCTGTCCCAGGAAGGCAGAGACATGCGCAGCGGACCTGACCTAAGCAGCTGATCAGGCTTAACCCGCACAGTCTCCGTGCTGATCGACCATCCCAGAGGTGGCTGGCTGACATAAGAAGACAAATAAACTTGTATATTTTAAACCACTAAGTCATGGGGTGCTTTGTTAAGTTGTATAAATATCCAAAACTGACTAAAAACACTTTATAATATTAAAAATGTTCCCTATACTAATGTGGTAATAATTATGTCTTTATAATGCACTGATATTGGTGAAGTATTGTAGTGAAAATTACTGTCTAATAAGTTATAATAATTATATTTTGTTTTTCATAATAGCAACATTATATATTTAAAAATTAATGACATATACACAACCATTAGTCATTCATATTAATGTTCTTGCTTTGATTTTGTGCTTTTTTTTTTTTTTTTTTTTTGGTCCTTTTGAGACAGGGTCTTGCTATGCAGTTCAGACTGGCCTGGAGCTCACTTTGTAACCCAGGCTGGTCTCGAACTTCCAACGATCCTCCTGCCTCAGCCTCTGGAGTGCTGGCATTACAAGTGTGTGCCACCAGGCCCGGCTATTGCTATGGTTTTAAAAGAGGACCGCTAGGGATATAGCTCAGCAGCACAGCGCCTACCTGGCAAGGGTGAGGTCCGGAGTTCGATTCCCGGTTCCAAAAAAAAAAAGAAAAGAAAGAAGAGGAAGCGCGTTGTGATAACTCTGTACTCCCTGCCTCTGCGTGGTCCATTTGCTTGCTGGTGCGCCCTCCCAGGTTGCACACAATTATGCTTAAGGGCTTTGATTTAAAAACTAGTAGATGAGGGAAAAGAGAAAAGAAAGAAAGAAGGGGAAAATATGTGCATACGTGTACACAAGATAGCTAAGATAATGGTACTCCTAGTGTCTATTGCTTTATGGGAAGGAGCAGTTAATGTTTAATTGCTTGATCAGTCTTACAGGTCTATATTTGTTTAACTGAGTAACCAATTTGGAGATAACAATGTGTAATACAACAACCATTGTTAATTTCCTATCAGCTTATCTGAAATTCTGTATTGCTTTTATGTTTGTGCATGTTGCTTTATTTATGTCTATGTGTTTGTTAATATATTTTTGTTCTTTTATCTTTAAAATAAAAAAGTTTAAAATTGCTGGAATGCACAGACTTAGAGGAAGTCTCCATTGGCAGGGAACTCTCTCATCTGAACTTCCAAGTTATTCACTGGCTTTGAATTCTACTTATTAATATCATGAGTAAGCCTGAAAGATACCAAGTATAGGCAGCACAGTTAAATGGCATGCCATTATATTTTTAATAAAAGGGCAAGCTAGAGGTTAATATCTTCCTAAAATAATACTCTATCAAACACTCAGTGGCCATTATTCATCAATGCCTTCATGGATTCACCCAGCCTTTTAAAACGTATTTAACAAATTATTTATTAAGGATCTGTTGGCTTCAAATAATGAAAGATGCACTTTTTTCATTCTTTCTGCAAAACAGATATTCCTTACTTTCATAGTGAGTACAGGGCAGCGTAAAAACTGTTGTGAGTTAGCAGTCCATGTTTGGGCAAATACTCTAACGAAGATAATTTTCTTGAAGGCGAGGTCTCACTATGTAGTTCAGACTGACCTTGAACACGCAGAAATTCTACTTTAGTCTCTAGAATGCTGGGATTGTAGGTGTGCCACTGCGGCCCGTTAAATTGAAAAGAAAATAATCAGAGCAGCCGCCCGATTTGGAGGAACAGGTAACAGCATTATACAGTGTTTGTTAGATGTTAGAAACTCAATTTGAATTACTAAGTCCTTAGAAGTAGTCTAACTATCCCATCTGTTGGAGTAACTGAAGCTGTGCTATGGATTTTCAAATAGAGAATCACACCCAGCAGTGTGAGAAACACATTTCTCAGTGCCACTGGAACAATGAAAATTACTCATGGGTTACTTTCCTACTTCTTTGGAGAAACTTGTCCTTATAGGACTCCTTGGAAGGCAAACAGTTGGGGGAGGAGGGGAGAGTGGCGTGGGGTGGGGGAGGGTGGGATGGTGCGGAACGTGTGCTCTTTCATGTAAAATTAGCTACTCCATCCCATAAAAGAATATCGTCAAAAAATTGGCAAGGTTTTATATTTTAGTACCAAGATGGTAACATCTGGGTATATATGAGCAGTAACATGAACATAACGTTAGGTCTTTACATCCTGAATTGAGGTGTCAGGTTTCAGGCTGTAATACTGAGAACCAGTCACGGCCATGGATTTTTCATTGCCAATATAGAATATTGAAAAGTAGTAATTTTTAGGTACTCATTTGGGCTTTTTCTATCACCACTTTACTATGCTTCACAGGACTTTATAGCTTCCAAATGCAACTCAAAAAAAGCCTTTCAACTTGCTATTATAAAAAAGTGACAAAATTCCTTCACAAATACCACACACCACAGTAAAAATATTAGTTTGTTTGGACTTTTTATAGTGTTTACAATAGATCATAAACCATTATTAGCTTATTATCCCTGAACTTGTTGGAGTTTGAAATAATTTTTTCTGTATTTTACAGTTACTGGTTGATACAAGTTTATAAGAGGATAAGGCAATGGTTACACCTCTGATTATGGTCCTTGCAACTAGAAGTAGTTTTGAATTGCTAATTTGTTACTTAGGAGATCAACTGCCTGTGTGAATTATGCTGTGCCCCAGTCAAGTGTGCAGGAAGAGAATGGGGTGTTCTGAGAGAAATTTTACGTGCAAGCTCTCATTTTTACATAAAAGAACTTATTTTGGTAATGAATACCTGGATTTCAGTCAACATTATATCTCTAGAGTTTTGTTAGCATTAACTAGTTGTGTTATGTTATAATCTCATTCCCTGATAGCTCAGGATCCTACAGAATTTAGCCTGAAAGAGCAGGCTTTTGGTAGAACAGGGATCTTTCTTAGTAGCAAAGAAAAACAACATATGTACTAAACCATTTAGGCTTCTGCTTACCATGACACTTGTTACAGAGACTCATGTCCCTTTGGCCAGAGTGAATAACAAAATCAAATCACAACACAGTGAGACAGAAATACTTATTCTTTCCACAGGATGAAGGCAACTGGCATGGCCGTGTGCGGGGATGTAAACTCTTACCAGGAGGAGAGTGGACACCTGTAGCCAGTGACAAAGTCAACAACAGCACGGAGAGAAACGGCTGAAGTGCTATAGCACATCAATGGACAAGGTCATGGGGGCATCAGATGAAATTTACTCAGCCTTAAAAACGTGTCACTTGGGAAAATGTAGGTGTCTTTGAAGTGATTATGCTAAGTGAAATACTCCAGATATTGAAAAAAAATGTCCCATGGTTTGCCCTACCTATAGAATGTACTACATCATCAAAAAAATTAAAGAAAGAGAATAGCATTGGGCAGTCTGAGGGGTCTGGCTACAAACTACAGTCTACAAACTACAAGGCTACAAACTACAGTCATGGAGGGTTAGTAGGCCTAAGAAACCTAACGTACAGCAGGAGGGTTATAGTTAATAGTGTGTGTTACACTGGCAGTTTGTTGAAGCGATAGATTTCAAGTCCTCCTTTCACAAAAACAGAAAAGAAAAATTATGAGATGATGCATAAACTGATGTGCTTGACTAATCTCTTCACCATACATTCATATTTTGAGATAAGTACATTGAAACATCATGTTCTATACATTAAATACATGCAGTTTTTAAAAATGCCTTTCCTATAAGACTATAAATGTTGACATAATAATATTTACCTTTTATTATATGGACTCAAACTTTTCTAATGAAAGTACATTTATGTGAGATATCATTAATTTAGTTTTCCATTACATTCAGATTTAAGCATTTACAGGTGGAAATTAATATTTTAAATTTTTGGATCATAAGCATGAAAAATTTCCAAACATCAACTCAGCTATTGAATAACTTTCTACTGAAGCACTATGGAGAAAAAAATTTAAAAAGGCAAATACCCTCAGAAGACAAAACATTATACTCTGGAAAAGATATATAAACAGATAAGTTTAAAAAAATAATTTGAGGCAGAATATAAATATTCATAAATTTTATATTACTTGGAGGGAGAGATAAATTTTATTGAAATAATAGATTTATAAATAATATATATATAGATATATATCCAACAGTTTATTTACTTGAACATTTTACTCTGAAAAGAAAAAAGAAGAAAGAAATGTTAACCACTATTTCACGATGATTTTAAATGGCTAAAGATATGAAGGGTGCATATTCAGAAATGCACAAATAACTTCCCTTTGGACATCTGTAAGAAACACACTAGTGTTTAATTTTGTTTGAAATTTCTTACTATTGATGTTTTTATACTTAATAAAAAATGAAGGTTGTGCTGGGGATATAGCTCAGTGGCATAAGTGCCTGCCCGGCAAACGCAAGATTCAGAGTTCGATTCCTGGTACCAAAAAAAAAAAAGAAGTGAAGGTCTATTCTGTTATGTAAGAAGTATTTTTAAAACCCATTTAAGTAATATATTCAATAAAACTCTGAAAACTAAAACTCATTACCTAGTAAATTTATTTTGACTTTTTTTATTTTAAATAAAAGCATATCTCTTTAGCATTACAAAAAGTTTTAAAATTCATCTTCTTTAAAATATTTTATCTTGCCAACTGATATCTATTTTAAAACATTTCCATAATAGTAGCCTATAATATTGTATTTATAAAATAATGTGTGCATGTTTATTTATGCAAGTGCATGTATGACCAGAAACTGTTGATTTAATTACTGGTTACTAAAGAGTAGAATAAGTGAGAAGTAGAATTAAGTTTTTAAATACATTACTGTACTTTTTAAAGCAAGGAGAATATAGTCATTTTTTACCAAATATTTCAAATTAAATGTTTAATTCAGAAGGAAATTTTGTACATATCTTAATTTTGTCCTCCATGCTATTATCCTAAGTTTTACATCAGCACTGATTTTGTGAAATTAGTAAAATTTCCAAATTACAAAGTAGCTGGCTGTTTTCCAATGATAACTGCCTTATCAGATCTCAAGAATGCTAAAAGTGTGGAAATATTTTTACTGTATTGAAACTTTTAATGTCAAAATGTCTTACTTTTTCTCACTACAGTGAAGTTAGCAAAGTTATTTCAATGACAATATAATATTTCTGAAAATGAGGCATTCCACAAGGAAAAGGTCTATCTAACCAATTCCTCACCTATGGAAAAAAGAACATGTAGTTTTCAAACATGTTTCACACTTAGCAGAGTTTTTCCTAAGTCATTTCAGAGTTAAAGTTATTCTATTTGCTTTAAATATATTATAGTGTTCTCCTGAAACTACATTGTCTACCATACGTATTTGGGAGTCTCTTTTTTGTTAAATTTATTGTTTTGCTTACTTTTTATTTTTTCTACTAAGGATATATTCAAATCTCTATTAGGAACTGAGATTTCCTGGGCAGAAAAGGAGCACAGAGTGGTCTCCAATATTCCAAACCTTCAAAGCCAATAAACTCTGGGGAGAGCTGGTCTCTTGCAGTCAGTGCCTGGCAAAATTAGTGAACCTCCAGGTGGGAAAAAGATGCCCCAGGCAGAAAGGACTGAATCATGATCTGAAGTCTCTCAGGAAAGACACTAGATCCTTCCCAAAATCTATTTTCTTGGTAGAAAGCAATTTTTAAAGAAGAAAACTCAGTGTAAAGGCAGGTGATTTTTTCCCCCCAAGGTACAGTTTGGACAACTCAGTTCAGTTTTGACATCAGCTCAACTCTGGGCCTATACCAGATTGGTAGAAGGCAGGTCCCACCTGGTACCTCATGGAACCACACAGCTCAGCAGAAATCCACTAGTCATGGTGCCAGGAGACTCAAACTGACCCTCAGGTTGATATCAAATCTCCTGTGGATATAGTCAGAGAGATGGAGGCTACCCCAGCAGGTGCAGCAGCACCTGTGACAGAGACCATTTTCCCCCGTGCTTGATTTTAGGCACCATCCCAGGGCTCATACATGCAAACATGACCAGCCTTCTGAATGTAAGAACACACAGGATGAACCCTGGTTTAAGGGCCGCCACTAAGCGCCTCCTAGTTGCCAACTATCACACGTCACAAGTTTGAGGCTCTACTGTGTTTCTCTCAAGATTTTAAGAGGATCTCTGTAGTTAAATAGGAGTTATATCAACTAATTTTCAAAATATCCCACATTATGTCAATTTTATGATATCAAGGAACAAAATCTTAAATTTGTTTATCTTGCTTGAGGCAACACACAGCAGCAGCAAGAAGAGAGAAATTAAAGGTAAGCTTATCTGACTCAAAGGCCCTTTCTCTGCCAGAGCCCCAAGGTAAAGAAAGTAAGTTGTGCTATAACATATTTTAAATGTTGAGTGCAGACTTTGCTAAGGAGTGGTTTCCTTCAGTGTTCAGATCTTACTGAGTAGCAGAGTCAAAGAATGACACAGATTTTCCTAAGGAAAGCACTACATCTCATTGCCCCTAAGTCATTTCTTAAATCATCTGTCCTCTTACCTAATGAAAAAGAAATTCAGAATATACTACATACTTCACTGAAGATCATTTTCCCATAATTATATAAATTTGAATTCTAGACAGTTTCCTAAGAGCAAACACTCTGGCATTGTTTACTGTAAGAGCTATATCACCAACTGCATTTTTAGGCTAAGGCAAAAGAGCTTTTGGCCGATAGTAGACCACAACATTTACACTAAAATTTAGTCCAGTAGATAATGAAAACATGACTTTATCATATAATCATGATTTTTTATGTTCCTGAACCATAGAAAGAGAAATTATTACTCTTTTTTCTGTTTTAGTCACTTCATCAGTGTATACGTTCGATAAATTACTTTCTAGAAACTTGACCTTCTTACACCAAGTGGCAACTGAACTTTTGGGTTTACCCTGTTTGTAGTAAAGTTTTCAGGCATCATGTTTTGAGCACTTTCTCATATTTTCCTCCCCTTTAATATTATAGCAACATTATTAATTGAACATGTTCCTTTTGTCGTTGTCACAAGACTCTGGAACCCCTTCCTTCCAATTTTAAGTCTATTTTCTCACTCTTGTAATATAAGTTGTTAAAACTTTCAATTCATTGATTCTTTTCTGCTATTGTTCAAGTGAGTCTTTAAATTTTGCTTACTATGCATTTTACTTGTAAAATTTCACTTGGCTTTCCATCATATGGCCTATTTACTTTGTAAGACTTTATTTTTGTGGAAAAATTTTCTAATTTTTATTTTGCTAAATATGTTTATTTTTCCTCACTAAATATTTTATCATGCCTTTTAAAAACTTGTCAGATCTTTCTGATATAATACTCTACCCACTGTTCATTTCGATTGCTTCTCTTTTCACACTGACTTTTAGATTTTCTTAGTACTCAGTGTAATGAATGTTTTACTTAATGAAATAATGAGAGAAAATTTCATAACAAGATAATAAGATAACAACAGTTAGTACACTGTATATCATCATCTTTAAAGCAGTTACTCAGAGTAGGAGGCATTGACCAAAAAGATTTTTACCAGAAAAAAGATAATAATACACAACTGCCTTTTCAATAATCTAAGATAAACTAGCAGCATAAATGATTTTTTATTGAATACTTGACCTCATGTTACCTTGATACCTACCATTCTGTGAGACTGTATGTTGTGAAATCTTTGGTGCTAGCTGGCTTCATTTGATACTACTGCAACAGAGGGCAGTGGAGATCCACTTTGTCCTGGCAAGGCGGTATTATTTAGCTTCTAAGGGAGGTATCCCTTACTCAAGTGGAGCAGGAGCTGGACCTCAGCCTCCCTAAAAGATCAGTGGCAAAAGTTTTGCTGTTCCACAAGACCTTCTCTAACATCGAACTTATGAAGAGGAGAGGTGGAACTCTAGGCAGAGGCGGCTTCAAAGCACAACATGCGCCCTGCAATGGCCCATAAGACTCAGGGTAAAGTGATGCATTGCTGGTCAGCAGAGAGGAAGTCCTCAGCTCCTTTCTCGGCTCTCTGGGAGAGAACTTCCACAGTGGCGTTAGGTTCCCGTCTATACACCCTTGTGAATTGGAGGCCAGGCTACTCATTTGCTTCTCTTCTGAAATGAGTAGAGGTGAGGCTATACTTTTATCTGTACCATTTGGGTTAAGTTTTTGTTTGTTGTGTTCTTATTTTTTCTTCTTCACAGTTGCATCTTCAGCAAGTAGAGTTTTTCAGTGTTTTTGTTTGCTGTGCCTGTTAACAAATCTGAGTTATTAGCTTCTTCAACCACATATCTGAGATCAATACCACAAAAAAGAAAACCCAGAGGAAGAGTCATGGCTCTGTTCAGTCTTTCATCTCTCTTTTATTCAGAATCCTCTTGTGTGTTTCCTCCACAAATAGTGTGCAAAGATTTAATTGTTCTTAGCTTTCTAGAAGTGAAAATTCTACCTCCTTGTTTTTTAATGGTTTGTTTGTGTCTTCTGAGATTTCTAGAACTTCGTACTGATTCTTTGCATCTTTTCTGTGTATTTATGTCCTACTAAAAGTTGTCCTGAAGTCATTTTCTGATGATCCCAATAACTGAATCACCTGGAATTGAATTTTATTAAGTTTATTCTTTATCATATGTCATTTCACTTGCTTCTTTGTATTTCTTATACTGTAAAAATGCATGAGATAATAAATAAATAAGGATTATGATACTGTGAAAAAAATTTTTTTAAAAGCACAGAGTATTTTACATAGAGAAGAATGATGATGCAGCCATGGTAATATTTTACGTTTTATTCACCAGGGAATGTGAGCTAATTTCTGTATTTGTACTTAAGCTAAAAAGCTGAGTATTCAGTTTATCTGGAACTGAGCCCACAGCACTAAGAAGAGTGAACTTACTTTCAATTTAAACAAGTTTTACCTCCCATGCTGCTACATTTATTGGAAAAAATGGTTACTGTGACCTAAGTAGGATTTTAGCCTGGAGCCAGTGACTTCTTGATCCAAGATCTCACCTCTAAATTAAGCAGTCTAGACATAGAAAAATTGAATGAAGCTCTTCTTTTTTTCCCCTGTTCAACCTAACTTTGATTTTTTTTTTCAGAAAAATTGGCAGAGATTCAGTACCAAGCAAAATATCATTGCATTTGGGTGTATTGTAGGCTTTAATCTCTTGCACCTGCCTCTGTGATCGCCATTAGTTTGGCTGGCCTCTTTTAGACCCAGTAAAGTAGCCTGAACTTGGCAAGCCCTGTCATCCATCTGCCTGAAAGACATGGAATTTGCCTTCAATTGTGCTATAAAGATTGTGTATCTGAAAATCTGCTCACAAGTCCTCACACCACAGAAAATAAAGGTTCTTTGGGGTCCTTCACTTCTTGATCTGATTGCTTTATCTAACTTTATTTTATTCATTGTTGTAAGTTAGGAGCCATTGATTTGCACGTTGGGAGCCATTTTGTGAACAGAGATGTTAAATCTGAAGTACCTACACCTTTGTTATGGTTTGGATGTGATTTGACACCCTTAAATCCATGTTCTTGGCGCTTGATCACCAACTTAATAATGTTGGACGGTGTGGAGGCATTTAAGATAAAGTAATTATCTTCTCATAGGAGGAAATTCCACCTCTTGTAGGCCTGGATTGACCACTACAACGTTGGGTTTTTACAGAGAAGCTCACGGCCACCCCCTGTCACATGTGCCTGCTTTCCTCCCCCACTTTTCTGCCAAGGGTTGCACTGGTATGAAGCCTTCAGCAAAGACCAAGCATATGCTGGTGCCATGCTTTTGAACTTCCCATCTAAGAATAGGAGGCAACATGAAGCTCTCTCCTTTACAAGGTCCTCAACTTCAAGTGTTTGTTAGAGCTGCATAAGTTGAACTAAGGTGGCATTCTAAGGAAAGAAATTTCTACAAGAGCAGACATGCTATCCTATTCAGAAGCCACATGAAGAAGAATCTATAGGACGGCTCATGCCATGGATTGAAAATAGGATATAAATTTATGGAACACTTTATAAAGTCTTTTATAAAGAAAGGTATCTTGTAATCTTACCAAAGTGACTGTACTATAAATAGAACTTGAAACTTTTTGTGTATTAAATCATAGAAAATATACACATTTTATATCCATTTTTTTTCACTTTTATTTTAAAAGTAAAAGAATAAAAACATATTAACAAACAGACACAAAGTAGCATAAGAATAGTACAATCAAAACTGAGTTACAGATAAGGTGACAGGGAATCAACAATGGTTACTGCATTACATATTGATAACTTCGAAGTGTATACTCAGGAAAACAGATATAGACATGCAAAATTGATCAAACAAATAATCAACTTTTCCTTACAATAAAGTGACCTAAGTCAGTAGTACAAATATGTTAGATATGCTGCATATACATGCATACTTACTTACATACATAGATAATTATCCCTTCCTTCCTTTTTCACTTTTTCATATATTTTTTCTTTTTAAAGTGTGAAAGAAAAAGAACCACATCAACAACAACAACAACAAAAAAGCGGAAAGCATTAACAAAGAGACACAAAGTAGCACAATAACAGTATAATCAGAATTGAATTATAGACAAACGAACAGGAAACCAACAATAGTTGTTGCACTGCATATCGATATCTTCAAAGTGTATGCTAAGGAAAACACATATAGACATACAGAATTGATCAGCAACCAGTCATCAACTATTCCTTACTATTAAGAGACATAAGACAATAGTAGAACCATGTTAGCCATCTTGCACGTATGTATATACATATAAACATACATACATTTTTGCCTCTTTCTTTTCTCCTTTCCCTCATCCCATCTGTTCTTTACTTTTGAACAGATTTCCTTCATGTCTCTTAGTTTATATTCCCACCCTCAGATTCTTACACCACTGACACAATACGTTGCTTGCACATGTACCTCTGATTTATTTCACTTATGAGTATGGTGTCTAATTGTGACCATTGGCCTACAGAGGCCTTAAATCTGTCCCTCTTTATAGCTGAGTAATATTCCATTATATAAAAATGCCACAGTTTTTTAATCCAGTCCTCTGTGGATGGACATTTGGGTTGCTTCCACAATTTAGCTATTACAAATTGCGCTGCTATAAACATGGGTGCACATATATCAGAGTGATATGATGTTTTCAGATCTTCTGGGAAAATACCCAGAAAGGAAATAGCTGGTTTGAATGAAACCTCTAGACCTAGTTTGCTGAGAAATCTCCAAACTGCTCTCCATAGTGGTTGCACCAGTCTGCAATCCCACCAGCAGTGTAATAAAGTCCCTATTTCTCCACAGCCTCGCCAGCATTTGTTATTGGATGATTTTTTCATACTGGCCAGTCTTACTGGGGTGAGATGAAATCTCGATGTTGTTCTTATTTGCATTTCTCGAATAACTAAGGATGTGGAACATTTTCTCATATATTTATTTGACATTTGTATTTCTTTATCTGAGAATTGTGTATTCATCTCAGATGCCCATTTCTGAATTAGGTCTTTGAATTTGGACAGGTACATGTTTTTTAATTCTTTGTATGTTCTAGATAGAAGACCTTTGCCTGAGGGACAGCCAGCTAGGATTTTTTCCCAATTTGTGGGTTTTCTTTTTACTTTGCTGGTGATTTCTTTAGACGTGCAAAAACTTTTCAGTAGGATGAGGTCCCAGTTATTGATTCATTGAAGTGTTTCCCTTGCAGTTTCATTTTTGTTCATGAACTCTCTGCCTACTCCTATGTCTTCAAGATTTTTACCTACTTTCTCTTCCAATAGATTTAGAGTTTCAGTTTTAATGTTGAGATCTGTGATCCATTTTGACCTGAGTTTGGTGCATGGAGATAGACTTGGGTCTAATTTCAGTTTTCGGCAAGAGGCAAGCCAGCTTTGCCAGCACCATTTATTAAACAGGTCATCTTTATTCCAGTGATTTTGGTTGACCCCTTTGTCAAATATTAGGTGGTTGAGTGTTTTTCGTTGTGGTTGCATCTTCCGGTCTGTTCCATTGATCCTCAGGTCTGTTTTTTAGCCTGTACCGGTTGATTTTATTACAGTAGCTTTGTAGTATAATTTCAGGTCAAGGATTGTGATTCCACCTGACTTGCCCTTATTACCCAGGATTGCTTTTGCTATTCCGGGTCTCTTCTGGTTCCAGATGAATTTGAGGCATATTTTCTCTAGATCTGTGAGGTATGCTAATGGTATTTTAATGGGAATTGCATTGAATCTGTACAACAGTTTTGGTAGTATGGCCATTTTCACAATGTTGGTTCTTCCTAACCATGAGCAGGGTATGTTTTTCCATGTATTGAAATCCTCTTCTATCTCTTTTTTCAGAGTACTGTAGTTTTCACTGAATAAACTTTCACATTCTTTGTTAGATTGATTCCTAAGTATTTCAATTTCTTGGTTGCTATTGTAAAAGGTATAGTTTCCTCAATTTCTCTCAGTCTGTTTGTTGTTCGTGTGTAGGAATGCTATTGATTTTGGGCTGTTGACTTTGTATCCAGCTACTCTGCTGAATTTGTCACTTAATTCGAGGAGTTTTCTTGTGTAGTTTTTTGGGTCCTCCATGTATAGTATCATGTCATCTGCAAATAGTGATAGTTTAACTTCTTTCTTTCCTATCCTTATTCCTTTTATTTCTCTCTTGTCTAATTGCTCTGGCTAATGCTTCCAGAAGTATGTTGAATAGGAGTGGTGACAATGGACATCCTTGTCTTGTTCCTGACTTTAAAGTGAAAGTCTTCAGTTTTTGTCCATTTAGTATGATGTTGGCTGTTGGTTTGTCATAGATGTCTTTGATCGGATTGAAGTAGAGGCCATCTATTCCTATTTTTTCTATGGTTTTTAACATGAATGCATGTTGGACTTTATCGAAAGCCTTTTCTGCATCTATTAAGATGATCATGTGTTTTTTTTTCTTTGGCTGTATTGGTAAGATGTATTACATTAATTGATTTGCAAATATTGAACCATCCCTGAATTCCTGGAATAAATCCAACCTGGTCATGGTGTATTATTTTCCTTAACATGCGCTGTATTCTATTTGCTAGTATTTTGTTGAGTATCTTTGCATCTATGTTCATTAGAGAGATTGGCCTATAGTTCTCTTTCTTGTTTGGGTCCTTCTCTGGTTTTGGAATCAGTATAATACTTCCCTCCAGAAATGTGTTAGGAAGAGTTGCTTTCTTTTCGATTTCATTGAAGAGTTTGAGGAGTATTGGCATTAAATCTTCTCTGAATATTTTATAGAATTCTGCTGTGAATCCATCAGGGCCCGGGATTTTCTTTGTTGGTAAGTTTTTAATGATATTTTCAATCTCATTAATTGGTATTGGTTTGTTAAGGAATTTTGCGTCTTCCTGATTCAATTTTGGTAATCTGTACCTTTGTAGGAATCTGTCCATTTCTTCTGAATTTTCTTTCCTATGGGAGTAAAGATTTTCAAAGTAGGTATTAATGATCGTTTGGATTTCTGTGGGATCTGTAGTGATTTCATCTTTTTCATTCCTTATTGCATGAATTTGAGTTCTTTCTTTTTTTGATAAGGTTGGCTAGGGGTTTATCAATTTTATTTATTCTTTTGAAAAACCAAGTCTTTGATTCACTTAATTTTGTAGAGTTTTCTTCATCTCAATTGCATTAATTTCTGCCCTGAATTTTATAATCTCCTCCATTCTTTGGGCTTTTGGTTTGGCTTGTCACTCTTTTTCTAAGAGTTTGAGGTGTAGCATTAGGCTATTTATTTGCTCTCCTTCTGTTTTCTTTATATATGAATTCATCGCTATAAATTTCCCTTTGAGGACTGCTGTCATTGCATCCTACACATTCTGGTAGGTTGTATTTGCATTTTCATTTGTTTGTAGGTATTTTTAAAATTTCTTCTTTATCTTCTTGTGTGACCCACTGGCTATTCAGGAGGTTGTTGTCTAATTTCCAAGTGTTTTTGTGGTTTTTGGAGTTCTGTCATTAATTTCCAATTTCATTGCACTGTGCTCAGATAATATGCATGCGGTAACTTCAATTCTTTTGCATTGAGGTAGATATGTTCTATGGGCAAGAGTGTGGTCAATTTTAGAGAAAGACCCATGTGCAGCTGAGAAAAATGTGTATTCTGTTGTTGTGGGGTGGAACATTCTCTATACATCTACTAAGTCCATTTGTTCACACTTTTGGTTCAGGTCAGTTATTTCTTTGCTGAGTTTCTGTCCGGTTGACCTTTCTCTTTGCGTCAGAGGGGTGTTTAGGTCCCCTATTACAGTTGTGTTATTAGTTATTTGATTTTTCACGTCTATTAAGATTTGATTTGTAAAGTTTGGTTCTCCTTTGTTTGGTTCATAGATGTTTAGGATTGTTATCTCTTCCTCTTGTAGCTTTCCCCTAGCTAGTATGTAATGACCTTCTTTGTCTCTTCTGATTGTTTTTGGTTTGAAGTTTACATTATCTGCAAACATAATAGCTACTCCTGCTTTTTTCTGGGGACCTGTTGCATGGAGAATTGCTTTCCATCCTTTAACTTTCAGCCTGTGGATTTCCTTTTGAGTAAAATATGTTTCCTGTATACAGCACATCATTGGATTGTGTTCCTTAATCCACTCTTCCAATCTTTTCCTTTTGACTGGTGAATTGAGGCCATTTACATTAATGGTTATAATGGCTATATGTTGGCTTATTGTAGTCATGTTATTTACTTGTTGTTGTTTTCCTACTTTTGCTATCTTTTTACTTGTTCTGTTTGAGGGTTTCTTATTATTGTTGTTCTTGTGGTTGTGGTCACTTTTTTCTCTGTCTAGAATATCTTTTAGTGCTTTTTGCAATGCTGGTTTGGCACTCATGAAATTCTTCAGTTGTTGTTTGTCGTGGAAATATTTTATTTCACCATTGAATTTGAAGGATAGTTTTGCAGGATATTTCCATCTGGGGTGGAAGCTGTTTTGTCTCAGAATATCTAATACCTCGCTACAAGCTCTTTTTCATTTAATGGTTTTCATTGAGAAGTCCGCTGTGATTCTGATGAGCTTTCCTTTATAGGTGATATGTTTCTGTTCTCTAACAGCTTTTGATATTGTGTTCTTTTGATGGATGTCTGGGATCTTGACTATTATATGTCTGTGTGTGGTTTTCTTTCGGTTATGGCTCATTGGGGTTCTATGTGTCTCGATTAACTGTACTTCAGTATCTTTTACCATGTTTGGGAAATTTTCTGCTATTATTTCAGCAAATATTCTTTTTATATCATTTGTGTTGTCTCCTACTGTTTCACTGACTCCTATTTCTCGAATATTATTTCTTTTTGCATCATCTTGCATCTGTTGGATTGATTTTTCTTGGATCTTTGATGACTTTATGAGATCCTTCCTTTCACGCTCATTTGCTGCCATGCTGTCTTCAAGATCTGAAATTCTATCTTTGGCTTCATTTAAGCGGTTTTACAAGCTTTCAGTGGAAGTTTTCAACTCCTGGCAATCACTTTGGACCTGTTTCATTCGTGGTAATTCATTCCTAAATTGCTCTTGTAATGTTTCCATTTGTTTCCTATTTTCTTCTATTCTTTTGTCTATTTCTTCTCTATGTGTGCGGAACATTTCTTCCATTATAGTTTTCAATTCATTTTTTGTCTGAGAGGTTATTTCTACTTTAATCTCTTTTGTGGCCTTATGGATTTGTTTCTTTACTTCGGATGTGATCTTTTCCAAAATTGCAGGTATGTGACTTATTTCTGCTTTAATCTGTTCTACGGCCTGATGGAGTTGTTTTGTTACTTTGGACTTAATCGTTTCATAAATTGCAGGTACGTGGCTTATTTCTGCTTTAATCTCTTCTATGTCCTGATGGAGATGTTTCTTTATTTCGAATGCAATCTTTTCAGAACTTGCAGGTATGTGGCTCCCTAGTTCCCCTATATCCTCACATCCAGGACTTGTTCTGGGTGGGGTTGAGTTCTGAGACTACGTTTTGTTCTTCTGTCTTCCCATTTTTGGATATCAGATTCAAAATATTGAGCTATAAATTACCCAGGCAGTTCACCAGGCAAAGGTCCATTGCAAAGGCTGCTCCAATGGCTCCTTCTCTTCGGGAGAATGTCCCTTAAGCTTTCTGCTAAGAGTTCAGCTCAAAAGGCTGCTCAGATGCTGCTTTGTGGGCTGAGCTACTCCCTACCCAGAGACCTGGCCGGGGCACATAAACAGCTCACTGGCCTAGGGGTGTGTGCAGGCACAGGGGCCGCCCAGATGTTCCTCCATTGGCCGATCTCCTCCCTGACTCAGAAATCCAGTCAGGGCATGCAAACAGCTCACCGGTCCAGTGGTCCGTGCAGGTAGAGGGGCTGCCCAGATATTCCTCCCTGGGCCGAGCTCCTCCCTGACTCAGAAATCCGTTTGGGGTGCGTAAACAGCTCACCTGCCCCGGGGTCCATGAAGGCAGAGGGGCCACCAAGATGTTCCTCCCTGGGGCCGAGCTCCTCCCCTTTATATCCATTTTAAAACACCACAAAACTATCTCCATGAATGCAACACTCCTTAAACTTTGTACTGTGATTGTTATCGACTGCTACCATGAACTTTTGCCTCTCTGTCATGTGCCACACTGCCTTGGAGCCAGCTGATTATGGACTAAAATCCCCACAAACTCTGTGCTAAATAAATCTTTGTTCCTTGACTTTGGGTGTTGGATATTTTGGATTATCAGAAAAGTAACTAAGACACATGGGAGCACTAAATTGGTGGAGTGGTAAGGAGCAGAGAAAGAGCTTCTCTGAGAGTTGCCATCCAGACATTGGAATATCACAATGAGAGGAAGACAGGGAGGAGAGTGGGTTCTTTGTACCCAGGAAGGATCTGAAGCAAGATTGAAACTCATGGAGTGAAGAGAGAAACTTCAATGAAGAAGAAGGTGGTAGCTTCTGGAGTCCTCTCTCTGAGTCAGGATTCACTGCATCAGAGGAGTAGTTTAAACCTGTGTATACACGGTGACTGCTGGTAACACCAGAGGCTTACACGGAGATGCACAGCAGTGGAGGGGAGCAGGGAATGTAAAGGTCTGAAATAGTGGGGGTGAGTGCTGAGGGCTCAGTTATCCTGTGGGAGAAAGTGATTTGCCAGGAGTCATCTTGAAGAGGGGATGGCTGAGATCAGAACTCAGAGCAGCTGCTGAATTCATCTAGTGTTGCCCAACTGAGGTCAAGCCTATGGAAGGTGCACTAACTGCTGAATGCCCAGTGAATTTGGTCTCAAATTCCATGATCAGTGTACAATCTGAACTTCAAGGGAAGTAAAAGTGCAAGCTCACTGATATTATCCTCCCATAAATCTATTGCTGGCTTGCTGGGATAAACCAACACAGACATCAACTCTGTCTCTACACATTGTCTACCAGTGACAGCAGAGACAAACCTGTAAATGGACTTTATTTTCCTCCCTCTCATTTAGTTTTTGTTGTGCAGGTGGTTGTTTTCTTTCTTTCTTTCTTTCTTTCTTTCTTTCTTTCTTTCTTTCTTTCTTTCTGTTTTACTCCTTCACTGTTTGGTCTTTTTTTATATGAGTGTGAATGTGATTTCTAACCACTTTGTTGTTGTTGCTCTGTTCTGCTCTTCCTTTTATTTCTTCCTTGTCTCTTTCCTTCCTGTCTTCTGCAGCAGTTTACCTAAGTTACTGTGATCCCTCTTTGTCCTCTGGCCTTATTTCTAAACTCTCCCTCTTCTACTTTTCTGTTTTTCCCTAATCTCTTTTAAATTGTAACCCCTGAGTGTAAAATTGACATATTAAAGATTTATATACTTCACATAATTTTCTGTTTTGGTTTAGATTTTGTTATATAACCAAAAAATCTAGTTCCTACAGTCAAAGGAGGAAAATTAAGCATTATCTCAGTTTGTTATTTTCTAGACTGTATTTGATGGTACCACTTTATCCAAAAGTGCTGTAATTGTTCAAACCAGCTGCTCTTCCTGGTACTGAAGACTGAGATTGAGTAAGGGCCATAGAAAATACTGTGGTATAGTGCCACAAAAGGAGGCCAAGCAAGTAGCAACTTCTCATCCCCAACATATTGAAGAGGTTGGATCTTGCAATAGACTCAAAACTCAAAAACTAGCTACACCTGAAAAACACCTTGGAGAAGTAGTAATTTCCTAAGGGTTCTAAATACTAGAAATAAAGCAACTCAACATGGGAAATTTACTACATCAACCCAGGAATTAAGCTGAAAAAAAAGAAAAGAAAATGAGAAAACATTTAAACAAGGTTCAACCCAGACATCTGGTTCACCAAAGGCAAACACAAGGGACAATTGGGTGGGACAATCTGAAAGTCATCCACATGGCCACTCAAATACAAAGCAATTAAATGATGCTTTAGAAAAAAATCAAATCAAAAATAATTTCACAGATAATTACAGAGATCATGTTCACAATGGAAACCATGATTAGAAGTTCTAGAGCAGATACATATTAAAAATAGACGTGCTTAAGAAAATGATGGAATCAATGAGTTCTCAACAAAGGAAAGAAATGGAATCCATAAAACAGATTAAACATATCCAGGAAAATAAAAATTCCATTGAAAGTATCCACAGCAGAATGAGCCAATGTGAGGACGGAAACTCAGGTACAGAAGATGGCAGTGTAGTTAATAGTCAATGGAGAATGATTTCTGAAAGATAGCAAAGAACTATGATAAATGAATCCAGCAGCTGCTAGATGATGCAAAGAATAAATCTGATGGAGTCACTGAAAAACAGGACACAGCACAAATGTTATATTAAAATCTCTTCACATATTTCATGGCATTAAACTTCCCTGGTAGGGAAAAAGAATTTGACATCACAGTTAAGTGAAGCATATAAAACTCCAATTAGCAACGATCAAAAAAAAAATCTACAGCCAGGCATAACATAGTCAAAATTCTAGAAATTCAACATAAGAATAGAATATTAAAAGCTGTTAGGGAAAGAAAAAATTCGTCTATAAAGGAAAACCCATCATAATCATAGTTGACTTAACACAAACCCTCAAGTCAAGGAAAGCTTGGAGTGAAGCTTTTCAAGCTCTAAAGAAAACAAACTCCAACCCAGACTGATGTACCCCTTCACTATCTTTCAAAAGTGAAGGAGAAATAAGATACTTATATGATAAAGAACATCTGAAGAAATTTATGACCACCACACCTGCACTCCAAAATGTTTTGAAGGGCATTCTAGGAAGAGATAACAAAAACTACAATTTGATGAACTCCAACAGAAGGAATCCACCAGGCAAGGAAAACAACTAGTCAGATGGGGCAAGTAAAGGTGAGCCAACAACACACCATGATAGTGACAGTATAGCATACCATAACTTAAAGGACACAATGAAAACAGCCCTAAGAGGGAAATTTATAGCAGCAATTACCCATATCAGGAAAACGGAGCAAGCACAAATAAGAAACTTAATGTTGAACCTCAAACTTCTAGAAAAAGAAGAGCAGGCCAAACTAAAGCGTCATATGAGTGAGGAAGTGATAAAGATGAGAGCTGAAATTAATGTATTGAAAGCAATACTACAAATTAATGAATCATAAAATTGTTTCTTTAAAAGAATAAATACAGCTGGTGACCCCAGGCCAACCTTATCAAGAAGGGAAAGATAGGGCCCAAATCTGTACAATTAAAATTAAAAGGGTGAAATCACAATGGACCCTACAGAAATCTGGAAGATCATCTATACCTACTTTGAGAACTTGCATTCCAATATGATGTCAAATGAAAAAGAAATTACCAGATTCCTAGATACACATGAATTACAAAAGCTGACTCAATAAGATGTAAAAAAGAAGATATAAAAGTCATAAATAAACCAATATAAATCAATGAAGTTGAAGGTAAAATTAAAAACCTATCAACAGAGAAAAACTCAGAACCTGACAGATTCACTGCTGAATTCTACAGGAAATTTATAGACGATCTAACACCAGTACTTCTCAAATGCTTTAATGAAATTGAAAGAGAAGCATTACTCCTAAATTTATTTCTGGAAGCAAGCATTACCCTGATAACAAAACTGGAGAAGGACCCAACAAAGAAAGAAAACTATAGAACAATCTCCCTAATGAACATGCAAAACCCTCAATAAGATACTGGCAAACAGAATGTAGCAAATCATAAAGAACATTACACACCATGACTAAGTCAGATCTATCCCAGGTATACAGGGGATGGTTTAACATAAAATAATTAATGTAATACATTTTATTGACATAGTGAAGGACAAAAAACATATGATCACCTCAATAGATGCAGAAAAAGATTTTACCAAATCAAGAACCCTTTCATGATAAAAGCCCTGCAGAAAATTGGAGTGGATGGTCTTTATCTCAATCTGATTGAAGCCAGCTATGACAAGTCAACAGCTAACATCATACTAAATGGATAAAAATTGAATTATTTCTCTCTAAAATCAGGAACAAGGCAAGGATATCTACTGTCTCCTCTATTATTCAACATAGTCATGAAAACTTAACCAGAGCAATTAAACAAAAGAAAGAAAGAAAAGGAGTAAGAATTTTAAAGGAAAAAGTCATCACTTTGCAGAAGACATGATACTCTATATAGAAACCCCCCAAAACACCACTAAAAGATTGCTAGATTTAATTTAAAAGTTCAGTAACATAGCTGGATATAAAGTCAACACTCAGAAATCAATAGCCTTCCTGCACATGATAAATAACTCACTGAAAGAGAAATTAGGGAAACAATACCTTTCAAAACAGCATCCAAAGAAATGAAATACTTAGGAATCAATCCAATGAAGGATATAAAAGTCCTCTACATTGAAAACTACACTACTCTGTAAAAGGAGATTGAAGAGGATATCATAAAATGGAAAAATATCTATTGCTCTTGGGTAGGAAGAATCAATATATTGAAAACGACCATACTTCCATAACTGTTGCATATATGTAATGCAATTCTGATCCAGATTTCAACAGCATATCTCATAGAATTAGAGAAAACAATCCTAAAATTCATTTGGAACCAGAATAGCAAAAGCAAGTGCTACTTACTGCAGGACAGAAGGGAAGTTTCTAATTTTAATAGATGTTTTTAAATGATCCTTGTAACCATGCCTGATGAGAGGAAAATGAGTTATTTGTAATGAACAAAAACAAGCATAAGCATCAGAAATCAAAATGACTTAACACTTAGAGTATGGTCTCTTGTTGTGACTATTTACCTATAAAAGCCTCAAGATTATCTTCCTTCATAGCTGAGTAATATTCCATTATATACAGATACCACAACTTTTTTATCCATTCCTCATCTTTGAAATAAAGAAAATGACAAAAAATTTGAGATTTTAAAACGGAAAAAAATATTTAAAAAGATAAATAACTCAGGGGGCTTAACTGCAAAATAAAGATGCCAGAGAAAATAGTGCACATCATTTTGTACCACAAGGACAAAATATTTAACACTTGCAATTTAAATAAAGAGGTTTATTATGTCTCACAGTCTCTGAGGCTTGAGTCCCAGGGCCCTTGCCTCCAAAGCAGAAATGGCACCATGAAGGAGAACTTCTCCATCAACGGAAACCAGAGTAGAGGGGAGACCAAGAGAGGCAGAGCAAGAGACACAACCTTCAAGCCACAACCACAGTGACTCACTGGCTCCAATCAGACCTCGCCTCCTAACAACACACCTCATTGTGCACCCATGCGGGAATGAATCTGCTTATGAGTGCAGCCGCCTGCCAAAGTCCCAGCTCAATCACTTGAGATTTTCAAGGACACGTTAGCTCAAAACACAACAGTGAATTTGGAGATTAAGCAATAGAAAGCACACAATCATTGGAACAGAGAAAACAAAACTTAAACAAAATCTCAACCCCTGTGAGGCACTCCATTAAAGGACACACACCTGTAATCTCAGCAGTCTGGGAGTCTGTGGTAGGAAGATGGAAATTCAAACTTCAGCCTGGGCACCTTAGCTACTTAGAGAAAAGCACCAGTAAATTGAAAAGAAAGGTGGAATGTAATTAAAGTTGCAGAGAGAGTACTTACAATGTAGTGTAGAAAGAAAATTCTCAAGAAATAATGGCTAATAAGTTCACAAATTTAAAAAAAAGATTTATTAATCCAACTCTAAGCAAGATAAACACAGTCCAAATTACACTGAAGATCATCACTGAAAATCACAACACTGTTGAAGAACTGCAAAGTTTGCTGATGGAAGTTAAGGAAAATCTAAATAAGAAGATGTATATCATATATGAATTAGAAAAATATGCCTCATTAATATGTATGTCAGTTCTCACCAAATTAATATATAAATTAAACATTTGCTATTATAATCCCCATAATTATTTCTAGAAATTGAAACAAATCTAATATCCATACAGAAAGCACATAAAATGTAGAATTTCCAAAGTATAGTGATTCCTCAGTTCACGAACTTAATTCATTGCATGATTCTCAAAACAACGGCCACATTTGGATTCTTGTGGGAAAGATGGTCACTGTCATATTTGTCATCCAATTCAGAGGCTGAACAAAAATAAAATTTTGCCAAATGCTGTTGGCAACCAAAGGCACCTGTGAACCTAGGTACCACTGTATTCTTTTTAATTTTTTTTACCTCAAAGATAATAAAAATTTAAAAAAAACATTTAAAAGAAAACAGAATTTCAAAACAAGATGGTAGGAAATTAACAAGTGTGGGTAAGTTGCATATTGCTATCTTCAAAGTAATTTTTCACATTATCAGATATAGGCATGCAATAGGAATTAGAAGTACAAATATATATATAGATATATAGATATATATATAGATATTCGTTCTTTCTTCTTTCTTTTCTCCTTTCTTTCATCCCTGTTGTTTGTTCCTCTGAGTAGTTTCTCTTCCTTTTCATAACATCTATTGTATGTTTTGGTTTTTATTTACTTTTCCAATTTCTTACACTGGGGAGGTAATATGATGTTTTCAAATGTGGGTCTGATTTATTTCACTTATGAGTATTGTCTCTAGTTGCATCCATTTTTCTATAAAAGCCTTAAGTTTACCTTTCTTTATCACTTAATCCATTATATTAAAATACCACATCATTTTTATCCATTCCTCATTTGATGAGCATATGGGTTGTTTCCACGATTTAGCTCTTATAGTTTACCCTGATGTTTTCAGTTTTTCTAAAAAATACCCGGAAGGGGGTTCTTTTTGTTTTTTGAGACAGGATTCTGCTATGCAGTTTAGGCTGGCCTTGCACTCACTGTGCAGCTCAGGTTGGACCTGAGCTCATAGCAGTCCTCCTATCTCAGTTTCCTAAATGCTGGGATTACAGTCATGCACCACTGTGCCTCGTTTTCCAACATGTTCTTGTAAGCCAGCATGTTTAAGGACTCATGCTACTTTTTCTTCAAGACTTACTATAGCACTTTAATAAGTAAGTGTATTCATTACATTTTTATCACTGGAACAAGATATCTGACATGCATGCTCTTTAAGTGGAAAGGGTTCTTCTGCCTCATGGTTTTAGACCAGTCCTTGTCTGGCTGCTTCCACTCCTATGGGGCTGAGTTAAGGCAGAACACTGTGGCAGTAGGAGATACAAACAAAGGAAAAACAGAGGGAAAGAACGGAAGAAAATACACAACCTTTGAAGTTATAATGCAGTGACTGACTTCTTCCAGTAGGTCTCACCTCCTAAAATCCCAGAGAACTTCACTCCTTGGTGAAGTTGTCACTTCCCATTCACAGCTCTGTGTGTCTCATAATGCAATCAAGCTGACACTCAAAATGAACTGTCACAATTAGACAATACGCTACAATAAAAGGAAAGTAGAACACAGTAGAAAACCTAGAAAGCTAAGATTAGTGACTTGAGTGTGTAGTCATTTGATTTTCAAGAACATTATAAATTTAAGTGGAGAAATCAATTCTTTTCAGCAAGTGGTACAAGGAAATAAGCAAATATCAATATGAGAAGCAATGACACTTGAACATGACGTCATTAATTTGAGATTGATCACAAACATAAATGCTAAAGCTAAAAATCATTAAGCTTTTTATAAAGATACAAAAAGGAGGGAGTAGACAAAAGTTTTTAAACACTGAGAAAGGTAATTATCATGAAAAAAGGATAAATGTAAACATCAATAATTCCTGCTTACAAAATAGACTGTTAAGAAAAGTGAATAGACTAGTCATACACTGGGAGAAAATATTTGCAAAGTACATATGTGACAAATAACTGACACCCAGGATACTTAAATAATTCATATATGTCTATAATAAAATATGAACAACCTAAATTAAGAAAGATAAACCTTCAAATAGGTATTTTGAAATAAATATACCAGTAAACATATAAAACTAATTCAATATAATTAGTTATCAGAAAAATGCAAATGAACTACTACTACATAACCCCCTTAATGGATTCACCTAAGACAATATCAATAACAGATGGTAATCTGCATGCACACACGTGGGTGTAAAGAAATGAGCTCTCCTGTATTGTTGGGCATCTAGTTAGAAAAAATGTCTAGTGGCTTCTCGTATAACTATATGCATATCTTTCCTATAAGCATGCAGCCCCACCATTGGGCCATTTACTCAAGAGAAATAAAACATGTGTGCCCAATGATTCCTTGATAACAATGTTGACAGTTTATTTATAAAGGTCAAAATTGAATATATCCTAGTTATTCATCAAACATGGTGCAATACAGTAGTTCAATACTCAATGAAAATGTGAACTGTTGATATATACAGTAAGTGAATAAATCACAATAAAATATGTTGAGTGAAAAAATACTGTATGAAAATTTGTAGCACAAAGCATTATTTATATGAATTCTACAAGAGACAACCTAATGTGTAATGGAAAGATCAGAATACTGGTGACTTTGGGGAGTGGTAACAATGAATTTTTTGTGGAGATGGTGATATTCCTTGTCTGCTACATAGTTTATTTGATATCTGAAAGCATTTATCAGAATTCAGTAGGAGGTGTATTTAAGAGATTTTTGCTTTTTACTTCAGTGAAGTTTATCTCAAAAACTAAAAGAATCGCAGACATACATTAATTCTTTTATTTAAATGTATACTACAATATTTTGGGGGAAATATATTGATGCTTAAAAATACTATTAAAAGTATCAAAAAATATTGGTTAATGAATGAGCAGAGGGGCAAAGACAGACAACTTTGGTAATGAAAGTATAAAATTATTATTTGAATTTAAACAATTAACGTGTATAATTATGAGTATAAAAGTGTTATTGATAAAATCTTTTTTTGTATATTTCAAACTATTGATAATAAAATATTTCTGTGACAAAGTCACTAAACAACAATCAAAAACTCCCACACAATCTGGTAATATGAACAAATACTTTGAAGAGGGCAGTATGCAATACAATAACCATTGTTAATTTCCTATCATCTTGGTTTGAAATTCTGTATCATGTTGCTGTTTTTTTCTCTTTAAAATGAAAAAGTAAACAAAACAAAGCAAAACCCCCTGCATGTAGCTCATTTGTCAGCAGGAGATTGCAGGCATCTGCTGTCCGCTTTGTCTTGGGCCTCTCATCCACACTAACTCCACAATTCTTTACATTTTGGTTTCTTTCCCTGTATTACTTCACCGAAACTGCTTTAACAGAGAAACCTGTTAAAATTATTACTCTTTGATATATTCACTATAAACCTGCTGTGCTAAGCTCCCAAGACTTCACATTCACTGAGTTTCCTCCTAATTTATTTCACGTCCACTCTTCATTTCGTCTTTGATCTTCCTTGTCTACACATTGCCCCGAGTGTGATTTTCCAGAACAGAATCTTATTCTCAAGTTCGTATTTCTCAAAGTACCTCTGGGTACCTTGTGCACTCATGTATGGCTAGTGTTCCTGCACATCTCAAGCTATATTTTAAATTCACAGCTCTTCATGAAGCCAAAGTTACCTACTGGCCATCTACTTAGATTCCTTCATAGGCATGTCGATCTAAAGGCTTACAAAATATATCTCTTTATCTAAAACTTAGTCTTCTGCATTTCCTGCATCAGAGGATGATTGTAATCATTAACAACCCAACAAAATTCTAATTTGTTAACACTGATTCTTTCTTCCAACTTCCAAAATATTATTCATCCTGAGTTTAATGGTTTTCTTCATGTCCTGGTGGTTTCTTGTTCTCTATAATAACATTACTTATTTGTTAAGCTTGTGTTTCCTGTTGCCTAGATTTTCAAAGTCTTTTGAATAATTGTCATTATTGCAAATCTTGTCATTCTCTATAATCTCCTGCCTGGGGTTATGGCACGAGGTGTGAAGAGGGAGCGAGAGACAAAACAGTGGTGCAGGCAAAGATCTGGGGTGATCCTTGTCTGTTGTTCTCAGGGAACAAAAGGCCCCGAGGTACCCTACAGTGGGAGAGGAAGAAGAACCGAGCATTGTTGTAAAGACAAGGCATTCTTGAAATACAAGGACAGGGACAAGACAGAGGGGCAACAAGAAAACTGTAGTTTCCCCAAGCATCTTATCATCTTCAGCAGGTCTTGCCCTGTGAACACCACAGCAATCATTAGCCCTAGGGCTTTGAGCAGTGAATAGACTGGAGTTTCCAAATTCCACTTTGGCTCAAGGGCAGGACAAGAACAGATTTTGGAAGTCCCCTAGCCTCAGTTTATGATTCACTTTCCCCAACATTAGTCAAGTAATATAGCCTACTCTAATAAGTCTTTCAAAGCAGAGAAACTTTTTGCTCAAATCAGAGATGAGTAAGAAGAGAAAGAAAGAGACAGGAAGTAGGGGAAGGTCTTTATGGCTTTGACACCAAAGGGGATCTTGAGTCATGGAACACAGCTGTCTTCTAGCCAGCAAAGAATTGTATATTTGATATTGACTGTACTTAAGTAAACTCTCAAAGAACTGATTTGTGCCAAGAAATTGCAGAAGCCTAAAAGCTAATTGTCCACAAAGTTTCCCATAAAGGAATGAAATCCTAATGCACTCTTGTTTTCAACCCTATGAGAAATGTCACTAAGTTTATAACCACTACTGATGTCACCAAGAGAAAGCTACTGCACTTCTTCTTGGGCCATGAACTTCAGAGCCTCAAGAATCCCTTGACCTTCCTGTTGTCTCCAGAAATTTTTGTACGTTACTACTTCTGGTCAGAAAACATTGCTTTTCTTTATTCTTATCCCTATCTTTTCCATAGATAACATTCTACTGATATTTAAAGGCTCACCTCATCTCTCATTTTTGGCAGTTATTTCATCTTCTATGAACCATTCTAATATCTGAGTCTTTCTCCATCAGAGCACTTGTCACATATGTATTACAATTTTCATGTTCTCACCTGTTTCTCTCACTTGCCTCAGGCTACCTGAGAAGAGTACCGTGTATCATTTATTATTTTCTCCTTCATCAGTCATTATTCCTTGCATAATGCAAGCTTGGTGAATACTTTTTAGATGAATAAATAAGATCTATTATGAAGGTAATAAATTAATACTATTTGTGTAGACATTTAATATTTGATACATTTCACACTTGCTTTGATATCAGTAAAATCAATCACTATCTGATTAAACAAAAATATGAACTATCTATGTAAAACATACTTCCCTTTTTCTTCTATTTAATATTCTAGCCCATAATTGCTACTCCTATTTTCCAAGTCTCAAGATTTCTATTGCTTACAATTAGCATATTTTTGGTCTTCCTTGAATATTTACTTAGCTGTTTTACTCTTATTACCAGGATTACAAATTGGTGTCAACTGCATTACTAGTTTACTTTTCAACAATCTACCTATATACAAATGTATTGTCTAAAGAATAATCTGTCATGTTATAATATAAAATTCAAAGCAAAACTCCATATTATAGAGTGCCCACACTGAAAAACAATCACTAGCAGATCTTGGATATAAAAAAGACTATTTGGAATATTAATATTATATACATTGGTTGCACTGCAATAAACTCTGGCAACAGGGAGTCCCCAAATTCAAAGAAACTTATACTTTAAGTGATTGGGAACATTACTGTGGGGTTTGTTTGTTTGAAGTAATCTTTGAATTTAGTCTTCATTCTAAAAAGTAGAGATGGATTAGAAACTAGCTATAATGATTTGCAAAGTCATACAGCCAACTGTACTCATATTTGTGGAATAAATGTCATAAAATTATATTGACTCCATCAGAAATAATGTCAGCAGTGCCAAGCATGGTGGTAGTTGAGGCCAGTGTCCAAAGGCAATGGTGAAGCCTGGAGCTCTTCTAAGGAAAAGCATGTGTGCTGTAATCCTAGCACTCAGTAGCCTGAAGCAGGGGGATCACTGCAACTTCAAGGTCAGCCTGAACTACATAGCTATATACTACCTCAAAGAGCAAAGAAACAGAAAATTTCAGAAGAATTTTTGAATTACTTGTTAGGGTCTCCAGTGGTCATAAAGTAAACAGATCTATTATACCTTAATAGTCAGGAATTCAGATGTTTTTAGGAATCATATTTCTGTTAACAGGCAAAATTTGTTGTATGCTTGTGTAAGTCTTGAAGGGAGGAATTCATAGTTCACATTAAGTTCTCAGTGACTGAAAAGGATTAAGAAGTACTACACCAAAAACACATTTTTATAATGTATAATTCTAAATTTACTGCATGGGCTAAAATACAGTAATATAAATGAAATATTGTAAAAATATAAATTTAATGATGCTGCTAAACATAATCAATAAATTATAATTATTCCTTATGTATATTAAGACAAATATCACTAAGAATTTCATATATTTTCTTTTCCTCTTTTTGAAAATAATTATTTTATTCTAAAATATTAATTCTACAGGATAGCTAACAGTTGTATTACTGTCTTCTATTGTTTTACTAAAAGGAACAGTTAATGATTACTTGTTTGACTATTATTGCATGTCTGTATTTGTTTTCCTGAGAAACCACTTTGAAGATATCAATAGGTAATACAACAACCATTGTTAATTTCCTACAACTTTGTCTGTAACTCTGTATTGTTTGTATTGTTCTTATGCTATTTTGTAAATGGATGTCTGTTAATGTTTTCTTCTTTATTTCTTCTTTTATTTTAACAATAAATTTTAAAAAGAAAATATTAATTCATAAATTCTAAAATATCCTTTTATATTTATGAAAATAATTAACAATTTAAACTTATTCTAAATTATTAAATGATGTTCTTATTGACTTTTGGACAAGCAGTGTATCATTACAATGACATTTAGGACTAAAGAAAGTGATACAAAGGGAATCTTTTGTTACTGTAGTAAAATTTCTCTGATGCTTTGACCACAATTCAGAGACTCTGCACTCTGAGGCATCATAAAGCATCACTTGGTCCACCTCCAGGAACTGAAACCCATGTGCTGTTTTCCTGGGTTATATGAAGTAAAGGTTTCCTCATCAGTGACAAGCACATAGAAATAGCAAATGCCTAAATACCCTGTCGATGTACTCAATTAGTGTCCAAAAACTGGACTATGTATGAAAGTAAGGAAATTTACAGATATGTTCTTAGATGTCAGCCATATATGTTTGCAACAAAAATCAAAAGAATACTTAAATCAAAGTGAATAAAAAGAAGCCCTTAGTTAATATTTATTGTATGTGCAATGGTCGAAGAGAGAAATGACTAATAGATAAGGGCTGTCCTACAAAGTCACTGAGATGTGGAATAAGAAGTATCATAAAAGAATCTGATCACATTGTATTGATTATTTATTATGAAGACGAACCTAAGAGATGTATATAGTTGTAGTCAGAAAGTTAAGATTAGGGATGTCTCATACAATGATCGTCACACAGGACGTTTATGGGACTCACCGGGTCTATGTCCTTCCACAGGAGACACCCTCTGAAGGAATCTAGACCTCACCTCCCCATCTTTTCCCCTCCTGTAGACCCCACAATACACCATGGGAAATACCCAGAAAGTCATAGTGTCCTCAGCATTAGGCTGTGCCTTTAAAAATTGTGAATAACTTGACCTTGACAATTTGAAAGAAAGAACAATTTATTTTGTTATTGTCATCCTGTTTGGATCTAGTATAAACTATGGAATGGCAAGAGATGGATGTAGGATGGCAGTCTAATTTACTGTGCTACTCTTTATTATATGAATATGGAATAGATTTCCTAGTAAAACTGGGGGTAATTCTGCAATCCCAGCAAAGGCTGAAATGGATTTTACCTACTGGGATTACCACGAGCTGTGCTTCTAGAAACCTCTGAGCTTCTCATAAGAATATTCACCCCTCTTAACCCTGCCTAACTGATGCTTACAGGCTCAGAGCTGGCCACTCTTGTAAGTGGGTAAATTCTCAGAGGTATGTAAGAAGGCAGGACATTCATGCCCAATCCCTCTGAGATCCTAAGGAGTTGCGGCTCAATGATGGAAATAACTTTGTTCAAGAAGAACATCAAAAAGCAGGCTATGCATTTGTCAGTTAATAATAGATCATTAAGACCAACCCTTTCCCTCAAACATCTCTGCTTAAAAAGCAAACTTCATAGTCTTACTTGGGCATTGATACTAGGAAAAAGTGAAAAGCTAAATAGGTATTTATATAAACTCCAATGCATTTCTAATGTTACATGTCCATAGAGCAATCTGGAAAGGAAAAGGGCTTGCTAACTAAGAAGCATTTGTAAAGGACAAGCAGGAAATTTTATAACTGCTATAATCAGTCTGTTTTCCCAGGCAGTTCACTGTCATCCTCACAAAGGACAACAAAGATATGTGTCTATAGTCTCCTTGGATAATCAAAAGACTGACAGAAAGTCAAGAAAGGGCAGCCTTAACCTTTCTAGGATAAAGCCAGGCCTCCTTGAACTGTCTAGGGCAAAGAATACCCCAAAAGAAATGCTACTTCTGGGAACTTCTGCAAGACTTGAGGCTCCTCTTCCAAAAGCAATACTCCAAGTTGAGACATCTAGATTCACTAGTGACCCTAACCCACCATGGTTTAATGGAGACTGTGCAGGGTCTCATGTTGTTTATTAGACACATCACGTGGGCAATCTCGCTGGGGCCGTGGCCCTCAGGCTCAGACTGTTCCTTTTCACCATGCTTTCTTCTCCACAACAGGCATGAAAATAAAGCTCAGTGTTTCAAATTTCTGAATCTGTCAAAATCCACACTTAAAAAAAGACCAGGAAATATTCTGACTTGATCCTTTTCATCCTCTGCATCCTAAACCTAATAGTAAAGATTATTCATTCAAGGCCTCAGATGGTGATTGAGACTGTATAGCACATGACTCCTGACAAATTCACCAATCTTTCTCCCATTGAACAGGAAGCTCAACAATTCTCACATAGAAAATAACTCTTTCTTTTGTGTTTTCTGACAGGTCTTTCATTGCAGCCAGTGAACCGGAACATCCCAAAGTAGTTGGAGAGAACCTAATCTTCAAAGGGAAAGGCCTATATCCCATTCCTTTCAGCTGGAAGTAGCTATGTAAAGTCAAAGATTGCCACATCCTTAGCACCTGATAAAGATTATAGGCGTTAAAGTCTCTCTGGAGAAAACGAAGCAAGGGATTAGGGCATGGCCAACCAGCTGGGCATGTGGGCAAGGCCTGTCAGTCACAGAGATCCAGGAAACCTGTACAGAAAGACAGTTCCCAAACCCTGAACCTGGGAACAATCAGCAAATGTTATATTCAGGTTTTCTGGCATGAGATCAAGCATATTTTTGATAGGATGGCCTAGATCTGACATTCTCCTGAGGAATGAGAGATACAAAAATGGCCACTGTTAATCTTGTGGCCACTGTATGCTCTTTCAGTGGCCCACTCTCCCCCTGCAGAATGTACTTCACCTACCCTAATTTTAAAGACCATATTTGTGGTTTTGTTGAAGGACATTGACAATTTAATATGTTATTTTACTATATAACATTCGTTGTATATTAGCCTTTAGTTTTAAAGATATTGTTTACAAAGTAACCTAATTGGCCTATAATCTCAGCTGTGAGTCAGAGACACAAAGATTGCAAATTTGAGTAATCTGGGTGTCTGGGCACCCAACAAAATTTAGGACAGTAATTCATCACCAAATTATTGATCCCCAGCAATTTTCTTTTAAGCCTCATTATAGTAGCTTACATAGCTATGATTTTGAAAAACATTGTGAATTATATTATGGATGTAATTTGTTGGATTGTATAACCTACACAAGTGAAATGTGTAGTAGCTGTAAATTTTGTCTACTGATGGAACTGGCATGGCAAAAAAAAATAAAATCTTTACAAGTTAGATTATTTTCCTCTAGAGATGTGTTCTCCAAACTTTCTCAGGGCTGGAAGATAAATGCCCATCCCCCACCTCTCATCAGCCCAGATGAACAAAAAGGGCATGCAGATGCTGGACCAGGTCAAACTGCACTTTGTAAAGTAAGAGTTGCTTCAAAGTCACCCAAAGTCTGTTTACTGGGATAACTGTATTGCTGATGTCTATAGGTTTATTGAAAGGAAGAGTTAATATCTAAATTTTCTCTTTCTTGACCAATTTTGCATGCTCATATCTGGTAATCTGGATAATTACTTTGAAGACAACAATATGCAATATAATAATTGTTGTTGAATTACTTCCATCTTGTTTAGTGAAATGCCATCCTTTCTAATGTTTTTATTACTTTTTATTCTCTTTAACTGTTTGATTAATCCTGCATTCTTACATCAGGTAATCTGAGCAACTTCATTGAAGATAACAATATATAATATAACAATGCCTATTAATTCCTGTCATCTTATTTTGAAATCCTGTATTGTTTTTATTGTTTTTGTGTTGTTTTGTTTTTTGTCTTTGTTGTTATTTTGTTATGTTTTCCTCTTTAAAATAAAATATGAGAGGATCCAGTTACTTTGAAATGTTACACTGGTTATTTGGTTAGATTACTACATAGAGATTGATAACTGCATTCTGTTAATCTTGAGCAGTAACAAAGCTCTAAAAAAGAAGTGTTTAACTGAACTTTTGAAAGTTAATAGTTTATCAAAACTTGTCGAACAAATATATATAAATTTAATGTACATGTACTATATAAAGCAATCAAATTTATTATTACTTGTTTATTTTAATGATTTTCCTTATTTTAATTATTTTTAGTTACAGATACCTCAGTGTAGCCACAGAGCACGTGGAATATGGAGTCATAGTACTTGGAGGTGGATATTGTACTAGAAATCATGCAGCTTCTAGCAACTTACACCTTGTACTCTGGTTTCCTCACCTGTTAACTGATAGTTATGTGATAATAGCATTAAGTCCCTATTTGATTTGAGTGACTATTTCTAAAGCACTTAGAACTGTGGCACTTATAAAACATATATATATATATATATATATATATATATAATGATCGTATTGTTTTAATTTCTACTTTTTACAGAAAAGCAAAAGATGATTTAAAAACATAAGTTTACAAAATTGGGATCTCAATTAAATGATATTTTATTATAATTTAAATTAGGGTCCATTAAAAATAATAAAAATTTACCTTAATATTAAGCAATTAATTTGCTGTTGGGAAATAATTTAATTAAATATAATTACTAAAATTATTTACTGTACATTGAATCATAAAACTTTGTTTTGCCTAGAAAATAATTATTTTCTTTCAATTGATTCAAGTATTTTTGAGTGTTTCTATGTTTCTTAAGAAAATAAACCCCAAACAGGACATTTTCTTATTAAAAGAAAATATTTCACAGATTTACCTGATTCACTTTTTATTGTTGGTAACTTTGCCATTTTGTACCTGGATATTTTCTAGGATAACGTCTGTATAGGCAAGGAAAATGGCACTGCTATGTTTAATAATACAAACATGGTTACATAAGCACTAAGTACTATGTACTAAGTGATAGTTAATTTCTAAGGATAAAATTCAAATCTGTAATTTTAAAATTGTATTAGTAGCACATATATGAAGTGCATGAAGTTCCCACTCATCTTTGGGAATAGGCACCTGTGTATACGTCAGTTTTTTCTTCTTTTATTAATCCAGTTCACACCCACTTCCCTCCCTTTGCTACTAAATTCCCTTTCACCATTTTTGTTCCTGCTGTTATTTGCTTGTATTTATGCTCGTGCAATGAGGCTATTAGATTACTGTACAGGACACATCATAATTTTTCTTACTTCCCTTCCCCTCTCCCTCAGCCTCCTAGTGCCCTTCATGCTGTATGAGGCCCATCGGCTTGTTTCTTTTTAATCTACCTTGTATTGTATTCTTTGTACTTTTCCTTGCTCCGGTGAGAGACACCATATGGTATTAAACTTGAGTATCTCACTTATTTCACTCAGTATTGCATTTTTCAGGTGCACACATTTCTCTCCAAATGTCTCCAATTTGTCCTTTATGGTAGAATTTTATGTGGTTAAAAAATCTTCATCCAGATTTCCACAGTGTTTGAACTAGTTTCTATTCTCAGAAACAACGTAGGAGGGTTCCCTTTTCACCACAGCCATGCCAGAATTTGTTATTCTTTGATTTTTTGATGTTCTCCATTTTTTCTGATGTAAGATGGAATCTTAGCATTGTTTTAATGTGCATTTATATAATGGTCAGTGATTATGAATGTTTTTCCTACAATTTTTCGCCATTTGTGTTTCTGAGAAGTGTCTATTCATTTCACTTACTCACCTCTTGATTGATCTTTTAGTTGATTTAATTTTTGAGTTCCTTATAAATCTTAAGTATTAGTCCTCTGTCTGAGGAATGGCTGCAGAAGCTTTTCCCATTCCCTAGGTGATCTCTTTATTCTACTAATTGATTCCTTTGCTGTGAAAAACATTTTAATTTTATGTGATGCTATTCTTTCTTATGCAGTTGTGGTGCTGTTTAGAAATTCATTACCCACATCTAGGACTTCAAGTATTTTACCTTCTTTATTTTAAATGTTTCTGCTTTAACATTTAGATTTTTGCTCTATTTTGGTTTAAGCTTAGTACATGGTAAAATATGGATCTGGCTTCATTCTGCAGACAGATACCAACTTTCCCAGCACCTCTGCTGAAGAGGCTTTTCTTTCAATGTATACTATGTCCCTTTGTCAAAGGTCAAATAGCTGAATAGGTCTGAGGATGTTTATGTATCCCCTATTCCAAAGCGGTGAAACTACGGCACAGTGGGCTGTTTGTATCATTAAATTCTCTAAAATGTTCACCATCATTGAATTGTGTTCTATTAATACACACATCTGTTTTTTCACTAATATATCACTATTGCTTTTATAGCTTGAAGTCAGGTATGGTAATGTCACCATCTTTATTCTTGTTACCCAAAATTGCTTTTGCTTTTCTGGGTCTTTTCTGGTTCCATACAAATTTTAGAATATTTTTCTGCACAAATGCTGTTGGCATTGTGATTGGGACTGCATCCAACCTGCGTAACAGTTTTGAGAGTCTGGCCATTTTGCCAATGCTTATTCTTCCTCTTCTAGAGCAGGGGGCGTCCTTCCAGTTTAGAGTTTCTGGGGTTCTCATCAGTCTCCTTTTTCAGAGTACTACAGTTCTCTTTGTAGAGGTCTTTCACGTCCCTATCTAGAATAATTCCTAGAATTTTAATTTTTCTTAATCCTTGAATCATATCATTTAAATAATTTCTTTCTCATTGACTTCATTAGGGTACACAAATGGTATTGATTTTTGTCTATTCATTTTGAATTTTGAATTCTGTTATATTGCTGAATTTGGTTATTAATTCTATGAGGTTTTCAGTGGCTTTCTCTGGGTCTTCTATGTATAGTATCGTGTCATCTGCAAATAATGATATTTGAATTCTGTCTTTCCTGTTCATATCCTTTTATTCCTTGTCTTGCCTAAGTGCTCTGGCTAATGTTTAGAGAACTGTATTGAATCGAACTGGACATTATAGGTATCTTTGTCTTCTTCCTTATTTTAGAAGAAATGCTTTCAGCTTTTCCACATGTAGTATGATGTTGCTCACTTGTTCATCATAAACAGCTTTTACCAACATCAGATATAGTCCTTTTATATCTGTATCCTTGAGGGTTCTTAAAGGAATGTTGGATTTTTTAAAAAGACATTTTTATATCTATTGACATAATCTTGCAGTTTTTATCCTTGTTTCTGTTTACTTAATGTTTACATCTATTGATTTGTATATATTTCTTTGTCTTTTTGAGACAGGGTCTTGCTATGCAGTTCAGGCTGGCCTTGAGCTCACTTTGTAGTACAGGATGGCCTCAAACTAATTACAATCCTCCTGCCTTGGCCACCCGAGTGCTGGTATTACAGACATGTACCATCACACCTGGCAATTTGTATGTTGACCATCATTGCAAATCTGAGCTAAAACCTAATTGGTCATAATGGATGATCTTTTTCATGCTGTATTGCATTCCATTTTCTCGTATCTTGGTGAGAATTTTTGTATCTGTGTTCATCAAGGAGATAGGCTCATAATTTCCTTTTCCAGTTGTGTCTTTTTCTGGTTTGGGAATCACAGTGATGCTCGCTTCCATAAATGTGTTTGGAAGTGCTCTATTCCCGTCAGTTTCACTGAAGAGGTAGGAGTAATGGTGATATAACATGCTAGAGGTGAAGTAGCACCTTAAACGTTAAAGACTTTGTTGACTTCTGTAGTGAAGCCATCAGGGTCTAAGCTATGTTTTCAGTTTGTGGGAATTCTTTTACTACCCTCTCAATTTCTTTGCTTGTGATTGGATTGCTCATTTCTGTGTCTTTGGGGGTTAGATTTGCTAATTGTACAAGTTTAAGACTCTGTCCTTTTCTTCAGGATTTTGCAATTTGTTGGAATATAATTTTTAATAATATTTACTAGTTATCTCTTAGATTTTGACATTGTCTGTTCTGATTTCAACTCTTCATTTGTAAATTCATTTATGTGAGTCTTTATATCTTAGTAAATTTGGCTATGAGTTTATCTACTTTGTTCATTCTTTTAAAGAACCAGTTCATTAATTTGTTGATCCTTTGTGCTTTTCTTTTTCAATTTTTTTTATTTTTGCTCTCATATTGTGATTTCTCTCTCTACCTTTAGTTTCTATCTGGGTTAGTAATGCTTTCAATGTATCTTAAGGTTTCTCAATAAATTATTTATTTGAACCTACTCTGTTTCCTAATGTGATCACTGATTGTAATATTTTATTCTTAGGAAGGCTTTCATTGTGTCCAGTGACTTGTAAAAGCACTTTTGTTAATTTGCTGAAGTTGCTTAATATTTTTTATCTCTTCTGTGACCCATTCAGTGTTCAGCAGTGTATTGCTCAGAATTTTCTGTGGTTGATTTTCATTTTTACTTCACAGTAGTCTGGGCTGATCAAAATATGGGTGACATTGATTCTTGTATATTTATGAAAGCCAGTGTTATGGGCCACAGGCTGACCTATTCTGGAAAAAGTATTATGTACTGCAGAAAGTAATGTATACTCTGTCTTACTGGAGTGTAAAACTCAGATTATCTACCAGTTCATATATTCAAGAGTGTGGTTCTGCTCTGATATTTCCATATTACCTATATAGTTGATCTATCTCTTTGTGAAGATGGAGCATTAAGAGCCCTCACTACGACTGTGTTAGTAATTATTTGATTTTTCATGTTCAGTGGTATTTGTTTAAGGAAGTAGGTACTCCAGAATTTGATGTATAACTTATAAGCTTAATGTCTTCTGGTTGGATTGTTTCTTTAACTTGTGTATAGTGACATTTTGTCTCTTCTCATCAATTTTAGATTGAAATTTAAGTCATCTGACCTTAAATTTGTTGCTGCAGCATTCTTTTGGAATCCTGATGCATGAAAATATAATTTCCTATCCTTTAATTTTTACTCTCTATATATATCTGTTTTGACTAGATATGTTTCTTGAATGCAACAAACGTAAGATTCTCTTTTTTTGATCCAGTCTGTCAATCTGTGTCTTTCAATGAGAGATTGAGGCTATTAACATGGAGAAATATTGCTGAGGGGGATTGATTAACTATTATTATTATGTTGTTTCTCTGTTGGTGACTTCTTTATTTTTTATGTTTTGCTTTTCTGAGATATTTTACAATATGGGTTTTTTGTTGGCTATCTGGCAGTATAATTATGCTATGTCTTGTTTAGTTTCTTTTTTATAATAGTTATTTGGTGTTTGAACTCTTTTGCCATATTCTGGAATTCTTCTATTATAATTTCTGTAAACAAATTAATTTCATCTGGGCCAGACTTTCTGGCAGGGAGGAAGCTCAGCCTGGGGGGACCATCTGAGCAATATTTGAGCAGAACTGTTCTCTATTGAGGCATGTGGGTGCGCTCCATGCTAAGACATCAGACAGGGAAGGAGCTCGGCCTGGGAGTGTCATGTGAGCAGTGTTTGAGCAGAACTCTTGTTGGGAGAGGCCAGTGCCAGGGTTCCGCCCTGCCAGACTTTCTGGCAGGGAGGGAGGCCGGCCTGGGGGGTATATCTCAGCAGCCAGTTGAACAGAACTCTTCTCTGGTGAGGCCTGTGGGTGCACTCTTCCCTGTGCCTTCAGGCAGGGAAGGAACTTAGACTGGGAGGGCCCAGTGGTACTTGAGGCCTGTAGTATTGAAACACCCTCAGGCTCTGTGATCCTCTGGGTTGGGTGGAGAGACTTGCTATCCTCTGACCTGAGGATCTCAATGCAGTGGCCCCTGCCTAACCACTATCGGATTCAAGCTGAGGCCACATGCTTCCCATCCACTCACTGGACACCTGGTACTGAAGCCCAGCACTCCCCCAACATTGCAGATCTGGTCTGAGCCATGCACCTCAATAATTGCCTGGGGTTCCTGGGCCCAGTGGTCCACAATCTGCTACCATTTTGGCATAAGTTTGATATCCAGGTAAACTAGGGTCCCTAGAGTCCTTCGCAAGCTGCATGGGGAGCCTGTAGCTCAGTACTTTTCATCTGACATCCAAAATGACAAGACATAGGAGCAAAATACAGTCTCAGAACATAACTCCACCACAAACAAGAACAGGAAACAATGACATAAGAGAGATAGGAAGCCACATACCTGAAATTTCTGAAATGATTGCATCTGAAGTAAAGAAACAACTCCATAAGGCCATAGAAGAGTTTAAATAAGAAACAATCTCTCAGGCAAAAAATGAAATGAAAATTATAATGGGAGAAAGGCTCTGCGCATATAGAGAAGAAACAGATAAAAGAATAGAAGAACATAGGCAAAGAATGGAAACATTACATGAGCACTTTAGGAAGGAATTAGAAGAAACAAATTAGAATGCATGAAAAGGACTCAAAGAGATTTCCACGAAATGAAAACTTCCACTGAAAGCTGGCAGAACGGCATGAATGAAGCCAGATCTTGAAGATAGCATGGCAGCTAGGGACAGTGAAAGGAAGGATCTCTTAAAATCATCAAGGATCCAGGAAAAATCAAACCAACAGCTGCAACATGAGGCAAAGAGAAATAATGTCCAAAGTAATAGAATTCAGTGAAACAGTGGGAGGAAACACAAATGACATAAAAAGAATATTTGCAGAAATAATAGCAGAAAATTTCCCAAGCACAGTAAAAGATACTGATGTGCAGTTAAAGGAGGCATATAGAACTCCAATGAGCCATAACCCAAATAAAACCACACCCATATAATATTCAAGACCCCAGATATCCAGCAGAAGAACACAATATTAAAAGATGCTGAGAAAATAAACAGATCACCTATAAAGGAAAGCCCATCACAATGACAAAAGACTTATCAACAGAAACCATGAAATCAAGAAGAGCTTGGAGCAAGATATTACAGATTCTCAGACAAAACAGCTTCCAACCCAGACTGATGTATCCTGCAAAACTATCCTTCAAATTCAATGGAGAAATAAAATATTTCCACGACAAAGACCAACTAAAGAACTTCATAAGTGCCAAACCAACATTACAAAAAGTACTAAAATATATTCTAGACAGAGAAAAAAGAGACCACAATCTCAAGAACAAAAGTAGAAAGGAACCCTCAAGCAGCACAAGCAATTAAACAGATAGCAAAACTAGGAAAGCAACAGCAAGTAAATAGCATGACAAGAATAAGCCAACATATAACAGTTATAACCATTAATGTAAGTGGTCTCAATTCACCAGTCAAAAGAAACAGACAGACAGAGTGGATTAAGAAACAAAATCCCAAAATATACTGTATACAGGAAACACACTTTACTCAAAAGGAAATCCACAGATAGAAAGTCAAAGGATGGAAAACAATTCTCCATACAAGAGGTGCCCAGAAAAAAGCAGGGGTAGTGATTATGTTTGGAGACAATGTAAACTGCAAACTGAAAACAATCAAAAGAGTTAAAGAAGGCCACTACATACTAGTTAGAGGAAAGCTGCAAGAGGTACAGATAACAATCCTAAACATATATGCACCGAATACAAGAGCACAAAACTATATAAGTCAAATCTTAATAGACATAAAAAAAACAAATAATCAATAACACTATTATAATAGGGGACCTAAACACCCCTTTGATGCAAAGAGACAGGTCAACTGGAAAAAACTCAGTAAAGAAATAACAGACCTGAACCAACTATCCAAACAAACGGACTTAGTAGATGTATACAGTGTTCCACCCCATTGCATGAGAATACACGTTTCTCAGCTGCACATGGGACTTTCTCTAAAATAGACCACAATCTAGCCCATAGAGCATACCTACCTAAATGCAAAAGAAATGAAATCATCCCATGCATATTATCCGACCACAGTGCAATGGAATTGGAAATTAATGAAAAAGAGACTCCAAAAAATCTATAAACACTTGGAAATTAGACAACAACCTCCTGAACAACCAGGGGGTCACAGAAGAAATTAAAGAAAAAGTTAAAAAATACCTACCAACAAATGAAAATGCAAATACAACTTACCAGAATCTGTGGGATGCAATGAAAACAGTCTTCAGAGAGAAATTTATAGAAGTGAACTCAAACATAAGGAAAACAGAAAGAGAGCAAATAAATAGCCTAATGCTGTGCCTCAAACTTTTAGAAAAAGAGCAAGTCAATCCCAGAGCCTAAAGAAGGGAGGAGATTATAAAGCTTAGGGCACAATTTAATGCAATTGAAATGAAGAAAACGATACAAAAAGTTGGTTCTTTAAAAGAATAAATAAAATTGATAAACCCCTACCCAACCTTATCAAAAAAGAAAGGAAAGAACTCAAATTCATGCAATAGGGAATAAAAAGAAGGAAATCACTACTGCTTCTACAAAAATTCACAGACCATTAATACCTACTTTGAAAATCTTTACTCCTATAGGATAGAAAACACAGAAGAAATGAACAGATTGCTAGAAATGTAGAAATTATCGAAGTTGAATGAGGAAGATATAAAAATAGTGGAAAACCCAATATCAATTAATGAGATTGAAAAAGTCATTAAAAACTTACCTACAAAGAAAAGCCCAGGCCCTGATATATTCACAGCACAATTCTATAAAACATTCAGTGAAGATTAAATGCCAACACTCCTCAAACTCTTCAATGAAATTGAAAAGGAAGCAGTTCCCCTAACTCATTTCTGGAGGCAAGTATTATACTGATACCAAAACCTGATAAAGATCCAACCAAGAAAGAGAACTACAGACCAATCCCCCTAATGAACGTAGATGCAAAGATACTCAACAAAATACTAGCATAGAATGCAGTGAATTGTAAGGCAAATTATACACCATGGCCAGGTTGGATTCAGTCCAGGAATGCAGGGATGGTTCAATGTTTGCAAATCAATTAATGCAATACATCATATCAATAGAGCCAAAGACAAAACCCACATAATCACGTCAATAGATGCAGAGAAAGCTCTCGATAAAGTCCAACACGCATTCATGTTAAAAACTCTAGAAAAAATAGGAATAAATGGCCTTTACCTAAATCCAATCAAAGCCATCTATGACAAACCAACAGCCAACATCATAATAAATGGACAAAAACTAAAAGTTTTCACCTTAAAGTCAGTAACAAGGCAAGGATGTTCACTATCACAACTTCTATCCAACATAGTTCTGGAAGCATTAGACAGAGCAATTATACCTGAGAGAGAAACAAAAAGGATAAGGGTAGGAAACAATGAAGTAAAACTATTACTATTTGCAGATGACACTATACTTTACATGGAAGACCCCAACCACTCCACAAGAGGACTCCTTGAATTAATTGACAAATTCAGCAGAGTAGCTGGATACAAAGTCAACAGCCAAAAATCAATAGTATTTCTATACACAAACAACAAACAGACTGAGAGAGAAATTAAGGAAACCATACTTTCACAACAGCATCCAAGACATTGAAATATTTAGGAATCAATCTAACAAAGAATGTAAAAGATCTATTCAATGAAAACTACAGTACTCTGAAAAAAGTGATCAAAGAGGATTTCAATAAATGGAAAAACATCCCCTGCTCATGGTTAGGAAGAACCAACATTGCGAAAATGGCCATACTACCAAAACTGTTGTACAGATTCAATGCAATTCCCATTAAACTACCGTTAGCATACCTCACAGATCTAGAGAAAACATTCCTTAAATTCATCTGGAACCAGAGGAGACCCAGAATAGTAAAAGCAATCCTGGACAAAAAAGTCAAGTCAGGAGGAATCACAATCTCTGACCTGAAATTATTCTACAAAGCTACTATAATAAAATCACCCTGATACTGGCTAAAAAACAGACCTGAGGATCAATGGAACAGACTGGAAGATGCAGCCACAACCACACACACACACACTCAACCATGTAATATTTGACAAAGGGGCCAAACAAGCGCACTGGAAGAAAGATAGCCTCTTTAATAAATGATGCTGGAAAACTTTGCTTGCCTCCTGACAAAGACTGAAAATAGTACCAAGTCTATCACCATGCACCAAACTCAAGTCAAAATGGATCACAAATATCAATATTAAAACAGAAACACTAGATGTATTGGAGGAGAAAATAGGTAAAAAACTTAAAGACAAATGAGTAGGGCAGAGAGTTCATGAAACAATTCAAACTGCAAGGGAGACCCTTCAAAGAATCAGTAACTGGGACCTCAGTTTATTGAAATGTTTTTGCACATCTAAAGAAATCACCAGCAAAGTAAAAAGAAAACCCACAAATTGGGAAAGAAATCCTAACTGGCTGTCCCTTGGACAAAGGTCTTCTATGTAGAACATACAAAGAATTAAAAACATGAACCTGTCCAAATTCAAACACCTAATCCAGAAATGGCATCTGAGATGAATACACACTTCCCAGATAAAGAAATACAAATGACAAATGAATATATGAGAAAATGTTCTACATCTTTAGTCACTGGAGAAATGCAAATTAAAACAGCATTGAGATTTCATCTCACCACAGTATGATTGGTCACCATTAAGAAATCAACAAATAACAAATGCTGGCGAGGTTCTAGAGAAATAGGAACTCTTCTACACTGCTGCTGGGAATGCAGACTGGTGAAATCACTGTGGAGATAGGTTTGGAGATTCCTCAGCAAACTAGGTTTAGAGGTCCCATACAACTCAGCTATTCCCCTTCTGGGTACTTTTCCAGAAGTACTGAAACATCATATCTCAGCAACATATGTGCACCCATGTTCATAGCAGCGCAATTTGTAATAGCTAAATTTTGTAAGTAACCCAAATGTCCATCCACTGAGGACTGGATAAAAAATTGTGGCATTTTTATATAATGGAATATTATTCAGCTATAAAGAAACACAATCTTGAGGGTTTTATAGGCAAATGGTCACAATTAGAGACTATACTCATAAATGAAATAAGTTAGATGTGCATGTGCAAGCAACATATTGTATCACTAGTGTAAGAAACTGGAAGTGGGAATATAAATTAGGAGGTATGAAAGGAAACTGCTCAAAAGTAAAGAGTAAATGGGATGAGGGGGAGGAGAAAAGGAAGAAAGGGATAACTATGTATGTATGTATGTATGTTTGTATGTATTTGCAGGATGGCTAACATAGTTGCACTATAGACTTATTTCACTTTATTGGAAGGAACAGTTAATGAGTAGTTGTTTGAGCAATCTTGTATGTCTATATGTATTGTCCTGAGCATACACTTTGAAGTTATCAATATGTAATACAACAACCATTGTTAATTCCCTGTCACCTTGTCTGTAATTCAGTTTTGATTGTACTGTTCTTGTGTTACTTTGTGTCTGCTAATGTTTTCATTCTTTTACTTTTAAAATAAAAAAAAAATATTAATTTCATCAGTGTTTTTCCCCAGTGTTTATTTTCTCTCACTCCAACAAGCCATAGGCTGATCTTCTTAGTGGGGTCTAATTGCTTCTGGATGATATTTTTCTTTTCTTATTTCTTATGTGGCTTCTCTGACTACTTCTTCATAAATTCATATTTTTTCTTGAATTTCAGACATTCTGTTTCCTGATTGTTAAACTGTTTAAGTTATAAACTCCATGTGTGTTTTTTTGTTGTTGTTGTTGTATTGCTGTTTTTCTTTCTCTCCTTTTTTTTTATTTTTTTATTTTTTGGTATTTCTGTTTGATACCTTTTCATGGACCTTGGTGAATTTCAAGTCATCACTACCAATTTTTTTTTAATAGCCTCACATGTGAGAAAGACATGGGGAAACAGCAGGAAAATGTGGATCCAACTGAAAATGCCACAGAGCAAAATAAGAGGCAGGCTTTGCACCCAGCTTTCAAGAATTATGTCTGCTCTACTCCTATATGAAGCCAGTCCACTGTGCCCTTGGGAAGCACAGTGCCTTCGGGACCAGTGCATGAGATTTTGCCTCCTCCACACCTAATGAAGTAGAGAACACAGCAAACAGAGAGAGGCCCCAAACCTGCAAGAGCCCTGTCCCCAAATCTGCAGCCTCCTCCACAGGAAGATACTGGAGGAGGGGGAGGGTGGCCTCAAATGTCCTCTTCAGTTCCAGGAACCCATGGTTCTATGGAGGAGAAAGAGCTGGCTCAGATTCTGCCCGGGGAAGGGAATCAGCAAAAGTATGGTGTGTCTGCGAGCCCTGAGAGATGGGCCAATCCCTGGCTGTACCCCAGCAGGCTGTCCTCATGGGTGACACTGTCTGGGGCTGTCTCAGTGGCCAAGGCTTTCAGGTTTTGTCACTGGGAAGCAACAAGATAGAATCAGAGGATGAGGGAAGGGGTTGGGGTACACATTCTTTAATAAGATCCTCCCTGGTTCAGTTGCAGATCCAGCTGGGTTCTGGGTTCTGTGACCTCCCTTGCCTCCCTGGGCCATGGTGTGGCCTCCTAACTCTTATCCTACTCCTGGGGTGCTTGATTCTATTAATCACTTAAGGAAGTTAGAATTCAGTAGTGGAGTGATCTCCAGCATCATTAAGTTTTTTTCTGTGTACTTTTTCAATCAGCCTCATAATGACTCTGGTTCATTTCCATTCCTACCTAAGAGCCAAGAACCCAATGTACAGAGATGTTGAGCAAACTGCCCAGCTATGAACATATCAGTGCGTCCCACCTTTGGTTTGTGAGGGGTCATGAATGTGGGTGGGAATTTCAGAAACACGCTTTCAGTTCCCCAGTATAAAACATCCTGTTCGGGTTGCTGGACAGCAAAAGCTGTAACCCTGGGTCTAGCAATGATTCTAATCTTGGAATAAAAGAGAAAAAAAAGTTCTACAGGGAAAATGGACACAATCTATGGGCACATATATGGCACTGGAAGTTAGAAGCAAATAAATGCAGACACCAGCATTTAGTTGATTGATTGGTCCCAGGAGGTGAAGATTGAGAGGACAGAAGATATCTGCTCAGAAAATAGTACCTACACACTAACCAGCCGTGGCTGCTGTGACCATGGCATGGCCCTCCACGCATGCATGCTCATCAGTGTGGCAGGGGAGACCCCATGGCAGCCACTGTTGGGTTAATATTATCCCTTACTTATTGCAGGCTGGCCATGTCCACTATCCCCCAAACAAGCATATAGAGAAACCTAAATAAAAAAGGCAAATAGAATGATTTCAGGGCTCTAGGTGGATCAAAGTCCTCACACAAATATCAAGATTCTCTCAGGGCTAAGACCCATTCCATCCATTTTTTTATTTGCTTTCTGCATATCCATCTTGGGAATTTTAAGGACTCATGGTACAATGTCAGGATCCAGGGCACTTTACTCCGGGTGTCAGTGTTCTCCACCCTGAATAAGATACAAATGACAGAAACAGGGCTGCTGGCATTGCTTGCTGCTCTGGCTGCCTCCTGATCTCTGTCCTCTGTAGCACGAACTGTTTCTTTCACCTCAGAGGCCCTCCTGCCATGCCACTTGGCCTTGCAGCCGACCAACTGTGAATGGAAACTACTACATCCTGTGAGCTACAGTAAACCTTTCTTTTAACTTTAGGTGTTCGATAGTTTGTCTAAGCACTGAGAAAACCAACCAGTACAGATAATAGTAGTGCTACAGGAGCTTTTGGGGATGAAATTAGGTACAGAGATGAGAAGAGGCAAAGAACGTAGGACATATAACAAAGGAAAAGAAATAATCAAAGAAAATAGAAGAAAAATAAAAAACTAAGCAAAAACTTAAGAAAACAAAACAAAATATAACAAAACAAAAACCAAAGCCCAGAAGATATCCAAAGGGAATTCATTTTAAATACTCAAACAAAAGAATACATGTGTGATTCCCACATAATTTGTATGATGGAAAGCCTAGGTTTTCACATCATTCCATTCTTGAATTGATTGGTCTTACTATATGCAGCCGCTCCATGTCCCTTCTGACCTTTCCTCTGCAAAACTGAAGCTAATCCAGTCTCAGGATTTCATTCTGCTGCCTTGCAGGCAGAGTGGACACTGCGCCAATTCTTGGTCTGTGAACTGTCCACCCTACTCCTCAGTGTGATGGTGGACTTGGCAGGCAGCTTCACTGGTAAGTGAGGGACAGCTGAGTAGGAGGCATGTTTGTGCACAAGTTCTGGTGCGAGTCCTGAGGGCTCTGGGATTGCTTTTACACTGTGGCTTGGGATCCTGCAGATAGCAGTGGCTGCCTTGAAAGCACTCAGCTCTGCACTCTCAGGTAGCAGCTTGTGTCTTCCTCAGGGCACATGTACCCATCCTCTGGGGTCCACAGTCCTGCACTCTGTCCAGGGTGTAAGCAGGCTTCCTTCATCCTTGGTGAGCACTGGTTGAGATTTTGCAAGGGTGGGCAATATCTGTAATTCTTAACTGCTATGTCCAAGAGCCATGAATCTTGCGTTTATAAGGGACCACCAGTGTTTTTTGCATATGGACATATGCTGTGGTGACCAGGCCTGTGTGCTGGTGGGCAAGCCAGTAACAGACCTGACTTGACCTGTGATCAGGGCTGGTGCCTATGATGCAGTGGCCCAACAGACTTACAGGAGCAGTGCTGGTCAGTGCAGATGTACTGACTCTGACTCATCTGACATGCAGGCCACCAGCACTAGTGCCAGGTGGGTGGTGTTTGTGTACTTGCCTGTGACACTGTGGGAACCGGGGGCCAGCAGGCCCTTTTAGGCAAGTGCATGCACATGCCAGTCAATCAGCCAGCGGGATGGTCAGGAAAGTTTACAGGCTGTCTCACTTCAGCTAAGATACACTTTGCATGAGTGTCCCCTCTCTGGTCTGAGTGTGGTGGGCAGAGGGTGTCAGTGTAAACTCTGTTCCAGAAATCTTATCTGGGTTAGATTGGTCTCTCAGACTTTTTACCTCATTGCCAACATGGCAGTTTCTCAGAGATGTGGGGAGGGGAGGACTCACTACAGCAGAACTGATTACCTTTTTCAGTTGTCCATTTATTTGTTTTGAGGTATATGGGCATTATTTTTCTCATATATTTTCTGTTTCAATGTGAAAGCCCCTCCCATCTCTAGCATACCTTCTTTCTCAGTGGATCATTTTTGAACATCTCAAATGTGGCTCTTTCCCTGGTTAGCAATGGTGAATGTGGAAAATTCTGTAACTTTGTGATGTTTCTAGAGTTTAGTTATAATCTGACCTACCCATTAAATTCAAAATCAAAATTCTCACCTTTACTTAAAATGAACGTACTATATAGAGTGCTTTTGGGGTTATAGAACAGTGTTAGTTCATTAAACTTGACAATGCTGTGGATCTGTGCATTATGAGTTCTTCTAATCATTAGGAGACCATTCAAGTCATGCAGTGCAGTGTAACTCATGATTTTAATATCATATACTCATGCAAAATAGAAACTATAAGGACAATCTGTTAAAACAGAATGAGGACTTGTATAAAGAAGAAAAGTTCTTCTTGTTAGATACCAGTGTGGTACTTAACCTATGATATTAATAGGAGGATCTACACTTTATATATAATTTGAAAGTATGACTAAGAGTTGCAAAAGATTTTATAGATTCTAAAAGACCATTTCTATGGAAAATACTAATTAATATGATCCTTCATAATATTTCTTTAAAGGAAATGTTTCTAGATTTTGACAGGTGATATAACAGGCTTATAAAGTAATTAAATTTTAGATACTTAAAACTTAAAACATGTTCATTTGGGGGCTTTCCAAAGAAACTGGTAAGTTTAAACCTATTGTTTTAAAGTAGAAAAAATTTATAAAAATATTTAAATTGAAAGTACCTGAATATTTAGTGATCTATAGCTAATTACTATGTATAAATTCATATATAAGCACTTGATTATCTCTGTAAAAATCTATTCTTACATTTTGATAAATTTTTGAAATGCAAATATCAGGACAAGAAATGTTAGACTTTTATAAAATATGTAAAATTAAAAGTCTTTGAAACTTTTAATACAATGAAAATATTAAACTGAAGAGTTTTAATAATATAAACATGAAATCTAACTTTACAATAATTCTAGGCTTGTAACTGGACTTTTATAGTAGTACTATGCAGTACTGCTATATATATAATACTATATATATACTATATAGACTACTATATACTATATATAGACTACTATATAGTATATATAGTACAACTATATATAGCATATATACTACTATACATATATACTATATATACATGTGTGTGTGTGTGTGTGTGTGTATAGTACTACTATATATATATATAATCGCAGTACTTTTTGCTGTGGCACAGGCACAGGGAGCCAAAGTAAGATATGTCACACTGCTCTCTAAAATATATTTCTACTCCAAGAATTAAAAGAATAAGGGCTATATTTTTAATTAAATTAAACATGAATATAATGTGGCCTAAAATTCAAAGTTTCACATAAAACTTTTGGAGAAAATTTTAATAATTTATTTTACTGGTTGATAGTATACTAACTTATTCTCACCATATCTTTGATTTTCAGGAGAATGTTGTTACTGTTTAGTGGTTATTTAATAAACATATTATTCCTTTCTGTTTTAGTTCTGGGCAAAAAAATTTCATTTACTTATATGTCATCATTTTTGAAATATTTAAAGATTAAATTCTCATTGATGTATACTCCCAATAAAAAAGCAAATTCTGCCAAGACTCTGAAATCCACGGAGAACAAATTCCACTCTCCTTTTCAGGGTAAAGGCTCATAACAACAAATTTGAATCTGTGAAATTATTAGCTATCTCTGAAGAGCATTTTTATTTAAATGACTTTGCTTATGCATAAATCTAAGCAAGAGAAAGCACTTAGCTTATTATGCTGATTGTTCATACAAATACTAGGAGTGTTTTATTCCCCTGTGGTAAATTACAAATTTTTCTGAGTCGGTTGGTTAAGGTATCTGAGATTTTGTTGTTAACTCTGTGCTATTAAATATAAGAAAACTTCCAAGAGAATTTCACATGTATAAAAAAGAAATTGTATGGCTTTACTTAGAAGTTAATACACAAATCTCATTAAGAAGAATCATTTCATGTCATTCATTGTTAATTGGAATACTGCAGAAAAATTCCAGTAACGTAGGATATGCACTTGTTTTTTGATCTGAAGACTTGCAAACTGTGCCACACAAAACAACTCTGGTGTGTATGCAAAATCTAGTGCTGCCCATCTTTCCATATTTTGCAAGCTTGGCGTGGTTTTGATATTTTTAAATGATTAAAGGAGAAATCAAAAGTAAAATACTTCATTCCACACAAAAATATATGGAATTCATTTTCCAGCGTCCATAAATGTTTATCTGCAGCTGTTCATCATTTATGGCTGCTTTCAGAGTGTGATGAGGTAATTGAACACTTGGAATCACATGAACCAGAAGCCAAAATACTTGCTGTGTGGCCATTCATCGAGGAAGGCTGCTACCCCTTTTTGTAGATTTTCTTTTCTTATAGTTGTTTTTCCTTAGAATCTGTTGGTTTTATTTCATTGCATTGTTTCTCTTGGATATAGAATTTAATAATGTCCACAAGTATATATTAGTTATTTACATTTTTATAGTATTTTCTGATTGGAATTTTAGTGAATTTGTACAGAAAATTCAATTACCTCAATGTATTTTCTCCAGCATTTCACCATTATTACAATTATATGAGGAGAGATTCACAAAGCAATTGTTTTCCTCATCTTAAAAAAGTGCTTTAATGTAAGTAAGCTTTTTAGGTTTCTGCTAATTTCTCATAAACATAAAAATTCTGTATCAAGAAAACAACTGTGTATTTACATTGTACTGCCATGTCCAAACATTAGTATTTATATTAACAAATCTTTATAACTTATAATCACACTTAATTGATTTTAAAGTAAATATTAAATGTAATTATGTATTTTAAAAATAGCAACTATTAAAAATGGTTGATTGGGTACTTTGCCTTCTGCAGTGATCAGCTAGACTTACTTCTGCTGTTCCTCCAACTAAGTGACCCCAGTGTCCCTGGGTAGTATACACATACCATACTCAAGAGACTGAATGATGGAGATAATAAGACAGAAGAGCTTAGGAAGTCAGAATCCAAATAACAACATGGTATTGAATTTCTTTGAATGATTTTGTTTTCTTTTTTGTTTCATGTATGTTATGGTTTAGGAATAAAATATTCCTGAATATTATCATGTTAGACTCTTGCCAAAAGGACTGGGTAACTGATGTGAAAATTGGTATTTGGAAGGTTGCACTTCTCATTCCTGGCTCCTCTTTTCACTCTCTGCTTTCTATCCACCCTGCAGTGAACAGTTTTTCTCCATCATCAGATCCTGCCTTGCTGTTTCTGACTTGGAGAGCACCAGCTGTGTACTAAATCCACTGAAACTGTGAGTCACAATAAGCCTCGCTCCTTTAAGTTGTGAGTATTGGGTATTGAGTCTTAGCAACAGGAAACTGACTCATAGAAAAAATTTGTACCAGGAGTGGGGTCATTAAATCAGAATGTGTAGCTCCAAAGCTTTGGAAACTGATTAGTAAAAGTTCAGAAAGGTTCTGAGATGCCAGGGAGAGGAACCCTAGAATTCTGTGAGCTGTACTTGCTAGAAGATTCTGTTCTAAGTTCAGAAGATCAAAATGCTGATAGGAATGCAGACAGTAAATTTTAAGCCTAGATGGTCTCAGCTGGGAATAAGGACAATGTTGACAGCTGAACTCAAGGCCATGTGTATTGTTACTCTCTGGCAGAAAATCTGTCCTTCATTTTGCCTATGTCCCAAAGCTTCATAGAACTGAGATTAATCTGGAAGAGGAAATCTTGTAAAAAGTTGGGGCTGAGAAGAACATAGTTGCTAAAATGATTGGCATTAAGTTTTCAGCTGATCTTGGCACTTACATAGGGTATTGGTTTTTCACACATGCAGAGTGTAAGAGTTATGGGGTCATAGATGCTTTTACACCAACTTCAGAAGGTTTGAGAGGCTAGTCAAAAAGGAATGGGAGGGCAGTATATAAAGCTGTGAAAGTAAAGCTCAACGTGCAATGGAGACGCCAATAAGTGGGAGAAGACAGAAATGCAGAACGTCTGCTGAGAAAAGTTTCTTTAAGTGAACAGAGCCAGCCAGAAAGAGAGGCCAGGTGGACTGTAACTGGCAAGGTCATAGCAGTGTGGTTAGTTAAGACCTCTAGAGCTTACATCTTTCACTGCCACCTGTCCTGCATACTAGACATATGGCTACAATATTTAATGTTTGCACAGCTGGATTTCAGTCATGCTTTTGTCCAATTTATGTCAATTTTTATTTTTTTTATGTCAATTTTTCAATTCTTCCCTATGGAAGTGGAAATGTTTACCCTGTGTCATTACACATTATAGATGTTTAATATTCTTTTTGATTTTTACAGGGGCTCCAAGCTAAGAATTTGCCTTGAATCTCAGAGAAGACTTAGGTCTTGGACTTTTCAGCAATAATGGATATATGAAGACTTCTAGAAATGGAATAAAATGCTTTTTGCATAATGAGGGTGTCAAGGGCAATGGTTGGAATGTTATGGTTTACATCTAAAATGCCTCCCCAAAAGTCTCATGATCAGAAGTGGACCATGATCAAAGAAGTGAGTCACTGGGGGCATTACTTGGAAGGTTGTCTTCCTATCCCTTGCTCCTTCCTCTCTTTCTGGTTTCTTGTCACCATACATTTCTTGCTTGGAGCTGACCAAGAATGTGCTAAATCCATTGCATCTCTCAGCCAGAATAAATGTCTCCTCTCTTGAATTGTGTTTGCTGGATATTAAGCAGCAGCAACAAGAAAGTGACTAACACGATGACTTGGAGCCCCAAAAGGTGCTGACAGATACACTAATGAACAGTAATGGGAAACATTCCCACAGAAGCCTTCTTTCTATAACCATGTAATCCTTATTGTACAGATGTCTTTGTCTCACCCAACATCCAGACTCTTTATATCCTTCATAAAGAATTGACACACATAGTAAGAAAGGAAGAGATTATTAAAGGGGAAGTACACGCCACAGAGTGACAGAAGGCCAATAAGATCCCTCCAGGATGAATTTGAGTGAGAAGAGGCTCTGTCTTTTTCAAGTTTATGGGTAAGGTGCACGGGGACACTTCAAAGCAGGCAGTGCCCAGAGACAGCAATTCTCAGTAATGAAAGTACATCCTTAAAAATGGGGTGCAGGCAGGTCCCAGAGAAGGTAACAACAGAGAGTCCCAAGGTTGGTTTCTCCTGTGTCTTTCAGAATTTAGAGTGTGGTCAGAGGCAGTGTATAACTGTGCTTCCTTAAGGTCAAATGTGAGTCTCCACTCTCACACTGGAAATGGGAGTCTTTGAACTTTTATGGGGATAGTAAGAATTATCACAGATGCCGAAGTCCACCAATGAGGTCAAAACAGCAATGCTAATAAAATAATGATCATAAGAGTTGCCCTCAATTACTCTGAAGGAATTTTAGCACATGCTTCTTGGACTCATGCCAGAAATCAGTGAAGTATTATAAAGTTAGGAGCATGTTTTAGGCTCATGTCAGGATATTAAAGAAATATGATATTTAGCTGGATTTAGTGCCACACACCTGTAATCTCAGTACTAGCAAGGCTGAGGCAGGAGGACGGCTGCAATCGTGAAGCAAGCCTAGGCTGCAGTGTGATTTCAAGGCCAACTTGAACTGCATAGTAAAACCTTGTATCAAAAAGACGAAAAAGAAGGAAATACAGGGAGAACACATGATCTTGCCATCTCCAAGAGCCACAAGGTATCCTGCCTGTTGTGAACTTAAGGCTAGGATGTTCCTATGGTATGTCCTGTCTCTGAAGGAAGAAAAGGAAAAAGTAACCTCAGCAGAGAGAGGAAAGATCAGTAACTGCTCTCCTCCAGCCACACACACACACACACACACACACACACACACACACAGCAACCAAACAAAATCTGTGGTTCCATCTTTATTCATCCTAGTTTAGCTAAGAGCCTGGATTTCTATGTTGCCAGGCTATGAGGAGACACGTTGGTGCCTCTGCTATGCCTGTGGCTGAGATGGCAGAGTAGAGAGCTGGCACTTCCCATCTCAACAGCCAGTAAAGATGTCTCACCCAACATAGCACCAGAGGGGACAGCAGAGGGACTCAGGACTTTCTTTTGCACTGGAAAGGAGCAAGAAGCTCCTACCTTCTGGAAGTGTCAGAGAAGATCTAAGGAGAGTCAGTATTTTACCAACAACAGCCAGAAAAAGTCTGGTACATCCTGCCTCCTTTCTCCTATAATGGAAGGAAGGCCACCTGAGCAGGAGTAATGAGATATTCCTCTTGCTACCAGTGAAGACATTATCAGCAGAGTTCTGAAGGAGAGTCAAATGCTGTACCACCGCTCAACAGTAATAAAAAACCCTTCACTTCCCTAAGTGGTCATCTAAAATCAAATGTGAACTCATATGTCCACCCCCATTTAACAGAATGAGGCAGTCTTCTGTCCTTTCCTGCTGCAGCAGTGTTGGAGGAAACCAGCTCAAACGTTGTAAACAAACCTGGATACTCACAAAACCTAAATGCACTAAAACCTCAAGATTTCTATATGACACGTTATATCAAAAGGCAGGTAAATCTTAAATTGAATGAAAAAGGCAATCAATTAGATACCAACACAGAAAAGATATAAATATAAGAATTGTCTCTCATAATAAATATTTTTTCGCCAGTAGTTTTAGGCTCACTTAAAAAAAAAGAAAATCATATCAAAGAAATAGAAAATCTTAGCAAAAAAGTGAAAGATTCAAAGAAAAATGGGGAATTTTGAATAAAAAGTCAAATAATATGAAACTAAAAGCAAAACTATAAAACTCAGTGGATAAACTCAAAGTAGAATGAAGGCACCAACAGGTAAGAACAAGAAAAATTGTGCAATTAAAATAAAAGCCCCAGACATAGTTTTTTCACTAAGGAAATGTGTTTCCTTTTACAGAAAAATATTAGAACTCAAGGTTTGTGTACACTGAGAGAACTTCTTGTTATTGGGGTGGCATCATTCCAGGACCTGTCTGTTGGCAGAGCAAGAAAACATGTGTGTATATAAATACATGTCTCTAGATATTTCCATGTGTTTCCCTTTGCATATTAAGCTAAACATGAGTCAGTTTTGGTGTGCCCAGTACTAATGAGTCACCACATGGATCATCTTAGCTTTGTCCCTTTGTTTTGCTTGGATCATGGGGACCTGATACTCATCAGTGGATTAGTTCACTGGTGAGGTTTTAGCTACCTGTGAGGTTGAGAGGTGGAGCCTGGTTGGAGGAGGTGTGTCAGTGAGGGTGTGCAGGGAAGGGTCCACTTCTCTCCCTCTGCCCTTGGTCTCTCTCCTTTCAGCTGCCATACCATGAGCTGTCTCTCCTTTCTCATGCTGCATTGCCTTGGAGCTAATCAACACTGAAACCACTACAAACTGCAAGCCAAAATAAGCCTCTCTTTTAAGTTGTGTCAGGTATTGTGTCTCAGCAACAAGAAAATAATTAAGACATTGCCTTTATTCCTTTTTGATGTCTGGTATTTTTATGTGTGACTTGAATATAAGAGTCCTGATAGTTTGTACAGTATTATATTAATTTTGGGGGTGAATGTTCTCTGAGCTTTGCTGGTCTATGGTACATAGTCTTTTTTTAACTGGGGAAGGTTCAGCCATTGATATTTCAGGAAATTACTGTTCTCTGTTCTTTTCATTCTTCAACTTGTACCCCAGTTATACATTGTGTTTTGAAGTTATTTCATAGATTGGATGTTCCATGTCTTTTTTCTCCTCACATTCAGTATGAGGCAGTTCCACGGACCTCTCCTCAGTCGTCGACGCTGAGTCCTATTAACTGATGAGCTCACTCACACGCCTGTCTCCTGTGCTCTTTGCTGTTACAGTTTTAGTGTTCCAATAAAAACTTTACTATAATAAAGTATCCTTTGTCTTTACTCTTTCAAAATTCTCAGTCTTTCTTTTATTTTGAACACACTTACCCCATCATTCTTTCTTTGTAGCAGCACTAAAATTGTTCTATTTTACTTTTTAAAACAAAATTGTATTCGTCGATGCTTGTAGTACTTAATGATTTCCTTCATCATGGGGAGTCGGTGCCCCCATGTAATGTATTTTAATTCTTGTGACATCCCTTTTCTCCCTTCTCCCTCCTTCTCTTGGCCCTCTTCCCCTTCTTAAATTTTTTCATCTTTAAGCTTATATCACCCTAGTATTCCTCCATCTTCTCCTTTTTCATGGGAAATAATATATTAATCATAATTATTGTAATAATTTTAAAATGTTGTCATTTTAATACCTCAGTCATATCTGAGTCTGGTTTTTTGAGGTTGCTCTTATACATTTAGGAGGCATCTTTCTTGTCTTTTCTTTTGCACACCTGTACACGCAAAGCCTCTTGCACTGAGTGGAGCTCCGGAGGTGACGGGACAAGGGGCCCTGATGCTCATCAGTGGGTTGTTCACAGGTGAGAGTTTATTTCTATTGCCAATTTTTCTACTGATCTTTTCTCGGTGGGGCATAATTTTCTGTGTTCTGTATACATTCTAGATATTAGTTCTCCATCAGAGAGGCAGGTAGCTAATTTTTTCACCCACTATAGGCTGTCTCTTCACTCTGCTGATTATTTCCACCGATATACAGCATGTTTTAATTTGTATAATTATTTTTAAGTTTGTTTGCCTTTTTGAATAAAATACATGTTGTTTAAAGCAATAGGCACTAAAATAAATAGCTTCTATTGTTATAATTTTCATATGTCTATTTAGAATTTGAGCTTTTCTTAATGTTTACCGATGCTGGGGATGTCAGGGGCTTTATTTTTCTCTCTTGTCCTTGTTTATGACTCTTACATTGCCAGGTTTTCCTAAGCAATTCACCTCAGATGAGAACTACACTTTGGTGCTACTGCAGCTACAATTTACTATTATGACAATGGAAGCATAATGTGGAACAAGGTGTCGTGGAGGGGGAATATTTTGTAATATTCCAACATGTTTTAGCAAACTTCATGAATAATTCTTGCAGAGCTTACTTATTGCACCTTCTTAGCAAGGAGAATAACTGGGCAGGAGTGAATTCCTTTCTTTGGAACTCTGTGACCAGACTCTCAGAATCATCTTCAAAGAAAAGACTTGTGTTGGAGAGATGGTCTGGAAATACCACGCAAACATTTATTTTCCCTTCTGTTTAAATACCACTGGGACTTTCTCATGGAACTGCACTCAGGCTCCTAGTGGTGTTCTGAGCTAAAAGCTATGAAAATGTGGAAATTCTCCTGAGTGTGAGGTTCCCAGGAGTTCCTCACTCAGGCCTCGGATTCACCTACTTCTTCCACTTTTACAGTGGTGGTTTACCCCTGTCATCAATTCCTAGCCTGGCCCATGGGAAGTTATTGACTTGCGGTTTGCATGGCTCTTTTCTTTTTTTGGTATAAGGATTGTTATAAATGCTTTCTTGCTCTTTCTGTAGCAGAGCTTAAACTGGAATTTGCTGGAACAATTTGGAAAAATTAGCATAAAACAAGATGAACTGACGTACCTGAATTCAGGATGTGTTACATATCTACAGTAGTTAAGTCAAAACTCTCCTTGATGGAGGGCTTGACACATATATCAGTGGAACAATTAAAGAATGTAGCAAAGCTGAAAACAAGTATTGATAATAACTACATCTGTATTGGGAATTGTTATATACGCATATTGCTTCTTGATCATTTTTACTTGATTTTTCCCCCTCTTACCCAGATTCTTCTCCCTCATGTTTTAACACTGCGTGTACTCATCAGGAGGCTTTTGGAAGACGACGACAGGATTATTAGGCTCATGGCAGACTTGCTATTAGTAGGTGGGATCTGGTCAGAAGAGGTGGTACCTGGGATCACACCCTGGAAATGTTTATCTCTCTCCCCAGCTCCTCCCTTTACTCTGCTCTGTGAAGCCACACACACTTTTCCTTTCCATTCCCCTGTGCCATGTCTGTCCTGCCATGAAGCCAGGCAACTACGGATGAAATGTGACCCAAAATGAACATTTCCTTTTTAAAATTTAGTGTCAGGTATTTTGTACTGGTCATGAAAAACTGACTAAGGTACTGTCCCATCTCTAAAAAGTCCCTTCTTTCTTACTATCTCTTCTCAGCTTTTTAAATTGCATATGTATTGGGTTTCTCATATTAGATTTTAATATGCAATATTTAACCTTCTGACTTACTTCACTTGTTATTTTCACTCCAGGGTCTATCTGTTTTCCTACAAATGACTCAAATTTGTTCTTTATGGATAAACAGCAATCTATTGTGTAAGCACAATACATTTTCTTTATTCATTCATCTGTTGATGGATAGCTCAGTTTCCTTAACTTAGCTACTGTGAATTGCACATGCGTATGCATATATGACTGCAATATCATGACTTCACTCTTGGAGGAAGATAACCAGAATAGGCATAAGTGGGTCAAATGAAACTTCTGTTTTAAGTTTTTTCAGTAATCTCCATACTTATTTGAATAATAGTTGTACTAGTTCACATTCCTATGAATAATGTAGAAATATTCTTTACCCCACATCCTGGCCAGCATTTGTTGTTTTATGAGTCTTCAGTAATGGCCATTTTTATTGGAGGAAGATGGAATCTCAGTGTTTGGTTTGCATTTCCCTAACAAAAATGATGAATATTCTTTCATGTACTTATTTTCCATTTCTGTTTATTTTTAGAAGTGTTCATTTATTTCAACTGCCAATTTTTCTGCTGGTCTCTCCTTTGGGGAGGCCTAATTTTCTGTGCTCTCCATGTATTGTAGATACTAGGTCTCCGTCAGAAGGGTAGGTAACAGTGTTGTCTCTTCACTCTGTTCATTAATTCCATTGACGTGCAGAAGGTTTTAATTTTGTATAATCACATTTGTTCAATCTCAGTATTATTGCTTGTGCTACTGTAGTTCTATCCAGGAAGTCCTGGCCTATTGTCATGCTTTCATGAATGTTGCCTACTTATCTTCCAACAGCGTCAAGGTTTCTGTTTGGATATTTAGGCCTCTGAGCCCTTTTGATTTGATTTAAGAACAAGATGAAAGCTATAGATTACTAGCTGTGAGTCTTGTAAAAATGAAAAGAAAGTTGAACACTTCCAACATACAATGGCACAAGGTAAACATCCTCATTTCAAAAGGTACTAATAAGGAAATAGAAAGGAATGGGACCAAAGTAAGTCCACATTTCATCAGAGAAAGAACTAAGTTCTGTAGTTTCCTATCTATCATGCAGTGCAGTTGGTGAAAAGATGTGACCTCTGAAGAGCTTGGGTGCCTCCACATCTATGATGCTGCCTGTGGTTGTAGCTTCCATGGCTTCGCTCCTGAGTCAGCTAAGCTTATTTCTGGCTACTTTCCTCAGACAATACACGTTGTTGGCTTCTCCGACCTTTTAAGGGCTCCACTGCACCTTTGGCTACACTCAAAACCTCACACATCACCCTGTCAGGAGTACCCTGTCTGTCCTCTCATGCCTTCTTCTGAAATCTGGGTCAGTCTTCCTGCCTCTACAACTCTTGCATTCTTCATACACTTAACACCAGTACCAGATTGATGACACCAACGGCTACTACTAGCTGGAGCAGTAGTCAGGCTTTCTCTTTTTTTTATTTTAAAGACAGTAGTAAAAGAAAGGAAAAAAAGAACAATACTAGCATAACAACATCACAAACATTAACAAAACCAAGCAAGAACAGTAAAAGTGATACAGGGTTTCAAAGCAAAATGATAGCAATTAACAGTGGTTGTGATATCACATATTGTTACCTTCAAGTATGTTGCTCAGATTACCAGGTGTAAGAATGGAAGATTATTCAAACCATATAAGAGATTTAAAAAATTATTAGATAAAACATTAAAGATAATATAGAGTTCACTAGACAAGATTATAGGAATTCACCAATGGTTGTTCCATTGCATATTGTTGTCTTCAAATCAATTGCTCAGATGATCAGATGTAAGTATGAAAAATTGGTCAAAATATGAAAAATTTTAAACATAAACTGTTCCTCTCTCTTGACTCCAAGGGGTGGAGTGCCTGGATTGCTGTGCCCTAAGAATCAAATACTGAGGAATAACTTCCATCTGCTGTGGCAGTTATGGAGTGTAGTGCTCTGGGTACTCAGAGCAAAGCCTTTCACCTTTGTAATTTTAATGCTGCCAAGGAGAGTCATGCTGATTCTTGTGATATCCTCACAATATCTTTTCTGCTTTCCTCCTTTTCAGAAAACAAGTACTTCTCTTCTTTTCCTATGCAATTCTCAACTTTAATAGAGCTTGCTTTCTGACCAACTCAAATTGATTTAAATCATTTTTCTGGGCTCTTTGCTCTTGATTCTCACTATAAATCTGGCTAAAATCCCAAACAGTAGCCATTCCGCTGTCTCAGTATTAAACAGCCTTGAATTTTTTTCTTCCAGATTAATTAATATGTCATGCTTAGTCTCAGGCCATCTCTGGACAAGAGGAAAATCCAGACTCATTTTCTGCCAAATCATAATACACATGGTCTGTCTGGAATCCAACGGCCTGTGTAGCCGTTATTCCCAACAGAAACCTCCGGTTTCTAGTACAGCGTTTCTGTGAACACTAGTCTCCTGAGATCTGATGAGAATCTCTCTAAGCTGTGAACTGAAATGAACCTTTCCTCCTTTAACTACTGGGTGTCAGGTATTTTGTCTCAGTGATGAGAAAATTAACCATAACAAATTTTGGTACTAGAGAATTGTGGTCATTTCTGTGATGTTGTCTGGCCAGGTGGTACAGAAGCCAGTGGAAAGACTTTGGAGTTTGGAGATGCTGGCTGGAGAAGCAACCTTGGGATCCTCTAAACTGAATTCAATGGAAGATTCTGTTTGTCCAATTTTCTATCTAGTTATTTCAGGAATTAGAGACCTGAAGTTCTGGTGGACAATCCATCAACACATTATGAATTAGAATTTGCTGTATAATTATGTCATTCTGAAAAACTCACTCAAAAATACTTTAATGTATTTTACTCTGTAGAGCTGTGCAGTCGCTCTTTATGTGTGGAGGATAAGCACCAACCCCCGCAGTGGATCCCCGGGCCCACAAGAAATACAGAGTCAACACTCTGTGTGTTCTTCCCACACTCTCTACAGTTGGCCACTATGTCCCTGAACTTTGTGGCTATTGCTGAGTGAAATAAGCACTCCTTGAAAACAAGTACAGTTTAGGGGGATGGTTGATCTCAAACTAAAATAGCTACTCAGTGGTTAATAGGTATGCAGCATTTAAAAATATGAATACACAGGGTGAAGAAATAATCTTTATCTCAAGCAGGACAGAGCTAGATGGTAGCAAGAATGCACACTACTTAAAACATGCACAATTTATGCTTATAATTGCTTAAATATTTTCAGACTATAATTAATCTCAGATAACTGAAATTGTGGGAAGAGAAACCATGGATAAAGTGGGCACTGCTACAGTGTCTGCTTCATGTAGATTGTGTTAAAAATATATGTTCTAAATCAGAAATTGATATTTATCTGATTAGTTTCCATAACATTTGTATTTCTATTTACTCATATAAATGCTTTAGAAAGTATAATCCTTACATGTGAAATGCATTGGAGCAGTTTTAATTTGTACACAAATAATTATTTTTTCCTACAACATATTTCATCTATTTTTTCTGAAGTCAAAGAATTCCTGTCTCTCACAAGTGGAGGGAATCCCAGGACTGTTAAAGAATTTTTCTAAAATATTGGCAGGAGGCTATGGATTTGCATGTTTTATTTTGATTCCTCTTTGCACTTTTCCATTATTCTTTTGTTTCCCTTCCTCTCTTTAGAGGATACCAGACTGAGCAAACAGTTCTGGTGTTTGCTGGAGTCCTGTGAGCAATTGCTTGTGACAGGGAATTATAGCCTGCTTAAAGAGGGTGTCTGTGATAAGTGATTTACACATGGGGCGGGGGGCAGAGCTCCAGGCCTATGGCCGGCAGGAGGGACACTTATCTCCCTGAAGCGTGATGCTTCCAGTGGGCAGAGACCTCAAGCCAGACATGGAGAGACTCAGCATCTCCCCAGACTAGCAAAAGTCGAACATGGACTTGTTCAAGTCCAGGTGATGGTGCCAGGACAGGTAGCCTGCGGCAGGCTAGAGAAGAGTAAGCTGTCTCTGCCTGTCCCCTTTCCTTCTTTTAAATACTTTATATCAAAATCTCTGTGCCTAATTGACATTGTGCATAGGAACAAATCCCTATTCTTGATAGGATTGGAAATCATTTTAAGATAGAACAGTTTTCTGAGCCAAGCATTTTATTTTTAGTGTTAACAGTGTAAGATATTTTGGCAAGAAATACTTAACTCATTGTTTCTCATTGGTATCTCAAATTATATATAAAGAAAATAATCTACCTTTTCTCCTACAAAAATGCTTCACATTTTGTATGCTGACGATGTATTTATGACACAAAGTGGTAGCTGTTGGTTCTGAAATTGTAAGGCCTGGAAAGAGAAGGAAAGGAGAAAGAAACAAGAAAACCAACAAAGAAGAAAGAGAAAAACTGACTTCTCTGGGAACCAAAGAGAAAATGGGTGATGCAGGCCTGTGATTCTAGCATTATCAGAAGTGATGATAGAAGTACCAAGCATAGGCTGGGCAATTTGGCAATTTAGTGAGACACAGACAAAATTTTCAAAAGTTACAAGGGTTGTAGATATAGTTCAGTATGAACATCCTGGGTTCAATTACCAGTACCAGGAAAGTGAGGAAGAGGAGGAGGAAAGAGAAAGGGGGGGGGAGGGAGAGAGAACACAGGTGGACAAGTATATACTCAAAGAAATGTTATAAAAAAAACAGGGCACCAAAGTTAGAGGCACAAGGAAGACTTTATTCAAGGGTATTGCAATAATGGAGAAACCAGAACTGAATTTGAATTGGGCTCTGCTGAAACAAAAGGTGGGTACATCTTTCATTCTGGGGATGAGCTAATGGAAAAGTACCAAAAGATTAGAGGGCAGGCTGATCATTGAAGTATGGTAAATACAGTGAATTGTTCCTGAGTTTGCAAGTGTTTCCTCTCTGTGACTAGGCCACGGTGTTTACTACTTGATACCCACATCCATGGATGTAAGACTCCCACCCTCCGAGGAGAGGGGAGTAAAGTTCTTCTTTTTTGTTTCTTTTCCTTTTCTTTTCTTTTTAAGTTCTTCCTTGATAATGACAATTCAAGGGATGGTTCACAGGTCTTTGTAACAAACCATTCCTAGGTTTCTAACCTAAGACATTTTAAAAAGATTTCATGTACGTCTTTAGATAGATTTCAGAAGGGCAGAGAAATAATATATAAGTTTTCTAGAGAAAATGTTTCATGAAAAGGGAGATCAGGGGCCTGCAGTTGGGAAGAAATCTGTCTAAAGGTTACTCCAGCTGAGAGAAATCTTAAGGCCATCCAAAGTGCAGCCTCTAGGATGGGGCTTGGATTGTTTTTCTCTACAAAATTAGCTGAGTGCTACTCTGATCTTCACCCCAAACAGAGCCTAAATGGTAGCTTCAGGAGGCATTCACCTTTAAATGCATGACAGGCAATTTTATTGAAAGGTGACTTCATTTCAATAATACAATTTCTATGGGATTTTTCTGTTTGCCCGCAATATAGGCTTATTTTTATTTTTTATTTTTCCACCCTGGGCTCTAGCTCAGACCCCGCTGCACACGAGGCAAGTGCTCTGCTATTTAGCTGCACCCTTAGCCCTATTGCTTTTTATACCATAATTACTGCATCCTTCTTGTAAAGAACATGATCAAAGTGTCATGCGTGTTGTTAAATTGGGGTTCAGTTCAAATGCTGTGAACTATTTTAAACTCTCTGAACCAAGATAGATTTTTTTGTGGCTACTTTAGTTAAAAGCCTGCACCAGTTATGGAACTGAGGGAGCCTTCTTTCTGAGAGGCCCTACCCCGGTTTACTTGGAATTTTCCTTCTCAGCAATGGGAGAGGTAGCTCCCTCTAGAAAAGTTATTTACAATTTATAATTAACTTTTTATGATGTTCCTATATTAAAAAATCTAGCAGACCTATAATAAGACTCTCTTTTGAAGTTGAAGAATCTACCTTCTGCCCAACACCAGGTTGATTGTCCTGAGTAAAGTTTGCTGTTTCTCAGTGTAGTTTGGGGAAGCAGGGCATTCAACTCTTCCTAGAGTTAGCATTACCCGTAAGCAGCTAGTGAGTCAAACCCGGCCCTCCACGCATTACATCCCATGTTAGTGTCTCCATTTGCATTTGCATTTGCATTTGTGCTCGTGGCCCTCCCATCCTACTGCAGACATCACCATTCATCCTGGCTCATCTGCCCAGATTAGCATACTGAAGTCATATCCCCAGGTCTTAAGCAAGTCAGTTAAGACTTCTATGCTAGCACTAAGAGTGGCACCACTCCACCTCATTTTTAAATAAATATAATAAAGAATAAATTCAATATAATAATCCTTGAGAAAATACCTAGGACTGTGCTTAGCCCAAGTGGTGGTCAGCGGTGGGGGTAGAATATTTGTCACCTCCTCTTCTCTAGGAGTTGACAAGTGTGGGGAATGGAGGACGGGATCAGGAGATGGACTGCAAAGCAAAGCGTGAATGAGGGCTGCACCTGCACTTTGGGTAGTTTTGTTCATTTGCAATTTATATACGTGGAGAAATACTTCTCTTGGAATGACAAATGTAGCATCTTCAGTACATACAAATATGATTCTGCTACAACCAGCAACAGCATACTCAAGCAAGTTTCACAGCAAAATAGAAGACTTAGGGAGAGAATTCCTCTGGTGAAAATAAATACATTTAGTTGTCATCAGTCTCTATAATGTTACAGAAAACAAACACCCTATTTTGTGTCATTATCCTTAAACTGATATTAGAATGAACTAATTAACGCAGTAGGATATCCTTTCGCAAATACAGTCACACACACAAGAAGGTGCGCGCGCGCGCGCACACACACACACACACACATATGTACATATGTACATGCACATACACGTACACAAAACGTAGGTATGGTGATTCTATCTTTCTAAAAGATCACAGCAGTATTTCTGGTCCCACAAATTAAACCAGAACCTTGCAATCAAAAGCAAAATTTATTTTCCCTTCCTTTGATCCTACATGGGCATTTGTGACTGCCCGGTAAGAAGTATGACAGCAGGTGAGATACCCTCTAGCGCTGAGACCAGGGACTTCTGTGGCTGTGTGGCCGTTTCCCTGTCTGTCCTCCCCATTCTATTCATATGGAGTGGAGAAGATCCATCTGTTTGAAATCCTGACACACAGAATCTATGGTCAGAAGTAAACATTTCCTTTATTCCACTAAGTTTAAGAGTAATTTGTTTCATTCTTAGGTCCTCATAGCAGAGGTGACAGGTTTGTATGTTTTGCATATTTCATTTAAAAACAAATTAAAAAGAGCTTGCCACACTTGGTGGTAACTGTGATTGAACTCATGGAAGCCCAAAGGTCTAAGAGATATTGAAAATCACTTAGCCTAAAACATTTCTAGGAAACATCTTCTGGTTAAAATTACTTTTATATGTGTTTATCTGGGGTTTAAGAAGTGTCAGAGCTGCAAAAACTATGCCCTACTTAATTTTTAAAAGTCTCTAGTTGCAGGGATGCTTTCAGAATTCAAATAAACCCAGATCTATGGAAGAAAATATTATTTAAGGCCAAAATAATTTTCAACCAGGCCCTATATTATCACACAGTGTCTCAAAATGTTGAAAAGGTGATAAGTTGGTGACAAAAAGATGAGTAAATTTTTGTAAGAAAATACTTGTCCCTGATATTTCTTTTCCTTAAGATACCATTGAGCAATTCTTTTACACATCCCAGTCATTGTTCAAAGTCTGGCTAAAATCTCACAAAGTCAATGAAGTGAGCACAAACCATAGTTTTCAGATGTATCAGGAGGGTTTTTATGATGCACTCACACTGGAAACACCTTCTATTCCTTGCTTCTTCAATTATTGGGAAGACTACATGGATACATGGGGAAAGCTATTATCCTTTACCATAACAAGGGATGTCTACTGGTATGTGTTGTTGGTCTAATGCATTGCTCTATGTACAACCCTAGTCCTGGACTTACACTTAAACACTTAGAACAAAGGTCTTATTTAATCAAATTCTTTTCCAGTGAAGCACTTTCTTCTGAATCTTTTCATCATTTCATTCTGGTGAAAAATTTATCCTTCATAAAGCATTCTTTATTAACTCTGAAAAAATCATTCAAAAAAGTATTTTGGGATTGAAGAACTAGAAAAACACACTGTAAAAAGCAGAACATTCTGAAGAAAGATAAGACTTTAAAACATTGTATGACTTAGACTTGTACATTTATGGATTTGATGTCTATATACAACTATCTACAAAAAGAAATAGAACTCAAAATACAGAAAGAGGACAAAGATATCAGCATAGTTTTGATCTTTTTTTTCTCTACAAATAATAGCTTATTCATTAAATTGAAAAATTCCTGAATAAGCATGTAGATAACACAGATAGTAACTCATGATGTTTTTTGAATTCTCGGTAATTCACTGAAACATTTTATTAATTTATGTATTGTTTTGCCTATATGCATGAATTAATTTAGGATTACTATTCAAACAAATCTAAAGTTTCAGACCTAATTGAAATGGATCACTTGTTACAAAATATTTGTTGTAAGACCAAAACCATTAGCAAGACAAAAAACTTTAATAAGTACTGGATCCTTTTTCTTAATTTTGGGCTTCCACTACAATGCCCAAAGGAAAAGAGGTACCATGAATATTGGACACACGTAATGTAAGGCACTTTCCTAGGCACTGGAGATACATTTCTTAATAAAACAGGTTTAAAACTGCCCTCATGAAACTCATTTTGAATTGATGTAGAGAAGGTAATGACAGGCAATAGCCAACTCCTTAAACTTTATAACATTTATAACAGATGTTGCTATTGCTACACCCAAATGGGTATTAAGAAAGGAACTTTGGGAAAGCTTACTGGGACATAGTGGGTACAAATTTGGATAAAGATGGAATATAACCACAAAGAAAATTAGCCTGAATACAGAAGATACACTTGGGAGAATAGGATTCAGCAGATGGACAAATAGTTCGAGGTACTGGCATGGACAGAAGAATGACATATTGGAGGAACAACTCGGGGGACAGTGCTGGCAGAGAAATGAACCAGCATTAGACAGCAATGGAAAGAACAGGAAGAGAGAGGGGCCTTTACATAAGCTACCAGAGGCCACTGAAAGGGGCTTGACTTCCTTTTAGGGATATAAACATATAACATGTAAACAGAGGAAGGACATGGCTTGGCTCACGTTCCTAAAGGATTCCCCTGGGTGCTGTGCTGATAGTGAATTTATGTAGATCCAAGGGGAGACAGGGAAGCTGCAGGGGTCATTTAGTTATAATGAAAGGCAATTGGGCAAGTTTACTTACTAAGAGGTGGTAAAGAGGTAGAGAAATTTAGCGATCAGTGTTTGGAAGATGACTGATACGAAATCTCTGGAAATAGAATGACATATTAATATACTTCAGAATGTATTTGGCATAAAACTCAAACTCATATCTCATAAATAATATAAACTGCCATTATTTCATAAGGGTAGATTAGAATACTACATATGTTTTAACTAGATTATAAATGACTTAAATTTATAATAAATATTTATACATTTGAGTTTGATTTCAAAATTCAAACATATTATGGATCCATCAGTCCTGTTGGGCACCTGTTCATTCTTTAGCTACTATATTACTGTCACCTTTGGTTTAATTTTTGAAAATTGTCTCTTTTTGGAACTTCTCATGCAAATATGGCTGAATAAAAGTCTTCATTGATAATTAGACTTTACAGAGTTACTCAAATTATAACTGAATATTATTAGTAAAAAGCGGATAACAAGTGGGCTGAGGATATAGCTCAATGGCACAGCACCTGCCTGGCAGTTGCAAGGTCCTGAGTTCAATTACTGGTATCAGAACAAAAACAAACCCACAGTAGCATGAGTGGTGGTTTCTATTTTAATTCCAGTCTCATGGAATGATTTTATAAAATTGAGAGAAATAAAGTGTTTGAAGCTGAATTTTAATGAAGATTGCATTTATTAAACTTGTAGCTATCACTTGGAAAATACATTGTAAAAATCTAGGAGGAGGAATTATAATTTTAGATATAGGAAGTGAAGCATAGAGAGAAAGATGGGGAGAGAGGGAGGCAAATAGAAACAAAAGGAGAAGGGAGAGAAGGAGAAAGTGAAATTTTTCATATTAAGCATGTTGTAGTCAGGGTCTGCAAGGGAAGTAATTTAATATGGGACATATAGTTTATAGAATTATTTTATAGTAGTCACCCAAAGAGTCAAGTACAAAATAGTGCAAGAAACCTGTCCACATGCCAAAGACCCAAAAAATACAGCTTGGATCCCATGGTAATATCCTGTATGAGTCCAGCTGAAAACCTAGAGCTCATCACAATGTTCCCACAAGTCCAACTGGAGGCCCAGAACCCAGAACAGCATCTCATGCAAGTCTGTCTCACAGATCTGAAATGAGAAGGCCCAAAGGTCAGTGGTGGAAGCTAGAAAGTGTGTGCCAACAGGAGGAAGGATCTATGCCAGCAGGCTGAGGAATCTGCACTGGAGCCAGGAACCAGCACTCAAAGTAACAACCAAAGCTCCCTGCAAAAGTACCACAACCATTCTCAGTGACAACGAGGTCTAGAGTTCCTCCAATGATGAGAACACCTGAGTTCATATCATGAAAGCAAGTATGACAGTCTTCTCCAGGACACTGAACACTGCATCATCTTCCCTTTGGAGCCAGGAAGTGATGCTCAAAGTAAAGACCCAAGTTTCCCCGAAATGAACCTTAACCATTCTAAGTGACAACAAGGTTCTGAGCTCCTCTGACAATGAGAACAGCAGACTTCATACCAGGAAAGCCAGCATGACAATCTCCTCCAAGAGAATCAACAGCTGCACTTCTTCCTCTCCAGGCCTCCTTTTTATGCTGCTTGCAACAACCCTCAGGTGGGCCTTCCATACCTTGAACCATGCTGATTCTGTTCAGCTGTGTGTTACAAGTTGACCACCAGTTGTCAATCTACCACCGGGCATTTTCCTACATTTTTTTTAAAAGAAGAGAATTTATTTGAAGACAGGGAAGGAGGAAAAGAGATGACAGAAAACAATTCTGGAAGAATAGAGAGAATTCAAAAGTGAATTCCTTTCATTTCTCTATGACAAGACTACACAATGCTGTTGATAATTCATAGCTTTCAAAATCTCTGTTGATGTAAGCAGTGAGATGATTTTAGGGATATTCTACCCTAAAACAGATCAATACATCAATTTTCATGAAACTCAGAGAATGATAACTTCCAGTATCTGTCTACCTTTATAGTGTACAGGTACAAAACAGGAAGGTGTGCTTTGGAAATAAACGAAGACATTTGGCAATGTGGAAAATCTACTACTTGGAAACACCTTTCTCGTATAACACAACAGCTAGAAATTTATTGTAAATTAATATATATCTGTTTTTAAACACAAGTAACCCCTTAGAAGATTAAACATTGCCTTGAAGTTTTGCTCTGCCATTGACTACTTGTGTGACCTTGAGAAAGTAGCTATTATTTATCAATTGATTTTTATAGAATCTTGTTCAATTTAGTATAGTGGAAAATGCCTTCTGGTTTTGATTAACTGCAAATAGCATTTCTCCTTCTATACCATGCATTAATTTTGAAAGACTACTATCATTTTCCCTCCTCCTCTCTGCTTTGTCTCACAAAGAAACACACACACACACACACACACACACACACACACACCACAAAGAGCAGTATCTCCTGGAAGAGTACGTCAATTTGTTTCCTTCACTTCCACATAGAAGTCATTCACTCATTCGTTTAATCTTTTTATCAGCTCAAATATATGGAACATTCATCACTTGTCTGTCAATGTTATAACTTCTCAGGATACTTGATTGGTGTCTTCAGGGAACTTGACTTCTAGTGCAGGAGGGAAGTAGACGACAAGAAATATAGGCACAGAAATTAAATTCTATCTGATGTTAGGGAGGTAGGCACTTTGTATGATAGCGTGGGCATGGCCTGCGGGTCAGTGTTGATTGTAAGTTAGCTGTGTAAGGTGGTACTTTTGGGGGAGATAACATTTGCATGCGTACATGGAGAAGCCAAAGAGCAGGTCAAATGTATACCAGAAAATCATTCTGGAGAGCAGAAATGGGAAATCCAAAGTGCTCAAAGGCTTGCACTGTGGTCTGAGTAAAAACAGCAAGGAGACCAGTACAGAAAGAAGAGAATGGTAGGATGGCATCAGACAGGCACGGCAGGTCTACTGGTGTGGATGTAATGCAATCTCATAGGGTTGCGCTTTCAGCAGGCTCCAATCTGAAGATTAATTGCCTTGAGGTCACTTTGAATTCCTAATAATTTATGACTGCATTTGTGTGGTGTACGTGTACTCTCAGGGTACAGCTGGGCCTTTAATAGTGTTGGGAGGCTTCATGCATCTGCGACCTCACTTTTCTGGGCTCCTTCACCTTCCCCACTTCTTCTCCACTCACTGGGGCCCAGCTGGAGAGCTCAGAGGGAGTGCAGCATGCAAGCCTCAGTGCGTCTCCAGGTGGAGCATCAAGATAGTCATTGCATCCAAACCTGCTGATTGGCAGGGATGTCCCTTATCCATCCCAGATCCACACATCTATGGTATCCTCATAGATTTTTCAATATCCTTACCCACTGGTCAACCATTGTAATTTCAAAGAATGGACATGTGGAAAGAAGGGGAGATGTCTGCCTGGAGTCCTCTGCCTCTAGCTAGGGCACAGCTTTTGCATCTTGCGTCTGGTAGGGAAGGAGGTGTCTCAGAGACCAGTGTTAGTGCAATAGGTCCCTGGGCCATAAGAGGGCTTTCCTCTGGACATTTCCTTTGTTGAAAAGGAATGGCAACTTAAATAGCAATCTAAAGAGTAACAGTTTGAAAGAAAATAAGAAAGAAAGGTAGAAAAAATGGCATTTGGTACTTTGACAGCTCTTAATAATACAGGAAAAGAACCTCTGTATTTTCTTTTTCCATTGAATCTCACAAATTATGTAGCCAGTGTGTACAAGTACAGGAGGCAGATTCCTTAGGGTCTTTTGGCTTTTACTATCAAGGGTGTCCTCTGTAAGATTTTGAGAGCAGAGAAATGGCATAATCTGTTTTACATGATAGATGGATTCTGTTGCAGTCTTCAGAAAAGGTGTTGATGTGAAAAATTTTCAAGATGTAATTTCCAGTAGAAGGGAGGTGATGGAAGCTCAGAACAGATAATAGTGGATTGGTGAAAAGCTATCAGATTTGAGATAGAGGAATTTTGAGGGATAGTTGACATAATTTGCTGGTGGATTGAATTGCCCTAAGGGTCACACGGGTACATACAATTACCAAAACTCAGTGAGGTGCACACTCATGATCCATTTCCTATCCCACATGGAAATATACATCAAAAAAAATTGCCAAGTATCTTGCAGAGAAACTTTGTTTTATACCCCTGTTTGCAAAGGAAGTGATACACGGACATGAAATATAACTCTTGGAGGATAGAAATGACAGTGGTGACTTCCTTAGGGGCTGAGTCAGGGACTGAAAACACAAAAGAGAACTTTGTTCTCTGGAGGCGTTTCTACAATTTTCTAGTGATGAAAATGTTATAGGATAAATGGCCAAATACACCCTCAATTAGTTCATATGTTTGATATAGGTTTTAAACGTCTCTACTACTCAATGTTAAGAAGAGAATAAAATATTTTCATGTACTTTCCATGGCAAGAAATAACGTCTCCCCTAGGATAACGCCAGGTATTAGTAACAATCTCTGTTGTTCTAAATCCATGAAATTCATAACATTTACTTTTGGCAAGAACAAGAAAACAATGCTTAGTTTTTACATGACACTTTTGGAAAAAGAAGGCCAAGAGGCTTTTATCAAGTATAACAGGTCAGGAGAATCAGAAAGTCATCTTCTTTCTTTGGCCCAAATTAAAAGGGAACCAAAAAAACGTCACACACACACACCACAACTGCCCAAGACTAATAGCAAGTGTTGAGGAAAAGTATAACAGGGACCAATTACCAACTGTAGAAAGAGAACTGTCTGACCTCTGCTAACAACAGAGACAGCAGGTGCTAGGGCAGAAAATTAACACACCATGTGCTGCTCAGACTAAGCACTTTCCTGTCCCTCTGGGTTCCCTGCAGCAGTGTCCCTGCACTCCTCCCTCACTCTCAGGTGCTAGTTCTGACTATTCTCCACCACACCAAAGTGGAGAATAAAAAACAAATTATTCTACCTTCTTTGTTCAATCTCTGCCAAACTGTCAAGATGGTCAGCAGGTGATCTGGCCCATGTATATCTCTCTACTTCCATTTCACATCAGTCTTTTTTGGACCAGCCAGGCAAATGGACCTATTGGTGTTTGTCCTTCCTCTGGGTCTTTGCATAGAGTGGTTCCTCTGCATTTACTGTTCTTCTTTTATCATGCTTTGCCTGCCTGTCTTGGTCTGTCTTGGCTACTGTAACAAAATACCATGGACCAAATGGCTTGTAAATAACAGAAAATGATTTCTCTTACTTCCAAACTCTAGGAAGTCAAAGATCAAGTTTCTGTCAGCTACCTGGTAAGTGTCTGCTCCTCGAGCACTGCCACCCGTGTTGTCACTGTGTCCTCACATGGCCGCAGTGGGGTGCAGGAGAGCACACTGGGATTTCTCTTATAAGGACATTAATTTCATCCTTAAGGACTCTACCTTTACATTCTAGTCACTCCTTAAAATGGCTCAACCTCTGTTATCATCTTGGGGATCATTATTTTAAAGGATAAATTTTAGTGAAAAACAAGTAGTTCATAGTTAGATCCGAGTCATATTTGATAGCTACTTTTTAGAGAGGCTTTCCTTGAATTTCTAATCTAATCTAGTGGGTGCTGTTATTTTTTTTTCCTTCTAACAGCTTTTACATTTATGTACTTATACTTGTCTTAATTTAAAATTGTTTTTTTCCTTAACTTCTGTTTCCCTGTAGACACTGTTGACACCCTCGGAACAGGAAGTACACCTCTTTCATTCACCACTGTCTGTGCAGCACCTGACTTATTGCAGAGAAGCTCAGTAAGTTGTCAAGTCAGCTGCCACCACTGCCAGCATCCCCTTTCCTTAACACACTCCCTCATAAGGATCAGCGTTTTCCAATGTGTTCTGTCGTTGAGACTCACATAGTTAGCTCTACTTTGAGCAGTCACAATTAAAAAGTACAAAGAAATCAGTGAAATATTTTATAGTAATATATGTTTATATAAGCAAAACCTAAAAATATTGCTACATGAAATCTGACCATTATTAATGAAATAATCCATATATTTGTTTCTATCGAGTCTAGGAAATTCTGTGTGCTTCATACTTGAAGAACACCTCAATTTGAATGCAGAAATTTGTCTCCGTAGTGGCTGTCACGTTGGACAGAGCCGTAGTCAGACTCCTTCACTTAAACACTGTGAATGGTCATTGTCGGACAGCTCCTTTCCTAGGGATGGGCTCCTCCCTCCTCACTACAGCTCCTGAGACCCTGCCTTTCGCACGTGCCTCTCACTGGAAAGAACTGGAGAATACTGCTCATCTCCTGGGTTTCAGAAGAAGGGAGTTGGTAGGTAAAGGCAATTTCCTTTTCCTCTGTCTTTCCAGCACATGGCTATATAAGTCCATAAAGGTCATTTGCCTTTACAGGAGAGAAAATTAATTCTTAAAAAGAACATTATATTTAAAATGGTTATTGCATATTACACTTAATTATAAAAATAAAGAATGCATCAAATACATATGCAACATTTACAAATTGATCTTCTTGTTCTAGACTTTCTACTATTTCTGACACTGCCTGAACATACAGGAAATGTCTCTGTTGCTCTTCTGTGGTTTAAAACAATTATAAGCCAATGTAATATACATTTGAGACACAACAGCAATTTTTCTATGAAGAACAACAAACAGGAAGTTTTCTGGGGGTATGTATGTGGCTGTGTGAGACTTCGGGTGCTTTATCAAAGCTGAGCATCTTTCTGGAAGTAGTTTTTATGCCTAAGAGGAACATCACATTCGCCTGCTAATTTGCTAATGATCACAGCTCAGTAGTGAAGGCAGCGAAAGGGAAAAGGAAAAGAAACATGCTGCAACTTACAGAATTATTTCTCGGAGTTTTCACCTACTCAGAGAGCAGAAAGGAGCCTACTAGTCTGAATTTCTTCACAGCCCACTCTGATCTGGATCACTGTGACTGATGCAAGCCACAGGCACAGACCGACGTGGCTCACTGGCCCCTTCCCTGAGTCCCTGCATGTACTCTGCTCGTGGCTGCAACGCTAATGCCACGCATGTATGGGGAGCTTCTGCTGAACGCGCTGCTGAAAAGACTGGGAACCGAGAAAAGAATGTAAAGCAGCAATACTTCTGTATTCTGACTCCACAGACCCACTGGCCAGACGATCTTCCAGCACCACGGGGCACGCTCATGTGAGCCAGCTCCAGTACAACGTTCCCACGGGACCTCAGGCTTTCAGTCTCATTACCATGTGCATAACAGCACAATGTGAAAGTGTCCGTAGATTTCCAAATCTACTTACTTTGTCAGGAAATCTTGTTATGGATATTCACATTTATCTGGGTTTATTTTTCAAAATTGTGCTTAAGTAGCAATCAAAAGTAGTAAGTAGATAATTCGGGTGACGCACAATGAAAGACCATGAGGAAAGGGCTGGTATCATGGAAAGTTTTTATGGCTGGGGCTAGAAAGGAGCTAAGTACCATGAAAACAATATTTTCTTTTTCTGATCAAAACAAACAAACAGAGCCCCCCCCCCAAACAAAGGAACCTTGGGGCCCAAAGAAGTAAAAAGATTTGCTCCACATACTCAGAACCATTAGGAGTAGCAACTGATGAGATCGGAACTCAGATGACTCATCCGACACCAGGCCCAGGTCTACCCTACTGAAAGACATATCAATAATGGAAGGTAATTTGAAATTTTGGAGAAAGAAATAGAAGAAAATACAATTTCAGAGGTTGGGATCATGGTGTAGTAGATGATCTGTGGTCATGGTATATGCAGTAGTCTTATTTTAGTCACAAATAATTTACATAATTTAAATAATATTAAGTGACAATAGAGTGTCCCAACAGTATTGAGAAAATACTAAATATATATATAGTGCCTAGTTCATTAAAGCATCATGTGTCCAGTTTTACTTTCAGTAATGGTTCAGTATTTGGCACACAATGCCTATCTTTAGTGAAGCTCTTCCAGTTTGCTACATTCACCTCATTTCTCTTTCTTTAAAGGAAATAAAGACACATAAGCATACATAAGAATGGTCAGAAGTGATATATAAACAATAAAAGAAATCTACACTTTGTACCTAATCTGGTAGCTATTTGTAATAACAACTGATCATGCCCTATTTACTTGCCAAAAAGATTTTATACACTTGACCTGCTTTTCATTTTGCAAAATTCTTATTAAACTAAAATTCCTTTAAAACACCAATATAGTAGACATACCCATATAGAATGAAGACAATTTCCCCAACTCACCTGAAATATAATTGACAAATAAAATTTGTATGCACTGAAGGCGTATAATGTGGTGATTTGGTATAAGTACATGTAAAGTGATTACACAGCTGAATGAAGTAACACATCTGCCACCCACATGATGACATCGTTTCCTGCATGTGAGTGGTTGTAACACTTAAAAATCAACAAATTTCAGGTGTACAGTGCACTCTTACTAATCACAGTAACCACATTCTCCATGAGCGCTCCAGAATATATTCATCCTATACAACTGAGAGTTTACACCTTTGACAAATACCTCTGTGTTTGCCCTGCTTGTCAGTCTCCGGAACCACCATTTTACTCTTTCTATTTGTTTGACTCTTTGAATTACACAGATGACTGACATCATGCAGTATTTCCTTCTGCATGCATCTTGTATCACTTAATTTCATGTTGCCCAGGTTCATCCCTATTCTTACAGACGGAAGACTACCGACAAAAACAGTTTCTGAATGTGTTACTATTCTTCTAAGACTTGCAAGTATTAAAGTTTACGACATCCACATTTTCTATGTCCCTCTATGTCCCATGTCTCTAAAGAGCTGCATCTTCACAATTTAAAATGATAATGAAATGGAAGTGTTCAGGTCATGCGCTCTGATATTACTTCTTTAGGAACTTCCAAATAACTTAGTTTCATAGGGTGGCAATATTGTTTCTACTTTTATAAAAACTTCAAAACAAATCTCTACTTATACCTATAACAGTTAGAGGCTTGTTCCTCTGGAAGGTTTAGAACATAACATAGCAGATGCTCAGAATCTCACAGGAGAAAGAAAAGTGTTAATATGGCAACCAAACTATAAACACAGCTAAAAATTCTTTCACAGAATTCCATTTCACTGAAAAACTAGCTGTTTGGGTGGTATTAGGGAAGTCATTCCATGTTGTATATTTTCAAAAAAATAGTTTGATTGGAGTAATTACTTTCCTCTTTCTCTTCCAAGCTAAAATATGACATACAGAATTTTCTAATTTAGTACATGTATGTCCAGTATGTCTGTGATGAAAAAATATTTTAAATACACACATGCACACACACACACACATGCACACGCACACGCATGCACATGAGGGGGGCACATAACTGAGTCATCCCTCTGTATCCATAAGTTCCAAAGTTGTATGTTGATGTGTGGATTAAAATGCTTGAAGAAAATCTGTACTGAACAGGTAGAGACTTGTTCTGTTCATTATTCTCTAAAAAGTATGAAAATTCATATAGCATTTACATTTCACTAGGTGTTATAAGTAGTCTAGACATCACTGAAAATATTCAGGATAATGTGCATAGTTTATATGCAAACACTGTGCCATTTTATGAATGGGCCTTGAACATTATGGATATTTATTTCCTCAAGTGTCTTGGATCTCATTCCCCACAGGTATCACAGAATAACTTTAATGCTGCAATTAAACAAGGAGTAAGTTAATTTAGAAAAACAAGTGTGGAACTACAGAAATAAAAAATGACCCAGTCAGCATCATACTGTGAGGAAAAGACTTCTGAGTGGTCCACTCTCAACAGGAAGGGAGTGTTCTGGAGCCTGACTGGCAGTTACAGCTTGTGGCACTCCAGTCCCTGGGTGGAACAAATGTCATTCCAGGGTAGCCTTCACGCGACAACAATCTGTCCTTTTTCTTCTTCCTGAATTTTTTTGGGTTTTTTGCTATATGATTTCACAATAAGTTGATGTGTTTATAAGGGAAATCCAACCTCCCAAGTACATTGTCTTCCATCTATTCTCACAGACAACCGGAGTTTTCTTATCCAGTCAGTAATTCTCCAAACTCTGAAATTCCTGGTTTTCCTGCTCTTTTCATCCGCACCCCCACTATTTCTTAAATATAACAGCCAGCACCAGGCACCCTCTTCAGGGGCTAAGTTAGCTTTAAACGCATTTGTAAGCCTCCGTTTTCCTGCTGCTGCCAGAGAACTACATTCTCACCTTGCTATTAAGGAAAAATCTCTGCTGGAAATTCTTTACTTTCTTCTTCTTTGTAATTAATTTCTTAACTTTCCCTATGCATCATTAAGTTTCTTCAGAATTTCCATCCCTTCCCAGCTTTATTACTTATTTCCTCTCCTACCAGTTCTTAACTTCCTCCAGCTCTTCAGCCCAATGGGTCTGTTTAAAAGACCTCATCTATGTCGTTTTTTCCATTGCATTTTTGTCTGTTCAGGTTCCTCTGCTTCCTCTCTTCAATCCTAACTCTATCCAAATTAGTTCTTGAGTCTCTAAACACAACTTTGGATAAGAAATGTGCCTGTACTCCTATAACATTGTGTTATATTCATCTCTCATCTATCATTTAGATTAAATTCTACTTACAAGAATTGCATTTACTTTAACTATTTACTGATTGATTTTTCTCTTAAAATACTAATTCTTCGCCTTTAGAAGCTGAAAATTTTCCCCACTTTTTCTTTTAGTTTCTGAATTCCTAATATTTTGCAATTAGTACATAGTATGATTCAGTAAAGACTTATTGAATGAATAAGTGAAAATATTGTTCTCTTGAATCCTTTAAAATATCACTAGAATATATATTTTTAAAAGTAAAATTCACTTTGTTGGCTATTTTAGAAGTAAAGCTAAAGTCGTTAACTATTTTGCAGCTAATAAAAGTCACCTCTGCATAGTCTTGGTAAAATCTCAAAGAGGAGTAGAAGCTATATGTGGTTTGGAATCACAGTATATCAAGTAGTTTGATTTAAATTTCAAATTTGGAAAAGTCTGAGTTGCAGAAGATCATGAATTATCAAACCAGAGGCTTTGAAGGAAGTCATGTTGAATAATCTTTTGTTTGATACATGAAGTTTCTTTTTTTCTGGTGACTAGATAACTGTCTCAAAAGAATTTATATATATATATAACTTAAAAAAGAGAGAAGCTGCTATGGCTTTACAGAGTGGCCTCACTCTAAACCCTATAAGCTATGTCACAGTGATGCTACTGCCACTATAATTCAAACTTTCATCCCCAAGGTGCATCTTCTCACTTCAATGGGACTCTTAAATTCTTCCAGGTAAGAACAGAAATGCCACCACTGAATCCCACCCTTTCCGATGTGAAATTTAGCCTACCCCACAAACTCCATAGTATCACAGTAGAGAGGACTTCTCCCAGAGAGCAGATACAGATGTCAGGCCACAAAGTCAAGGGTCCAAGATCTGCAATTTCTTTTCTCCTTTTCACCATTTGGTCTTTGGTTTTGAGCTACATAAATACCTGTTGACAGGAGTTAAGACTCAATGAATTTACAATCTCACTGTTCTCCTGCCCCTCCCTCAAGTGAGGAAATTGTTCTAAGGGCTTTTGTGAGCATGAAAGGAAATTTATGTCTGGTTGTCTTGGGTCTAGCATTCCTTTGCACTCGCTGCTATCAAGTGAGGTGTCTTTAGTCATTAGTTCAAACAACTGGAAGCTGTATCCTGCTCATCTCACCTGTGAAGATATTTTTGGACATTCTCATTCTCTGTGCCATCCAGTGCTCAAAAACCACTTCTTCATTCTCTCCACTGAACAATGGGTGGAAGTTAAGCTGAATCATCTCTGCTATATCCATCCTAACAGCCAGCTGATATTTTCTTACCTGCACAGAGAACCTGGAGTCCTTAAGAAAACATTATATTTTCCAATCTTCCTTATTACTCTTTGAATTCTACTATTACACTTGCCACACTTTAAATGTACTGTTCTGCAATTTCATCCCTTCTGGTGAAGGTTGATGTTCTCACTAAAGCTCCATGTGTGTGAATCATAAAAGTTTTAGGATGAAGCACTCACCCCCTAATGTGTTAAAATACCACCTCCACTGATCTTTGGATCACTTGGTTCTCTCCAGGACATTACCATCTGCAGCAAGGCTAGGGTCTCCCAGCTCCTCAGTGCCTTTGCCAGTTCTTGTTTTCCCCTTCCCCCTCAACCTCAGGGACCTCGCCAAGGCTGCCAAGGAGTGACATGTGTCACAGTGCCATCAAGTTGCACTCCTTTAGTTTTTGTTCCACTGAGTTTACAAATAAAAGTTCTTAACTTTCAAAAGCTGCAAGAAGTGTTAAGCCCTCAAAATATTGCCTTACTTATAACAGATAATATCTTAGTTGTATCTTCAATTTGTGCACCTTCAGTTGGTTTAATTTGAGAAAAAAAGAGACATAACTGAAGTTGCCTTGACGTTTTTATGTAAAAGGCAGCTTTGCAAATTAGAGTCCAAAGAGTTTAAAGTCTACAACAATAACTTTTGTTAACTTGACAAATGTGTTTGCCGCATCAGCACCACGAATATCAAATGGGAACTTTGCCAAAGGAAAGATTAGGGCACCTTCTCAGACTCATTGAATCAGTAACTTTCAACCCTCAAAATTTATGATTTAATAATTTTTATAAATGGATGTGCATGCTTAAATTTGAGAACTGTTTATACTACTTAAACACTCAAAACAAGGCTCTATCGTAAAGCAAAATCTATTATAAGGTTGTACACAGCAAAGCCAACATCACTGGTAGAATTTCCTTCCAATGCCACTTATCCATTGATTCCCTGCCTACATTCTGGTAAGATGCAGCAAAAACATTTAAGCTTTGATTTATATGTTTGCCTTTCCTAAGCTTTCGTGGCTTCTGACTATCTTTTCTTCAGAAAGAATATGGATTTTGCCTAAACCAACCTGACAATATAATTATAATCTGGGTAAGTAAATTCTTTAATACTGAGTCAAAAACAGAAATGGCATTTTAACCACCAGGCAACAGAATTTCTGACAATGCCAGTGCAGGGCTTTGCAGAGAGTAGTTCTGGGTCAACAGGCCCTAAAAATATCTTGAGTACAAGTCCTGCTTTCCGTACTTCATAAGACATCCGCCCAATCAAGACTAAAGATGAAGTGATGCAATGTTTATTGTAAAAAAATTCTTATAATTCCCACATATACTAAACTAGGAGACTATTAGACTGGGGATATGGTAGAGAATTTATGTACTTACAGCCTATGTACAAAACAACACTTTCAGCCTCATTCAATGTAAAAAGCTACAAGCTAATTCATATAATTGTCTCACACAAAAATTTTTGCATTTTCATGTAATTTACAGCGTGTTTTTTCTTATCCTGAGACTTCACTTTTAAAACATGGCATGCAGTGTCACATTAATGTTAAGTCAAGTATAAAAAGCATAAAGTGTAACTCAGGAGTTGAAATAACTGTTTCTCAGGCTTTACTCACAGGTACATAATGTACAAACAGGTGCATTAAAGACTTGGAAGTGTATTTGCTTTGACATTCTCAGTGACAACTTCTTTGTCAATTTTTACTTGTGAATGTTAGGGTTAGGTGTTGATAGCCTTAATTAATTACTCACAAAATTTAATTAGAAGATAAAGAAGAAAATAAATACAACAAAAAAGATATAATGTTTGGTGATTCTGAAAGTTGTAGATGCTTGATTTTTGACCTAATACTCAGTCCCATAGGGATCTGTACAGGTGATCCTCTCATGTAAATAAAGCTTTTTTCCTACAGTAGTATCATCAAAGCCTACATATATTAGATATATTTCTAAATATTTCTAAATACATTAATATATTTCCAAAACCTGTTGTAAAGTATGCTCCAACATTTGGCAAGGGATCTGAGTGTAGGTACATGGATGCCACGTTGCTTACCAACTTTCCAATAATCATTGGTATAACAGTATGAGGCACACTGCAACAAAGTCATATGGCCAGGACCTTCTGAGAAACAAGAATTGCTGTCGATACACCAGACACTTGGCTCTTTCTTGCCTACTTATTTGTGCTTTTTATGTGTAGTATGAAATATAATACTAATGAAATTGTTGAAAATCTTGATATTAAATCTGTCATTTTCTTTTGTTTCTTACTAGGAGTATATGTGCATACTCATAAGTGTGTGCTTATGAGTGTGTGTGCGTGTGTGTGTGTGTGTGTGTGTGTGTGTAGTATTGTTGTCTTTCCTGTCTTACTGTTTTAGCACTTCTGCTGGAGGCAAATATGCTTTACTGCTAACAACTCTCTCATCTGAAAGCTAAATTAAAACTCTTAAGTAAGGTCAGATATGGAGATACACACTGTAACCCTAACAGGAGGCAGAGGTAAGAGGATCAGTGTGAGTTCAAGGTCAGCCTGGTTTAGACAGTGAATTCAAGTTCAGCGGAAGTGTATATTGAGAACCTGTCTCAAAATAAATACAGAACTCTACGTTAAGGTACAGCATTCTTTGTCTAGATATGTGAAGCACTTCAGTGCTTTTATCCACAGCTTTCAGTGTGGGGCACAATTCTAAGCTTTTACGGTTCCGTTTTAATCGCAAAAAGGATTTTACAAGTTTACCGACCCCTTTGTAAATACCAGAGACTTGTTAATACTTTGTAAAATGAGCGTGTACTCTGGGTGGTCTGAGCTAGGTCCTGAGCTTCTGTGCACCAGACCTACTGCCACTGCTCTAGCTCAGGTTCACCTGAGAGCATTTCACATATAAACGATTCTTATGCTCAATGAATTTTGGAAACAACCAAGAGTGATTTTGAGGTAAGTCATGGAAGGGTATCTTCCAGATCATGTACACATGCTTCAATAGATTCAGTAGATTTGACATTTATTCTGTTTTAGTTTTTCTCCTACCTATACTCAAACAGATTTGTCCACAGTACAGAAACTCTGAGTTTAGAAACCCGTCTCAAAGTCCAAAAAATGGAATTAGAGAATAAAAGGAGGCCAAAGGAGGGTTCCGTTATGTTTCACGTAGTAACAGCCTCCTAAGTGACATCCACGTAATTCAGTTCCTTCTGAGAAAACATGAGATAACCGAACAGAACCTGCAAACTGGAACTGGTCAGAAATAAAAGGATTATCATGAGTACCAATAACGTGTCAGGAAATGTGTATTATAAAGGTGGAGGAACATTATTTAATGCTCTTCAAACTTCAGTTTTCCCCGATTTAAAGCAAAAATAGCATTATCAATCTCAAAGAATTGTCAAGACAAAGTTTCCCTTGAGGTACTGCTGTATTCTAGGTGAGTTATTCATCAATAGCACGCCAGAAATATAGACTGCAGGGATAATATCTTTCTCATTCATCAGTCTTTTCAGCTGTGGTGTTCATGCACATTGTTCCAAGGAAGGAAAGATATAGAAGGATATAAAAGTTGGAAAGACTCAAAATGAATTTATTTTGGCATATTTTATGCATTCCATGTCAAATCAGGATAAAGCAAAATCTCAGAATAATGGCCACTTCATGGTAATTTTCTCCATCTTCACATTTGGTCAGGGAAACTGTTCATAATACAAAAAGTAATTGTAATTCAAAAAGCAGTGAGTAACAACTCATTGTACTTCTTCCAGGAACTCACAGTGGGCCATTTATTGTGATGAAGTTGCAAGTACTTTCAGAGTCTATGGCACTTATCTGAGCCTTCATCCAGAATCTGAGTTCGCTTTACCATGTAATACAACTAAATGTCACTGAATAAAAGGAAACATGATGTCTAACTATAGCATGAAAAACAAGAAAATGATACATGTTTCCATAGCTATAGCTTTGAAAGAAGCAGAACACACTGAGGTACAAATTGCATAAAAGTGGCAGGTAGGTACATTGGACATCCTTGATTCTTTTTTCTAAAAGCAGAAAGGTTGTATTACAAATGACTATTATGTCATCACACCATTATTTGCTTTCCCAGAGGATTCCAAAAAAGTGCATAAGAGGTGGATACAGGGGTGAAGGTAAACATAGATCTACAACATCCATTAAAGTCATATGTGCACCAATAAAATATTCAATAAAGAAAAAAGATATCCCTTGACAAGATGGAGACCACCAAGAGAAGAGAGTCTCACCCATGTAATCTTGGTATTTTGAGATATATCAAAATATGATCAAATATCACATGTAATGTGATATTTTGAGATCTCTGCAGTACAGGGCATAAATAATAGGCATCACCTCTTCTTAGCAGCAAATATGAAGTCACTTTTGTCTCTGCCCAGAATCTCCTTTGTCCCCTATCTCTGGCCGACTGAGAGCTCACCAAGCCTGAAAGTCAGGCACTGTCTTCCTGCGTGCTGGTTCTGCTCTGTGGCAGCTCCTGCAGCTGCTAATGAGGACAGATGCAGGTGGATGGTGTGGGCACCCTGTGGGCACACGCAGGAAGCAATGGCATTCCAGAAGCTCTATGTGCACTTATGAACAATGTCACCAGTGTTTGCTATGTTACTTTCTCTTTTAGATCTTTTAGGGTTTCTTTTGCTTTTGATAGAACTAAGACAAGTTTTGAAGTATAATTTGTATCCCTTTTACTTTTCTTTTGTTTCTTCTTTCTTTTTTTTTTTTTTTTTTTTTTTTTTTTTTTTTTTTTTTTTTTTTTTTTTTTTTGCGGTACCGGGGATGAAACTCAGGACCCTGTGCTTGCCAGGCAGGTGCTTTTTCCACCGAGTTTTATCCCCAGCCCAGCTTTAACTTTTCTTAACTATCTAAAAAATCTTGCATGTTTCAAGGTTGGTACCATTGGTGGGTTTCTAGGGCGTGTCTGTGCTGTCCTGGGCTTTGGGTTGTGTCTGTATGTTTATTTCTCTTTTTCCTCCCCAACTGCAAAAGTCTGAAGAAAGTCTGCACAATAAAAATAATAGAGCAATAAATGATCCCTCTAACGTTAGTGTATCTTAAGACATATGGATGATATAGTACAACTACAGAATTAGTACAGGGAATTAAGGAATTTTAAAATGCTTACAAAAATCAAATATAAAGTTTAGAAATGAAGAGGAAACTGCTAGAGTCAAATCTCAGTCCATCGTTTTCATGTGTATCCACGTTATAAATTTGATATTTAGAGAAATCTTTCTTATTTCACAAAGCCAAAAATGTCTGGGTGACATTCGTAATATGGAAAAAAAATCTCAGAGAGTGGGATCACAAATTCATGCCCACTTTGGGCAATTGAATGAGGTAAAGAAAACCTAAAAGAACATTGTAATCAATATTTACTGAAAACATGGGTTTCAACTAGCTGTTCAAATCTCGGGAACAAAACTCAAAGTCTGTTAAAACACACTGTTAAACTGTTAAACTGTTAACAAAGTCTGTTAAAATGAAACTCGAAATGAGTAAAACAAACCTAGAATGTCCAAACCACCACTAACTTTGGATTAACTCAAGTAATACAGAAAGTCTCCTGGGATCACATACTTCCATGTTTCATTGCAGTCATTGAGGTGAATGGAAAAGATTAAAACATAGACTCAGTACATATTTATGGAGAATTGTGATGTCTTGACATATTTATACTTCATGTAATGTTTAAATAAGAGTAAGGATATTAAAAACACCTACTAAACTTCTAAAATCACAAATATATACCCTATAGTATTTGGTAAGACAAAAATAAAAATTAAAGTGATCTGACAAATGAGCAGAAAAAGTGAATTTTCTCTAGTATTATACATTTTAGAAACAGGCCTCATATATTTCTTTCAGTGTTCCAATAGAAGCATGAACACTCACACGCACTAAAAGCAAACCATCATATTAGGAAACAAAAAATACACACCAATGTGTTTAGACTGAAAATAGCAAAATTTTCTGATAAACAGTTATATTAACAGCATGTAAAACATATATTCTAGAGTCTATAAAGTTTTAAATTTATGTTATTAGGCAAAGAAATTATTAATACTATTTTAAAACTCAAGTTAAATTTCTAGATGTATGCAATGTGATAACTAACAATTCATTAGGTACATTAAAAGGCAGATTAAAAACATAGTTTAAAAAGTTTTCATGACATAGAACACAGCTATGTCATAGCTGTGAAGACAAGTTAGAGGGTGCGTAGGAGTATGTGAAATGTGGCCACAAGCCATAGTCCCATAGGGATGCACAGCCAGTATCAGAAAGAAAAACTAGATGTCTAGAGAGGAGGTAATATTTGGAAATATGGTGTAACCATTTTATAGAATGAGTGCATGAAAGAAAACTCACCTGATATTGATTTAAAAAGAAATAAAAAAAGAAGTAATCATTCCCAGACAGATATAGAGAATTTTCTTAAAAATTAGTAGAAAAATAATTACAAATGAATCAGAGTTATTCTATCAGCTGACTTCTCAGTAGATATGATAGGTATCAGAGTAAGAGGATTAATGTTTTCAGATTGCTAAAGAAAAATATGTGTTAACTAGAAGTGCATACCCAACAAAACTACATTTCAAAAGCTTAAAGTAAGACATACTAAGAAAATTTATCCAAAAACAACATCCATTAAGAGGATTTTAATCCTTTTAATTGTTGCCTATGTGTGCAGTAAATAATTACAATCCTTCTGTGGAGTTGGTTCAAGTATGTAACACATCCCGCTTCCTTTTTCACCTCATCTTCTGTCTCTCCATCTCTTGATCCCCTTCCCCTCTGAGAAGGACCTAGCACCCTACTTCCTATTTTCTGTCTTTTATTTCACTCTTTAGTTTTACTCTGGGTTTCTCATATAAGAGAAATAATGGGATATTTAAGCTTGTGCATTTAATTTATTTCACTTAACATTATGTCCTCAAGGCACAATCATTTTCCCACAAGTGACTGAAATTTGTCCTACATTATGGCAGAGTAGTATTCCACAGAGTATAAATACATTTTCTTTACCCATTCACCTGTTGATAGGCATCTGGCCATGCCCATTTTATATATATATATATATATATATATATATATATATATATATATATATAAAATGTATCTAAACATTATCTATATCATATGTAATATATATGTAAAATCAGTGAGTGGGAAGGAGGGAAGGGAAAAGTGATGGAAGAAGGACTTAAGGTGTGTAATATGATGTCCCAAATCTCCACAAGAAATGGAAGCAATGTGTGCTATACATATGCACTAATAGACTAAAATTTAAAAGAAGGGACTTACTTGTAGCAGAATGAAAGAAAACGGTCTCACATGAGAAGAAAATACATGTGAAATCTATAAAAGAATAACCATTTTTGGTGAGGTTTGAAATTGAGGCAGAATCAATGGTTTGGTACAAGATGAGGTATACTATAATCCTTGTATTATTTATGCATGTGAGTAGATTAAGGTGATGGTTGATTTACAGTTTGCACTTTCCAAGGCAGATATTAAGGGAATAAAAATAAATGCACTGTTTCAAAAACAATAAAAGAGAACAAATGAATATGGTAACCAAACAAAACTTTAAAATATAACAATAAATTTAGAAATCTGAAAATAAAAGTAAAAAATGACCTACTTTCAAGTACAAACTAAGAAAATGAAAAATACCAGTACATGTATAATCACATCAAGCATAATAAGTGTTGTTATAAGAAAATACCAAACTGTCCTTTTAATCCAAGGTAGTCATTGCAGGCATTTATAAATTACAAAATTATAAAAAAATTGAAAGAAAAAATACAGAAATTATACACACACACACACACACACACACACACACATATATATAAGTCTAACCAAAATAAAATTAGTGTGAATTATATTAATAGTAAATAAATTTGAGATTATGATAAAATTTATATCATGAAAATATATGTAGTGTTACTGTGATGATAAAAACCTTAATTCACCCAGAAAATAAAAATGGTGCCACCCCTTGCTGCCATCACCTGGAAGTTTATCGGACCTGGAAGCCTTGGTGAGCTGCCTAGGTGACTAGGTCCTCCTGGTCCCACCCCCTGTCACCATCTCTGGGAAGTTTCTCGGACCAGGAAGCCTCGGTGAGCTGTCTGGGTGCCCTAATCCTCTAACTCCACACCCTGCCTATATCTCAGGACAAAATCTGAATCCCCAGAAACCTAGGGAGACTTGAAAATGAAAAAAGGAGAAGCAAAATACAATCTCAGCATGAACAAGTCCAGGAAATATCAACATGGAAGAATACTGAAGTCACACACTTAAAATTTCTGAAATGATAGCACCTGAACTAAAGAAGCAACTACATCATGCTATAGAGGAAATCAGATCGGAAATAATTGCTTAGGTCAAAGAAATGACAACCATAATGAAAGAACTGATGGGCATATCAAAAGAAGATACAGATAAAAAAAATAGAGGACCACAGAAAAATGATGGAAATCTCGAATGAACAGTATAGGAAAGAATTCCAATGAATGAAACAGATTTAAAGAGACATTCAGGAAATTAAAATTCCATTGAAAGCTGGAAGAACTGCTTGGAGGAAACAGAAGATAGACTTTTAGATTTTGAAGATAGCATCGCAGCTAGTGATCCTGAAAGATTTCTTAAAAATAAAAAAGAACAGAAAATAACAATTCAACAGGTGAAAATCAGGCAAAGAAAAACAATATAAGGCTCACAAGTATCAACAAAGGAATAGGAGGCAACATGTATGACATAGATTATTTGCAGAAGTATTAGCAGAAAATTCTCCAAGCCTGGGACAAAAAAATTTATAGACACCTAAGTGAGGCATACAGAAGCCCAATTAGCCATAAGCAAAATAAATCTATACCCAGATACATAATAATCAAGATCCCAGAAATTCAGCAAAAGAACAAAATATTAAAACTGTCAGAGAAAAGAAACATATCAACTATGAAGGAAAGCCCATCAGAATCACATCAGACTTCTCAACACAGACCATCAAGTCAAGAAGAACTAGGAGTGAAGTATTTCAAGACCTGAAAGAAAACGACTTCCTAACCAGATTGCAGTACTCTGTAAAGCTATCTTTCAAAACTGATGGAAAGATAAGATACTTCCATGACAAACACCAACTGAAGAAATTCATGACTACAAAACCAATCCAACAAAGAATACTGAAAGATATTCTATGAAGAGATAAAAATGACCACGATCTCAAGAACAGCAACAGAAAAGAATTATCAAGCAACATAAGCAATTAAGCAGAGGGAGAAAGTACAGAACCAGCAGTGGAAATATAACATAACAAGGATAAGTCAATACTTACCAGTAATAAGCATTAATGTAAATGGTCTCAATTAACCAATCAAAAGAAACAGACTGGCAGAAATGAAGCAAAATCCAACAATATGCTGTATGCAAGTAATGAGTCTAACTCAAAAGGAAATCTATAGACTGAACGTCAAGGATAGAAAATAATACTCCACATGACAGGAACCCAGAAAAAAGCAGGAGTAGCTATTCTGTTTTCATCAAGGTGAACTTCAATAATGATCAAAAGAGATAAAGAAAGTCACTATATTCTTATTAAGAGAAAACTGCAAGAATAAGAGATAACAATCATAAGTATATATACACCAAATATAAGAACACAGGTTATATAAGGCAAATTTTAACAGACATGGAAAATCAAATAAGTAGTAACATGCTGTAACAGAAGATTTTAACACCCCGTTGTCATAAAGAGATAGATCAACTAGACAAAAAAGCAAGAAAGAAATGACAGAGCTAAACCAAACATGTGAACAACTGGACTCAGTAGACCTTTATGGAGTATCCCACCCAACAACATTAGAATACACATTATTCCCATCTGCACATGGCACATTCTCTAAAATAGACCACATGCTAGCCATAGAACATACTTAAGTAAATGCAAAGGAATGGAAATTATCCCATGCCTATTATCAGATGACGGTGCAATAAAACAAGAAATTAACGATAAAAGAAACTGCAAAAACTCTATAAACACAAGGAAATTAAATAACATCCTCCTGAACAACCAATAGGTCACAGAAGAAATTAAAGTAGAAAGTAAACATTATTTACCATTTAAAAATGCAGGAGCTGTAAGATGAAATGAAAGCAGTCCTCAGAGGAAAATTTACAGCAGTTGATTCCCACATGAATAAGACAATGAACACAAATTAACAACTTAGTTTTACACCTTAAGCTTATAGAAAAAGAAGAGCAGGTTAATCCAAAAGCCTGAGAAAGCGAGGAAACAATGAAGATTGGAGCAGAAATTGATGCAGTTTGAACTAAAAAAAAAAAAATACGAAGAATTAATGAATCAAAGAGTTAGTTCTTTTTAAAAAAAAATAAATAAAATTGATAAACCTCCAGCCAATCTTATCAAAAAAGAAAAATCTCAAATCCATGCAATAAGGAATGAAAGGGGTGAAATCACCAAAGATCCTATAGAAGTTTAGAAGATCATCAATACATACTTCAAAAACTTTACTTTCATAGGATGGAAAATGCAGGAGAAATGGACAGATACGTAGATACACATGAATTACCAAAACTGAATCAAGAAGATATAAAATTTTTGAAAAAATACTAGCCAATGAAATTGAAAACGTAATAAAACTGTACCAACAAGAAAAAGCCCAGGTCTTCATGGATTCACAGCTGAATTCTACATGAAATTTAGGGAAGATTTAATACCAATTCTTTTCAAACACTTCAAAGAAATAGGAAGGGAAGCAACTATTCCAAACTCATTCTTGGAGGCAAGTTTTACTCTAATACCAAAACCAGAAAAAGAACTAACCCAAAAAGAGAACTATAGCTCAATCTCCCTAATGAACACAGATGCAAAAATTAGTGATAAAATACTAGCTAATGGAAGGCAGCAAATCATGAAGAAGATAATACACCATGACAATGTGGGATTCATCCCAGGAATACAGGGATGGTTCAATATATGCAAATCAATCAATGTAGTACACCATATCCACTGAGCTAAAGACAAGAATCACATGATCATTTCAATAGATGCAGAAACATTTTTTGATAAAGTCCAACAATTATTCATCATAAAAACCCTACAGAAATTTGCATAGATGAACTTTACCTCAATCTAATAAAATCCATCTATGACAAACCAACAACCACCATCATACTAAATGGACAAGGACTAAAAGCTTTCACTTTAAAATCAGGAACAAGACAAGGATGTTCACTATCATCACTCCTATTCACCATAATTCTGGAAACACTAGACAGAGCAATTAGAAAAGAGAGAGAAGTAAAAAGAAAAGATAGGAAAGGAAGAATCGAAATTATCTTTACTCTCAGATGACATGATACTCTACATAGAAGACCCCAAAATCTCCACCAAGACACTCAGAATTAATCAACAAATTCAGTAGCATAGCTGGATACAAATTCAACACTCAAAAATCAATAGATTCCTATACAAAAACAACAAACATACTGTCAGAGAAATAGGGGAAACCATATGTGTCACAAAAGCATCCAAAAAATTGAAATACTTAGGAATCACTCTAACAAAAGAAGTAAAAGATCTGTACAGTATTGCAAAATTACAGTATTGTGAAAAAAAGAGATTAAAGAGGATTTCAAAGAATGGAAAGCTATTCCTTGCTCGTGGATAGGAAGAACCAACTGTGAAAATGGCCATACTCCCAAAATTGTGCATACTTAATGCAATTCCAATGAAAATACCATTGTACATCTCACATACATAGGGAAAATATTCCTAAAGTTCATTTAGAAACTAAAGAAACTAATAATAGCAAAAGCAAACCTGGAAAACAAAGGCAAGGCAGGACGTATCACAGTCCCTGATTTGAAATTATACTGCAAAGTCACTGTGATAAAATCAGCATGGTATTGGCAATAAAATAGAACTGAAGATCAATGGAATAGACTAGAAGATGCAGGTACAACCAAAAAGACACTCAGCCACCTTATCGTTGACAAAGTGGCCCAACACGTTCACTGGAAGAAAGATAGCTTCTTCAATAAGTAGTACTGGAAAAGCTAGCATTCCCCATGCCAAAGACTAAAATTAGAGCCAAGCCTATCATCATGCTCCAAAATAAAGTCAAAATGACTTATAGATCTAAATATTAAAACAGAAACACTAGATCTACTGGAAGAGAAAGTAGGTGGAAGTCTTGAAGACATAGGGCTAGGCAGAGAGTCCATGAACAAAAATCAAACTGCAGGGGAAATACTTCAAAGTATCACCAACCTGGATCTCATCTTATTAAAAACATTTTCTCATCAAAAGAAATCACCAGCAGGGTGAGAAGAAAACCCACAAATTGGGAAAACTTTCATCCAACTGTCCCTCAGGCAAAGGACTCCTGTCTAGAACATATAAAACATCAGGCCCCCAAAATTCAAAGACTCAATACAAAAATGGGGATCTGAGATGAATACACACTTCTCACATGAAGAAATACAAGTGACAAATAAATACATGAGAAAATGTTCAACATTATTAGTCATTCAAAAAATTCAAATTAAAACAACACTGAGATTCCATCTCACCCCAGAAAGAATGGATATAATCAAGAAGTCAGTCCACAAAAAATGCTACAGGGGTTGTGGGGAAAAGGGAACATTTCTCCACTGTTGGTGGGAGTGTAGACTGGTACAACCACTGTACAAATCAGTATGGAGATTCCTCTGTAAAATAGCATTAGAGTTTCCATTAAACCCATGTATTTCCTTCCTGAGTATTTTCCTAGAACTGGAAACATCACACCACAGTGATATATGTACACACATGGCTATAGCAGCACAATTTGTAATAGCTAAATCTTGAAAATAACCACATAAACAAATGTAGTTATTTTTATACAGTGGACTATTTAGCTATAAAGAAAGATAATCTTGAGGCTTTTATAGGTAAATAGGTGCAACTAGAGACCATACTCGTAAGAGAAATAAATCAGATTCACCTATGTAAACATCATATTTCATCCCTACTGTAAGAACTTGAAAGAGTAAGTAAAATTTGAAATGTACAATACATATTGTGAAAGGGAAAACTTACTGCTCAAAAAGGAAGGAACAACTTGGATAAAGGAGGGGAGAGGAAAAGTAAAGAAGAGAAAATTTACGTATATGTGTACACAGTATAACCAGGATAATTGTACTACTAATATCTGTTGGTTTATTGAAAGGAACTGTTAATGTGTAATTGTTGACAAGTCTTACAAGCCTATATCTGTTTATATGTGCAACATTTTGAAGGTAACATGTAATACAACAAACATTATTAATGTGCTATCACCTTGTTTGAAATTCTGTATCACTTTTATTATTCTGTACACTATTTTCTTATGTATTTGTTTTTGTTATTTTAGTTTTTTCTTTTCTCTTTAAAATGAAAACCAAAATTTATATGTATATTCAAGGATAGCTGGGATAGGTGTATTGCTGATGTCTGTGGTTTATTGAAAGGAACAGACAATACTTAAATTCTTTTCTTGTCGAATTTTCCATGCTTGGATCTGGTAATCAGAATGACTAGTCTGAAAACAACAAAATACAGTGTAAGAACCATTGTTTACCTCCTACCATCTTGTATGGTGACTCTCTGCATCATTACCAATGTTCTTTTTTTATTACTTGTTATTGTCTTTGAATGTTTGTTCAATCTAACATTCCTACATCTGGTGAACTGAGCAACTTTGTTGAAGAAAACAGTATGTAATGTAGCAATCATTGTTAATTTCTACCATTTTGTTTTGAGGTCATGTATTATTTTTGTTGTTTCGTGTTGTTTTGATTTTGTGTTCATTGTTGTTTTGTTAGTTTTTTATCTTTAAAATAAAATAAATCAAAATATATATTTAAGCTCATTATCAAGTATTCATTTGTATTTTGTAAACAGTAAAAATCTAGAGATAAATTTTCAAATATACCATCATATATAAGTATTTAATATAGCTTTCAATTTTTAAAATTTATTTTTATTAGTACATGTTGACAGTACATGGAGTTCACAGTCCCCTTGGGGGATGAGTACATTTACATGACACAGCTGGTTGCTTTTTTAATTCCTATCCCTCTCCCTCTCTCCTCCTCTAAATGTCTCCCCCCTTTTCATTCTGGTTGATTTTATTAACCTTACCTCACACACAGGGCATACAATGTTTACATTCTTTGACCCTATCAGCCTCCTGTACTTGGCACATCCTTATTCTACTTCTCCTCCCCTCCCCCATTCACCTCATTCTGGGTCTCCCGGGCCTCTTCCCATTTGCAAGAGAGTCATTCCATTTTGTTTAAATACAGAAAATCCTGAAAATATAATTAACAAGCATTAATAAAATACTTTATTAATGCAGCATGAACTTAGTGAACTCATACTATGTCAGTTGCTGTTCTAGTTGGTGCATCTTTAGCATATTTAGAACATGTACAAAAGCTGGGGAAATGTTACAGACACAGGATCGAATGAAAAGATCAGTACAATAAGCACAAATGAAAAAAAATGAAAAAAAATGAAAAAAAAATAAGCACAAATGATGAGGGCATGTAATTGAAAATAACACAAAGACTAGAAAAGAAAATATAATGCAATTTTAACAAATTAAGTACTTAGAATTTAGTACCGTATGACAATAAAATGGCATTTCAAAGTTAAAATTCAGGCCTTTAGAAAGCTTAACAAAATAGCTAAACTTCTATTGAGGTTGATCTAGGGAAAAATTAAAGAAAATTAAATTGTCTTGAGAATAATATGTGTGTATCTATTGATTATAGTCAAAAGATAATATTAAAAGGTAAAGAAAGTAAATGTATTTTAAAATTTCTCCAAGGTGGGGAAAAACCAAACCAAAGAATTTTGAGCAGGAAGTTATCAAATTTCAAAGGCAAAGTTTTAATGGTATGTAAAGTATTCCCAAGAGAAAGGGAAAGAAAAATGCAACCCAGTTCACTCTACAAAGACAAACCCTAACAACCAGACCAAGGCAGTGTGATAAAGAGAAATCGCAAGCTAACTTCAGCGACAAGGAAAGTACACAAAACCCAAAATACGTCATTGATGAAGTGAGGCCCTGAGTGCATCGCCAATAACCAAACATGACCAACCTGTACTCAGCACAGTAGTCAAGGAAAGGAAAATGTGATCACTGCAGTGGTTGCAAAAACATTTTTGAAAACTTTAAAATCCATTTATAACACATATAAAAAACCCAGCAACAATTCATAACTTTAGTGTAGATAGAATTTCCTGATAAAGTTTATATAATAATAATATCATAAAATCCATTCTTAAAGATAAAGTGGACAGTATTTTCTTTAAATTGAGTAACAAAATAAGGATATCCACTTTAAATGCTTCTTTTTAATATGTAAAAATCCTGCCATAAATAAAAAAATAAAAATTTATTGGTAGATTAACTGATAACATCAGGAGTAACAAATATAGAGGAAAAATGTTATATGTACATGAAAAATGCTCAACAAAGATACTTACCTACAGATGTTAATATAATTAAAATTTTCTGTATGTCTATCTATAAGAACAATGAATAATTCTGATTATGTTTCATTCTAAAGAGTAATTAGAATATGCTTTGTAAATAGCAAATACAGTCAGTCCTTGGACTGCAACTAACTTGATCTGTGTCTGTTTGGAAAAATGAGGATACAATTGTGAGAAAGTTTATCTTGATAAGCAATGTCTTCCAATAAGTGTAATTTATAAGGCCAAATGTAATATGATCACAGCCGCTCTCTCTCTCTCTCTCTCTCTCTCTCTCTTTCTCTCCCCCCTTTGATGTGCTTTGAATTACTAGTAGAACAAATTATTCTTGCAAACAAAGGTATTCCATTTTGTATTACATACAAAAATGAAGAAATTAAAATTAAATTGTGTTGATCAAAGTCAGAAAAGTAATTGCACTTGAGAAAATTATTCAAAGGTTACACAAGAATGACTGATTGGGTTCTCAAAAAGTTGTTTCTTGGTCTGAGTGCTGACACTTAGGTTGGTGAAATTTAATCTGTTCAGTTAAGGTTTTTGCTTTTTTAGGTAAAATTGCTATACTTAAAGGAAAACATAGAATTTAGGAATTATTTTCATGTAAGTTAAATTATTAGAAAATTAAAGTTATATAGGAAAGAAGAAGTTTATTGAAAGAATTTAAGAACTAAACAAATGGAAAATAAAGATGATCCATTATGAAAATGTCTGCACAGAATGACCTTAATTTAGGTTGAATAAGTCAACTCCCAAGAAGTTGAGTCTGTTAATATAATTATTAAAAGTAAGGTTTATTTGGCAAAACTAAAAGCCAAGAAAATACCAACAAGCTTTAAAAGGAAATGCAATATCAAATGGGAAATAAATGAAATTCACTTATACCAAAATCAGTTTCCCATAGGTTAAAGATATTCCTTGCTGAAGCAAACTAAGCTTTCAAATTTTTAGAAAAGAATTCAAGAATGGTTTTGTTTCATTTTTCCCCCATGGCAGACATTGACCTCAGGATCTCATGCATCTGTGCAAGTACTTTATCACTGAGACATAACATTAGCTTCAAAGGTGCATTTGTTCAAAACATAACAGCTAAACATATACAGAAGATATATAATCACTTATGGATATACAAGAGGTTTTGAAGACCCTGTTACTCTATTCTGTTTTAGGGGAGTTTTAAATGTATCAAGTATGCAATTTGTGATTTTTAAACTATCAGTACTTTTAGGTATTTTGCAGTGTGTTTGATATACTTAATCAAAAAACAGAAATGACAGCATAACTAGTAGAATAATTGGCAGGTAGATACAGCTGTAAAACAAATATGTGACCTGAAAGATTGAATTAAGACTATTTTCAGAGCTTAACAAAAAACTATTGAAATTATATTTCATGATATGGAAGGAACTTTAAGAGTTGTAAAACATATATACAAAAATCCCAATGTCCTTGACTTGGTGTTCCAGAAATAGAAAATAAGGAAATAGAAATGTGCAACTTTTTAAAAATTGCACAAATACACAAAGAAACAGATCACATGGATGAGACATCTGGTGATGCATAGAATATACTGGAATAAAAATTCCAGTACAAGTGCAGCGCTGTGTATTTTGTGAACATTAAAAATGAGATTGCTAAAGCTGTCAAGGAAGAATTATTGTTTTCAATGAATAATTTACAATTAATCATATTGCAAGGCAATAGTGTTGCGCTGTCTTCAAAGTACTTGGAGAGAGTATACTTTGTGTTTTTTTAAAGAGAGCAAAACAATAAAAAGATACTGAATTTCAAAACAAGATGATAGGAAATTAACAATTGTTGTTATATTGCACATTGTTGTCTTCAAAGTAGTTGCTCAGATTACTGAGAATAGCCATGTAAAATTGATCAAACACCATATGTACTAACTGTTCCTTAGTTTGGATATAAAACTCAGAAAAAATAAGCTATTATTTAAGGGAGTCCATTCATGTCTTTCAGTATAATATGAAATAAAGGCGCAAAATTAATAAACAAATGATTTCTTTACTGTAGAACATCAAACAAATTTCAGGATAAGATCTCAAGTGTTCCTCCTTGATAAATATGAGCTATAGGTTAACTTTGTTACATTACATATACTCACATAACACACATAACTGACAATCCTGTAATCAAAAATGGATGCTGATGTAAAAATTGTTCCACCAATTTCCATTGTTTGTAGATGCCTATGTTGCTTTTAAACTTGTTATTATAAAAATTACTTTAATGAATGTTTTCTCTTATGTATGTCCTTTCTCACTTATCCATAATACAAACTCTTAAAATTGAAAAGATTGAGTCAAAAGATATGTATATGTTTACCAAATACTGTTATTTCCTTTCTTTATAGATGTTCAATTATCTATAGCCAGGAATACATGAGATTTCCTTTCTGCCAACTCTTCTTTGTTATAAAATCAGTACATGGCTCAACATTTTCATTTTTGCCAAATTCAAAAGTAAAATATGAAATCTACCCCAAAGTCAGTTTCAGTTCTCTTGTTAAGAATATTGCTATGGATATACTTGAATTTCATTTATATTTCTTTTCCGTGTGTATATCTTACTCAATTGCTATTAGATCATGGCGTTTTAGCTTATTGATTCAGAAGAACACTTTTTACATAATGATAATTTATTCTTTTTCTAATATGAATTACAAATAATTTACCCAAGAGCTGTTTGTCTTTTGATTTTTATTAATACTTTCTTTTATTATTTAATTAAAAATTTGATGCACTATCAAGCAATGATATATTGTTCTATAAATTCTAGATTCCCTGTTTTCTATAATATTTCTTTCCAATTCAGAGTTCATTTTAAAAATTCATAATTATATTAATTGAACTTAGTATGTAACATATGAGAAATTTATCATCTGCTTAGGAATGAAGTAGGGCCTACGGAAGTCATTTACTCTAGCTATTCATAATTTTAGTTCACTTTGTAGCTATTAGCAACAGTTGTATTTCCCTAATTCTGTGGATTCAGGTGTGTGTGTGTGTGTGTGTGTGTGTGTGTGTAATTTGGATTTTGCAATAAAATGTGAGAAATGTCATGTGTATTTCCAGGTAGCTATTTAAGAGCCAGTGTTCAATTCCATATGTCTCACGTTCTCTTGACAAAGCTGTCTCTATTTTCTATAGATAGAAGGTGTTTTGACAGCTGTTTCCCAGCATGGGAGTGAGTCTAACACAAAACTCACAGTTACCTCATGCATGAATGCAGTACAGTTGTTTGTAACCACTGAGGTCTGTAGCTTGTCTAGTGTTGTTGCAAAGTTCAGTACTCCTGACTGAAGATGTCGATCAGTGTGTAGAAGTGAAAAGTGTCAACCTCTCCTGAGCAAAACCACTTCTAAGGTGGGGTGCTAAGATATTAAGATTAGGAGGTGGCCCCATAGACAGTGTACTGGGGGCTGGGAAAACAGGGAACCTTATTCTGACTCAGCGAAACATTTGGTAATAGTGTTGCTTGTGGTGATTTTGCAGGTAGATTGTTCAATTAATGAAATATTATATCTAAGGAAAGATTTTGTCAAACTGAATGTTGTCCTGTCTTTTGCTATGTAGTGCTGAGGAAATGGGCTGATCTCAAAACAACAACAACTTATATCCACACTTAAAGAAACCAGAGTCCACAAATCCACCTACTGTAACATTAAAATTAATAAATCGAACTCACTAAAAAGTTAAAAGTGAAAAATATTTTAAGAAATTATAACTGTTTGAAATTTAGCCTGTCACACTGGGTACTGCTGTGATGCACACTGTTACAGCTATGAATGCTTTAAACTTTAAGTGGGGTTTTGTGCTGAATACATCTACTCGTATAGAAGGGTGGACTCGAGGAAATGAGATTTTTTCATTCAATCAGATCAGCACAAATACTCTCAATTCATCAAAGAGAGGAAAGCATGTGATTTACAAGTGAAGATCCTGCATATGCCAGCAGTCAGACAGAACTCACTGGCATCAAATAGATGTGAATATTCATATTTGTCAAAGCATTCCTTTGCTTAATAGACCTCAACCTGGTGGAGAAAATAAATCTGTTTTAAAGACAACTGTAGTAGCTGTTGGTCTCAAATTATGTGTGGGTAGGACCAACTCTGATATAGCTACTCAGCCTCAAGAAACGCAGACATCCAGAACCTCACTACAGATGTTCTGGCCTACAAGCTAATGACAAAGAGAATGAAGTCAGTATTGGGGGAGAAAAGCAGAGAACTCCCTCTAGGGGGCAATATCATGTCCTAATCAAGGAACTAGGCCCCTCAGAAAATATCTGAGTATCTTCTTCGAAGCTTTGGAAATGCCTTAACACTAGTGCTATTACGTAGCTCCAGTTCTCCCCCTTCTGAGCGAGACAGTTTAGTGTTTTTAGGATTATCATATCCACTTTACATCAGATTTTAAGTACACAGGGAAAAACTGCTTTTCTTTCACTTATCAAGGTGATCTATGAAGTAACACAAATTTCTTATGCATCACAACCAGAGCTGCTGGAATTACTACAGGCAAAGTTCAGGGCTTCTGGACATTGCACTGATAATAGTAATAGAAGAGACTATTGCATGCTCCACCTCAGGATGCAGATGAAGATGTTACATAAAGAAGGGTGGGGAAAGACATAACATATTCTCCCGCCAAATTGTGTAGCTTCTTCTTTCAAGCACATGTAGGCTTATATTTGTGAACACCTATCTTGAAAGGTTCCTCTTAAATTGGTTCTCAACAAACCAACATGGTGTGTGTCACTTTGTTCAGAAGCTTTAAAGCCAGCGCGCCATGCAACACCTTTGTTTTCCCTGCTTTGGCAACTGCAGACAAGGGCCCAGAAAAGTTTCACTTTTGAGCACTCTACTCATCCAAAATAGCCATTGATTACCTCCCTTTCCTCTTACTTCTCTGCCTTCAAATAAAGCATCTCCTGTCTCACACTCAGCTTCCTTAATGCTTCACTGACACTGATTTACAGTCGGTGAGTGCAGTGGCCTGCAGCCCACATCCCAATGTCACAGTCTGAGGGCGCAGAAGGGAAGGCAATGAAAACCAGCTCTCCGGAAAGGCCCCCTTGTGGCCAGTGTGCTCCCTGCTCCGCTCACACATGCACCTCACCGTGTCAGTAGAATACATTCAGTGGGTTACTTTGACATGGTTCTGTGCTTTGGGCCTCACAGAAGACCCCTAAGGCTAGAAATAAGGACATCTCTGTACATCAATTCCAAGAAAAAGGTCACAGGCCACTGGGAAGAAACGTGTGTCCCATTACAAGGCCTGCTTATTATACACTTTTGCATGGAGTTTAGCCTGTGCAGGATGTTGTAACCACTTAATATGATAGTGAAATAGTTAATGTCATACAAACTTTTTTTTCCTCAGCTACTTGAAGTGTAAAATTGCAGACAAAGGGTGGAAGTTTGGGCAGAGTTTCTTTGAATTAATAAGAAGGAAGAAATTTTTGGTTGATTTCAAAGGTGGAATTGTCATCAGGCTTTCTCTGCTTTGGTCTTATACAGATGCTTTAAGCAGAGCGTGAATGTCAGTTGCTCCACTCATTTGAAAGAAAATGAATTCAAAGGAAACCAGTTCTTTTGCCTTTCTAGTGTTTCTCATATTCCTGTATGGAGGTAGAGAGGAACAGTCTACTAAATTATACACTCTATATAAAACCTTCTTCTTGGAAGGAAACATCTCCACTTTTGTTCTGGCTTTTAATATCTTCAAAGGGTTTATCTAGTGGGACCCAGTAAAAGATGCCCAGCACACTCATTTTTGGGAAGATTTCTGTGATCATGAGGTTAGAAGAAACATGCACATTTCACATTATGGTCTTGCTTGCCCGTATGACTTTCTTCAAAGCCTGAGAGACATTTCCCTTTTAGTGATGCCCTTCTAACATGATATACACTGGCTAAGTCCCATCTTTTGAAGTGAATCTCCCTGCTTAGGAGGTTGCATGAGTTGTAGGATCCTTTTTGGGCAGTCGTTCCATACGCTCAGCCAGTGGTGGGGAACCTATGGCATGCATGCCACATAGGGCTGCTTGTTATTTGAAATGTCTAAAAGATTCACCATCACTGCCTTAGGCCTTGGCTCACCTTGAAAGGCCCAGATCAGAATACTGGCTGTCCTCTTATTCAAGCTACCTTCCTTAGGTTGGGTCTCCAAGGCTCAGCTGTTGAACACCTGGGTTAATTATAATGTTACTGAACTGGGAGCAGGACCTATAACTATCGTAGCCTTGCCTGGACAGTAGGTATTTTATTTCTCTTACTAATCATGGTTGCTTTAGGAGTTAAATTCCAGTAGAATATTGACTGACCAGAGATGTAAAGTTTTACAGGGAAAATTTGAAATCAAGAGTAATGATATATTTTAGCATAAGAATTATGATAACATTATTATTTGAAAACCACTGGCTTTTAACATGTCTCTGAAAAAACACCTAAATTTTTATTTTACCAGTTTATTACCTCTAATTTTAAGTTAAAATTAAATTACATATATAAGCTCTTATTTAAATGTTATTTATTAAGTAAATTGCCTTTTAAATGGAATGTTCTTATTTATAGAGTTACTTTATAGGTAACTAATGTTCTATATCTAATCATAAGAATGATATTTTCTGGGATTTATCATATTTGGTTACATCAGAATGTTATAACAAAATTATATAACAGTCCCATAAACATAAGCCTCAGCCAGGGAGATAGCTCAGTTGCATAAGCCCCTGCCTGGCAAGTACAAAGACCTGAGTTCAATTCCTGGTACCAAAACAAAATAAAACATAAGCCTGGAAAAGTTTACCTTCATAAAAAGATTTCATTTGGAAATCATAAATATAAGATGTTTCCTTTAAGTGCTGTATCTTTGAAGGCCTGTACACTTGGGAAACACAAGTATGTTTAATATACCTTGAGGTTAGCACTAATTAGCATCACAGTTATGTCAAAATCTTTACACAAATTTATTAGTTTTTACTCTTCAGGCAAAATTTAAATTCCTTCAACAGTTGTAGAGCATGTTACTCTACTGGCAAGAATTAAAAGACATCTTTGATCACAAGTGGGCTTATTAACCAATATACAAGTATATCTCATAGATACAAAAAATAGAATATTTCACCAAAGCCAATAGATGTTCATTAGATTATAAGAGGGAAAAATAAATTTAGAAAGACATCAAAAATTTTGACCTGAGATCTGTGTAAGATACAGATATAATGTGTAGTGTACAAAAGGGGGCACTGAATAATTACTTTGTATTTATTAAGCTTAGTCTTTTCTAATGTTACATGTTTGTAATACATAATGTTTACATCCCTGGGGCAATATGTATGTGCACATAACATATCTTAATTCATTTACATCATCGTTTTCCCCTCCTCTCCCTCCTCCACCACATCCCCGTCTTGATTCCCCTTCCCTTTTGTATATGTTCCCAACATAAAATGATCACTTTCCATGGGCAGAGCTGGTGCTATGCATAGCACGTCTCAATTCTTTCCATCCCCTTTGTTTCTCCTCCCTTCTCCTCCATCCATCTTTTGATCCCTTGCCCCACTTATAAAGATCTACTTTCCTAGTTCTTATCATCTCTATATTATTTTGCTCCTCATTATACTTTGGGCTTGGGTTACTTAAGAGAAACTAGTATAGTTACAAAGGACCTGAGCCCGCCTTCTCTTCATTCCACTGTAAATAACCTGATCTAAAGATTTTCCACTTTTAACCTAGAACCACCCTAATTATTACCCAGGCATAAGTTTAGGAGATCATGCAAATTGCTGACGTCAAAGGAGGGAGACAAGGCCAGGCACCTTGGAACAGTGGTATCCACCCTATAAATACTGGGAGCCTGGTTAGTGAGGCCCCGTTCTTCCCCTTTCGCACTTGAGTCCTTTTCTTTCCCCTTCACTCTTGAGCTGCTTTTTGCTTAACCCTCTTTCTCTCCACCCTTCTCCCTGCTCCCCATCCTGTGACCTTCAGTAAATGTAGCTACTTACTAAATACCATGAGATGTATTCTTGGTCATTCTTTCTTTATTGTACACAAGCACGTGGACTATTTTCACCCCATACTATGATATCTGGAGAGCCAGCCAGGATCACTTCACCAAACCTCAGTGGACTTTAAAGAGCATGAGCCTGGGGTCTTTACTTCACAGCAGCCCACAGACCCCACAAACACCGGAGGCAGCAGCAGGCCAGAAACCTCACCAGACATTGACATCATCAGCAACTCACAGACCTTCAGAGACCTCACCACAATCGGGGAAGCAGACAACCCAGCCAAGGAGGAACATAACTCCCACACTGTGGGGAGACCTTGTCTCTTCCCCTTCTGGGCAAGAAATGGATTCCTGGGAGAAGAGACAGAGCATTTGCTGCATGAACATTAGATGGTGGGACAAAAGGTTCCTGTCCTTATGGGGGACAGGGGGGCCCTGCCAACCCACTGGGGTTACAGTTCAGTGGCCCACACAATGTGGAAAGCCTACTTTGGAGGCTGTGGCACACACGGCAGCAGAGATTAGTTTAAGTCTGAGGAGAAGACCACTTCCTGTGGGGCAGTTGGGCAGCTATGGGTTAACTGCAGAGCTAAGCTCCCTGACCACAGCTGTGTACAGGTATAGTTACAGTGTCATGTGAGCAGAGCATAACATCCCTGGAAAGTCCTGCCAGTTTCCTGCTCCCCTTAACCACTGCTCTGCTTCTGCTTCCTTAAGCACTTCGCTTGGTGTTGCAAATTTCACTGGAAAAACAGTATAAAAGTGAAAACAAAGCCTTACTCAGGACTCCCAGGAGGACATGAGTCCCCTGTGGTGAAGCCACCAAATAAAGCCATGTTACTCCTCCTCCGTGCAGGAGCCCTCTGCTCAAGATTCATTTATCTTCAGCTTCAATCTGAGAATGGAGTGAAGGAAAGGGAACAGCCACTGAAGAAGCGGAGACGGTGACCCACAGACCTGTGCAGTGGTGCAGCTGCCCGTGGCAGAGGACCCTCCCAGTGGGAAAGCAGGAAACACTTCCTGGAGAGCCATGAGAAGAGTCTCCTGAGGTCTCCAGCCTAACAGAGACAGAGAAAGAAAGAAAGAAAGAAAGAAAGAAAGAAAGAAAGAAAGAAAGAAAGAAAGAAAGAAAGAAAGAAAGAAAGAAAGAAAGAAAGAAAGAATACCTTGTAGTATCTTAGAAACAAACAAAAATGTGCCCAAAGCCCTTATCGCTCTCCTTGCTGGCTAAGCCAGGTTGTGGGAGCTGGAGTCTCGTTCTGAGAGTGACTTCTAGGGTCTTTCTGCTCATGGTTTCTGGGGTGATTTCTAGACTGTTTGTGATGAAGAACTAGTCACAACAAGCACAAATAGTAGCCAAGTTCTATTAATATAGGAAGTACAGTAGGTTCTGCAGAGTGAGTTTAGGTCCAGTAAAAGTAGGAAAACAAAGTGCAGCCTGCAGTGTGAGGGTGGGTGCAGGGACAGTGAGCCCAGGGGCAAAGGCTCAGCCTGGACTGCACTTTGTGTCGCCTGCTCCTGAGCCTGACCTCAGGTCTAGGCCATCCTCTGGAAACCTGCTCGAGCTCTCGTTAGAAATTCACAAGCAGGGTGGGGGGCTGCTCTGTGCATGTGTCCTGGGATTGTGCAATGAATAGGTCACACCTACTTCCTCAGCAAGGCTTGCTGTGCCCCCATCGCCTCGCACAGGACCATTATTTCAGGCTTGTATCTGTAGCTTCAAATACAGTGATACAGAGGCCTATCAGCATCTTTTACAGAAGGTGGGTCAGCACTGTGGGCGGAACGAGAAGAGCTTATAGCGAAGTTTCATCGCTGTCTCCTGAGACTGCCTGCAGTGTGAGATGACCTGGTGGGACCCTCTTGCTGTTAGTCCTTGAGGGTTTTAATCTTTTTATTGCTAATGGGCTGCCAACTACTCTAAGTGTAAAATTATATATGCACCATAGGATGAAAATTTCAATTGTTTAAAAGATAATTTATGTGCACATGGAGTACACATGACAGCTTCTTCCAGGAAAACATATCCATTAAGTTTGGTTACTAAGATTTAATCTTTGTGATTACTTAATGAAAATTTTGTGGTTTCCAATTATCCTTGTAGAGGAGCCTCCACTCACAACAGAATACTAGCAAGAAATTTATCCTAAAGTAAATTTTTTAAAAAGTATACTTCCTAGTTTAATTCTTACAAGAGAAGACTTACAATTAGACTATTTTGACTATCATCTAAATTTTGTTATTAATTATCTGTGTAACTTTGGACAAATTACCTAATCTGTCTATGGCTCTGCTTCTGTATGTCTGAAATGATGTACTGAAAAACATAGTTACAGGTAGAAGAAAGAGACAAGAATATTTAAAAATTATACTTTTTAAAAATCTGCAGCTTTAGGACACAAAAGTTATTCAAGCTTTTTCTCTTCCAGAAAAATCTAAGGCGCTTAAAGATACAAAAAAGCATGCATCTGTGCTCTTCACCTGTACCTGGGGTTGGCCATCACATTTTATCTGTAAATGGGCCTTTTGACCTGTGAATGTACTGCTTTTCTCTTATAAAATCAACCTTTTATGGTAACTGCATCATTCTTTCCTCCTTGAGTGGGTCACTACTCTGTCCCCCGTGATCTCCATCGCTGATCCTTCTGTAGGAAGAGCTGTCACCTGACATCATTCAGCTGAATTCCCTCCTTCCGTGGATTCACGGGTTCCGTGGGTTTCTACCCCCAAACCACTGTTAATAAATACAACTGGAATCTGTAATGCCCCTGTCTTCCTCTCAAGGGCACACATTCTATTTTTTTGAGTGTTCCCTTTTAAATTTTTACCTAGTAAATCTTTGTATGTCTGTTGCAGTTGGGCCCCCCCCCAAATTATTTATTATTCTGTGATGAAAGTCAGTGAACCTACATCCCACCCAATGCTGGGGGAATGGTCTAGGCTCCCCATCTCCCCTCAGGAGAAACTCCTCAGACTCTCTTTGGTGACTAAAATACTAACAATAATCATACCTACATAAAAGCAATTCATAATGAAATTCCAACTTCACTCAAACCAACACAAACCAACACAAACCTTAAAAATTCTGAAGGAAAATCCTTTCCAAGCTGGAATTCTCAACATGCACCAACCACACACCACATGTAAGAGAAAAGAAATTCATTTTTAGAAATGCCAGATCTCAAGAATTTTGTGAAAGATATGAAAAGACTTGCTTCACTGAGAGGAGGTCAAAAAAGGGAAGAAAGAGTGTGAACAAAATAAAGGAATAGGATTGATAAATAAGGAATTTATCTTGGAAGAAAAATGAAAGAAAATCTCCATAATGTAGGTAAAAGGATACACATCAGGGAAATTTTCCTGAAGCACATACACTACAGAGTGGAGTATTTGGTTCACTGAGGAATGTCAGGGGTGCAAGGAAGGAATGGAGAGGAGTGAACAAATGCACTTTGTAGGTTTGCCAGTGTGTTTGGCCCCATCGAAGAAGCCCTCCAGCTTGTCATAGGTCTTGTGGATAGGTAAGCCATGGTGATCAGGAGAGTCACCATATCCCCCAAGCCCTTCAATTGAAAATAAAGCAGTTGTAAACCTCAGAGAGAAGAAAAAGTTGTGTAATTACAGAAGCAACGTAATAATATAATATTATATACATGGAGTAAAAAGTTGATTTAGGGTTAAAATGAATATAGACAACAAAAGCTGTGAAGTAACTGTGTTGAAAGATAGCAAAGCAACATCTCCGCCCCCAGGGGCCAGACTCTCATGTGCTGAGTAACTGGCCCCTCGCTGCTTTGGTCCGCAGTTCTGCGTGCCTTTGATGAAGAGCACAGCCAAGACACAAAGGTCTGTGGAAGGACAGGTGCCTTTACTGGCAAGTGGACATGGAGTTACAACTTCGAGCCAGAAGCCAGGGAGGACTGCTGGCGCGGTTTGTACCTAGGGGGCCCTCCAGGCCTCATGCACTCATGAGTGTGGCTTTCGAGAGGTGACTGGGCCCTGGGGTGAGATGCGCACCCAAGGACTGGCGTGCTGATGGGTTCATAACTAAATGTGATGCCGAGAGATGAACCCTGGACAGAGGAGGTGGGTACCGGTGCGTTGTAGGGGGAGGTCTGTCTCCTTCCCCCTCCCTGACTCCCTCTAGTCTCTGCTGCCTTGCACGAGCCCTTTCTCTGCCACTCTCCTGTCACGCTGCCCTGCGTTGGAGCTAATGGGTTACAGACTGGAACCTCTGCAGACGGAGCCAAAATGAGCCTCCCTACTTTAACTTGCAGGTGTCGGGTATTGTGTCTCAGTGATGAGAGAGTAACTAAGACTGCTGCTAACCCAGCTGCCCTGAGTAAAGTTTGGATACTTTTCTATGTATAAAAGAGGTGCTCTTTGGGTGTAGGGAGCTAGAGTAGTTATGATACTCATTAACATTTCATTTAGAAGTTACATAGGCATTGCAAGATATCTTACTCTCATTTCCTTGGGAGTTTTATCATATAAAAACATACAAAAGATAACTTTTTAATTTAAGCCAGGCCCCAGCCCAAGGAAGGAAGGTTTCTGAAGAACATCCCCTTGCCTGATCTTGGGCTGCAGGCCATGGCAGCGCGGGGCACAGTGAGCCTGGGTCTGGAGTTGCACTGTCAGGTCACTGGAATCAGGAGAAAGTGCGCTGTGTGTGACCTCAAACGTCACTGTGCTCTGTGGCATCACTTTAGGCCTGAGACCTAATGTGATTGGAAATGCAATGCATATTTACGTCTTTGTTTCTTTTCTCAACAGTGTAGATACTATGCTCCATTTACCATTCACACCTGCAGATGCCTAACTACTTGTCCAGCATTTGTATGTATACATGTATTTGGAAATAGGATGTAGAGCAGATGAATTCTCATGTTGCATACTTAGTCAATCAACAAACCATATCAAAGTTGAAAAATCAATAAGAATATCTCTTATTCTGACTAATAAGTTTAGAAAAATAAATAGTTAAAATTGCTTGCTTCCTAGAAGAAATGACAAATGGGAAAATGAGGCTGGAAATTGCTTTTCTAATTATGTAAAATCTTATACTATTTGAAATTTAAACAATGCACACACAACGATTAAATTCAAAGCTACCATATTAAAGCTGAATTAATATTTTTTAAACAAAAAAATACATGAGAACATAAGTTGATTCTACAGTGGAAGATTTTTTTACTGGTTACAGAAGCAACCATGTTTATAGGCATAAGGGAAGAACCTACTATAGAAAGTATGTGGAAGGAAAAAGAGAAAGTCATGAAACAAATGTAGATTAACTGAGCGACAGACACAGGATCCAAGGGATCTATGAAGATTTAATGCATGGGCTAAAGTTAAAACAAAGCACAGAAAAAAATGCATGAGATGCATAGATTAATTTGTATTTTACTTTAGCCCAGAGACACAGTTATATTCTTTTACAAAAATGAAAGAGATCGTAAGATTGGTAAAATGTAGTTCAGTACTGGCGGCCATTTTGTTTTTCATTTAAGGAAAGAACTGTTTCTTCATTTTGAATTGTTCTCTACCACTATGAGATTTTTTAGCACAACGAATGTATTCTATGTAAAGTATTTGCAAGGATGGCTGCCCAGTAAAAATTAGAACATTTAAAAATAATGCTTTTTCCTCAGTTCTGTTTTCAAATTAATAATTTATTAAAATGATACAGATAGCCCCCATTAATGACCATTATTAGCATGTTATGGCTATGTTTGCTGGACCATTTTTTCTACTGGTTTTGAACATTTTGGTCTTAAGAACAGAGTTAATTATACAGCCAAAGAGATTTTATTACTGGTCATAGGATGTTATTAAAATATCTGACATTATAATGACATTCTATATATGAATATAAAATCTATTGTCAAAGTTGATCATTTACTAATGATAACTGCGTAACATATACAAATATTTGTGTAAAATATTTTATTTTATATCTGAAAACATTAATTATAGAAAGATTAGGAAAGAGTTAGGACATGATATGTTCTTAATGTGTAAAATTAAGTACTTATTTTAAAATGGGAACATATATTTTGGATATTTTATGATATATTTGATAAAATATGAAGTGAACATGTAAGCAACAGAACAGTACATGTGGACTGACCGCATTATATCTAAAACATGCACTGGGAGTGCGCACGCGGAAATGAGGAGGGAGACTTCCTGAGGGCGTGCAGGACATGCACAGGGCGAAGGAGCATGAGTCTGGCTGTGACTATTCAGGTTTGTACTGAAAAGTATCCAAGTTTCATCAACAACATCTGTAGGAGCTGCAAGGCAAAGGAATCTACAAGAGATTCAAAATTTTAATCTGATCTGTAAAACTATTATTTAGACTTTAATAAATTTAAACCCTAAAGTTTAATTACACATTTTCCACTTTATAAAAGAAATGGTAATTTAATCACTGTAAATAAGCCAAATGTGTTTTCTAGAGTTTTGGTTCTCAAGGATGGTATACTAGCAAACATTGTAGACAATATGATAGCTGTATTTCATTCCACTTCCATATAATTTTTAAACATATCATTATAGTGAATAATAAAAGGTCACTTTTCTAAATGAAAATGGATAGAAGTGAATTTCGACCCTAGAAAAAGAAAATTCCAAGTAAGTGAAAAGTATTGTATATATCAAGAAAGATACATAATTTATCTTTTAATGATTTATTCTTTACTAGGAATAGGACATTTAAAAACTAAAATATGGCCTTTTAATTCTATTATGTGTAATGTTTTAAAGTTATAGAAATATAATTGGTAGTATCATACTTAAATAGAGATTTTTAAAATAAGTGATATCAATAGGCTCTTTCAAGGTTAAATTTTTGAAAATGGAGGGAAAGCCCATTCTTTCTTGTGTATGTTTTGTCTTTGAATAAAACAGCCAGTGAGTTTTCATTCCAACGGCTTTACATCAGTTGGGGAGAAAATTATTGTATTCATTTGGGCTTTTTCTGCTCTTGATAACAGAATCACTGGGCATCGCAGCATTAGCGGGTGGCTGTGGGGACTCAGCTCTCTGAGACTGGGTCGTGTTCTCCGCTTTCTCTTCGGTTCCATCTTGTTAGCTTTATTAGCCTTGAAAACACAGCGCGAGCTTGAATAAGTGCACGTCTGTCTTCCTAGGTAATTCAAGCGTACAGGGAACGCAGTTGGGAAAACAAAGTCCACACTTTCTGTTTTTACCGCAATTAACAACTGTATTATAAACTGACAGCCAACAAAAAGTATGGGGTTATGAAAACATAATAGCCCAGTTGAATGGATTGCAATTAAAAGCTTATCAATGCCCACTTTTGTTATCAGTCTGTGGTGCTCAGAAATCTCTAGAATGTAATTAATACTTCACACAATTCAGAGCTTCTAAATAAATTTTTACATCACATCAGTGGGCAAAAATTAATTAGCAATCAGCAACAGACTTCATAGAAATGTCTTGTTTATACAAAGATTATCGTCCAACACAACTTTAGAAAAATAATAACCTAATTCACATTGTTATAGAGAACTCCACATGGATGATTTTTTGAGTGAATTATTGTTAAACAAAATGTGGGAGGGCTAAAAATCCTTGTCCCACATGTAATAGCAATTAGGAGAGCTAATGAATATTGTGTTTAGAATACTGCAGAGGAATGCGGTGTGAAAGGGCTACTGCCGCCATGAGGGATGTGTAGGAATTTCACTGGAAAAGTCCAGCATGAGGTTGTTGAATTTTTAGGTAAATAATACTTCTCGTTTATATATTAAACAATCATTATTATCATTTATTGCTTCTAAAACTTCCAATTACTTAATATTTGATTTTTACAAAGTATTATTGTCCTTATGAAGTGGAATTGTTATTGTTAACATCAAATGTAGGGCTGGAGATACAGCTCAGTGGCACAAGCGCCTTTTTTTTTTTTTTTTTTTTCCGGTTCCAGGGATCGAACTCAGGACCTTGTGCTTGCCAGGCAAGCACTTATGCCACTGAGCTATACCCCCAGCCCAACAAGCGCCTGCCTGGAAAGCACAAGGTCCTGAGTTTGAGTCCCAGTACCAAAATATAAATAAATAAATGAATAAATAAAGTAAACATGGAATATACCTCATTTCAGATTCATGAACTGTCAAATTTTATACACTATTGTCCTAATTAGGCACCAAAAGACAGATCCAGAGTGAGGAAGACTTTAGGTAGCTATACATGGAAGAGCAAGGTGAGCAGGTACGAACAGACGCGCGGTAGACAGTCAGAATGCTGGTTGGGCAGATGACAGGCACCGTTCACTTTATGAAAGCATCGCAGACCCGAGAAGCCGCACTAATAGCACAATGAAAGGGTTATCACACATTTCCGTTTGCACAATAACATAACTCCTTCCGCTATACTTGGGGAACTAAAAGTTTACGAAGCGCCCCAGCGGCATCTGGATACTTATCGTTAGCTGGTTCTAGAAGATGTGGTTAGCACTGAAAAGGATGAGTAGCGCACACACACACTGTCTGGGCTGGAAGGAGTGGCGGGTCTAAGGTAACTGACGGCATGAGTTCTAGCTTGTGCTCTCAGTGCCCAACAAGGAGTGCTGGAAGACAAATCGGGTAAGCACCACATTCAGTGCTGTTCAGCCCAGCAATGTACCAAGGTATTGCTGTATGTTGTTCACATATGCCTGAAAAATAACAGAACTCTGTACTAAATTCTTCAGTAATATTTAAAACTAGTTTTTAAATATTTGCCATTTTGTCTTTGTTTGAATTTATAAACCTGATTTCCTATGGCTAATCTCTTCAGTAGGAATTTTAAATCTGAAAACTATTATCTATATTTCTTAAACATTGATTTTTGAATTAGTTGGGTATAAATTGTATGCCATTAACCACCTTGCCTTTCCAATGAACTGTAGTATCTCAAAGACATATGCACATTTTTTGAGCATAATTATAACAACCTCTAAGATATTATGTTCATGTGCCTCTCATGAAAAACTCTGAAATTTCTGGTCAGAACTGATAACGTCTCTGTAAACCTGACTTACATGGGAATAGTGGTGCAGATTCCATAGCGTCATTCAAACTCTGTTCAGACTCTCTGTGGAAGAAGCATTTAAAAAATTCTGACCTTGAGTGTAACCAATCAGCCACAACTAATTTACATGACAGTGTAATTATAGCCATCCAGGAGTGTTAGTTGTTTCAATTACAGCTGCATGTAGATGTGCCAAAATTGACTAGTTTGATTAAAAAAAAATATAGACCAAAGTACTGGAAAACTCGTGCTATATGCAAAAGACTCATCTTCTGTCACTGAACTTACCCTTGGCATTTTGCACTAAATCTTCATACCTAATTTATAATTTTATCACAGACACAGAATGAAAACCTTTACTAAAACCAGGAAACCCAGCAGTTAGTACTTTTCCTTATCTATAAAGCCTGTCACACTCTCATTGGAGATGAAATGAACTGAATTAATTGATCTATAAAAAGTTGTGCAGATTCTACTGTCTTCCAGTGCTGGCCTGCAGATATTTATAAAGCATCACTACTTGTTAAACTGTGTTAATGTTATGTGAAGCCCGCGATGCTGCCCCTTGCTTTCTCTTTCCATCTCCTGCTCTCATTCCCTCCCTCTGTCTTTCTCATTACGTCAGTCCATCCTAGAAAATAATGAATATCTTTAAGTACCATTTTTTTTAGTGATTTAGTTATAATATGTTGGAAGCTTTCTGCTTTTTAGTTATACTAGAAAAATTTCTCTTTAGCTGAGAATCTATAAATTTATCTGTTCAAAAATCACCCACAACCAAGAGAGCAGGTACTGGACGTGTACTGTGTGCTGAATATTTCTCAGACCTCATGATTATACATAAGAAATAAGATTAACCAAGACAGTGTCCTCCAGATGCTTATTTCTAGAGAGGAAGAATGTGAAGGCTTGTCTGTGGCAATTGATGCATAATACGGTCATACTTGACAGCAATTAATAAGTGATTTTTCCTAAGTTCCCATAGGCTACTACAGGAAATGTGTATTTCCAGAAAATGAGTTCTCCTAATATAACTTTAATCTCACTGATTCTGTCACATTGTATCAACAGAAGCAGCTTCCCTGAAGGATGAGAGGCAGTGGTAAAGAGAATGTAGGCTTGGCCCTTTGTTTCTGATTATAAAGAGATTCATAAATCTCTAACTTTTTAATGGTAATGTAACCATTGGACTACAAGAACCCTGTTTTGGTCTTTGTAAACAATAATTCTCCTGTTGTCCTCCTCACCCTTCTTCTGCTTGAAATTGAACCTAGGATCTGAGCTACATATCCTTTTTATTTATTTCGTTTTGGTTCAGGGTCTTCCTAAGTCACCAAGTTGCCCAGAGTTGGCTCTAACTTGCAGTCTTCAGACAGCCCACTAGGACTGGCTAGAAGTTACGCACTTTTGATATTCCTAAGAAGTTTACCATTTTGGTGCTCAAAATGTCATCAACTGAGATTCTATCCTTTGCAATGGAAGTTTCCAAGCTTTAGAATACACACATATTAGCATGTTTATTTGAGTCATTAATTGGCAGTTCCTACTCACAAAGATTGAGCTGTGGAGTGAAAGAGCAGGAATATGCATTTTAAACAAGCATTTCTTTTAATTTTTCATAAGTAAACTTTGGATCACTTTCAAATTCAGGATGTTAGTAAGTTTACAACAAATACTTAGTTTGATGTTCCTAGCAGAGGATCTGCCTTTGACTGTTCACTTTTACATCAGTGGCTTTAACAAATTCACGTTCAAATCCCATTACCTGTTCATCAAACTATCTTTTCATGTTGTCAGAGAGGAATTCAAATGGCACTCAAGATGAAAACACAGTGGTGCCCAGTGATCTGCTGTAAATCAGTAGGTCTAAGTTCATAATGATGGGCTCAATGGAAGGTGCTAAGAAAGCCTACTCACACTAATAGTTGAATGTGACATGCCAACAGGTAGTGACCAGCGCCTGTCACATCAGTGTCATTTCTCAGAGCGATATGGAAGTTTTATGTCAGCCAATGGCATAGGTACTTTATCTTGTTTTCTTCATTTCCTCTGTTTGTTTGTTGTTGATACTTATCAGTAAATTTCTCTCAAATAGGATAGGGTCCAAGAGAGACTTTATTTCTTTTTTTCCCTATATTCTCCAATACTTTCATGTGCATCATATAGTATTTGTTTGAAAAGAAATTGTTCAATGGATTAATATTCTTAAGAATGGAAAATTTTGGAATACTACCCCAAATCACAGAGCATTAGTGTTCTAATATACATGTAATCACTTTACAACAGCAATGTCTCTTAAGGTAAATCATTTCCCACTCACATCTTTTCTAGAAACATTTTCTCCAAGGTCATGTTGATGAATCTCATTGCATATGTGGGCTTTTACTACTAGGTAAGTCTTTATGAGAGTTAAGTTACATTGTCAACTCTGTTGGATTGAGCACCACCTTTAAAATTAAAAAAAGCATCCTTTTTCCCAATTGTATGTGTTTGTGTTGGTCATGGAGGCGTGACTTGGGTATCCTGGCCCATTCTTCTGCATACTCTTCCCCTGTGTTCTGGTTTTTGGCTGCCATGAGCAAAGCAGCTTTGCTGTACCCCCACTTCTGCCATGAAATTTGTCTTGGAGCCAACCAGTCATGGACTGAACCTCTGAAATCATGAGTCAAATGATTCTCTGCTCTTTTAAGTTTTGGAGATCAGGTGTTTTGTCTAGCAATGGGAAGGCTGACTAATACAGTCTTTCTTCAGTTCTAGTTAGATTCTCAAATTAACCCTCACACACCTGACATCTTTTTATGTGGGTTATTCAGAATATTATTAAAATTATGCCTTCCCAGTTATTCTCACAATTCTTCCCAAGACATGATTAGAGTGTGATCACTCTTGTGATGCACCTCAAGAACATCTGTGTCGTGTTTGTCTCACTGGGCAACTAAAACTTCTATCAATAACACAGGTGTGGTCTATGAATTAGGCAAAATAGAAGCATACTCACAATACACTTCAGATATCTTTCTTATATTATTACACCTTACAATTGCTTTAACTTTATTTGCTCATTTTTCTTCTATCCAAATTACACTCTGGAATCATAATGAACTAATTGTTTGTTACAACCTGTTCTCTCCCCATTGTGGGAGTGTTGGCCATAAGTATGTATGAGAGGGAAACAAAGGTAAGGGCCTGTTGGAGCCATGTGCCCAAAACCTCCTGGAATGCATGTTTAGTGATGGAAAAAAGGCCTGGAGGGCCACAAGCTCAAGAAGGATCAAGCACATTGCCTTAAGGAATGAATGCTCTGGTCTGTGTCCTTGCCACACTCGTATTGATCATGTAAGTTGCTCCAAGGTCATTCATTTAGCAGACTGCTCTAACTCTTTCCTGTCCTTTCCTTGTCCCCTGCATGAATTTCTGCCCAGAGCCCTTTTGTTTTTCTTTTATCTTGGCTTCCCGGTTCTATCAATAAAAGGCCACAGTGGTTTTAGTCTGGAGCTGTCCTTTGAGACTTTCTTGGGTTGCATGGTTTCAGTTAATCGCAGCCCCTTCTGGCCTAGAGTTTAGATGAAACACTGACTCTGAGTAACATTTTATTCCATCCTCTGTGCAGGGCTGCAGTTGTGAACAGGACGCCATGCATTGTGGGGCATATAAATACATACAATACACAGTTAAGCAGTAATGGAGTGTGGAATACATACATTTCTGCAGATGGAACTATCTAAACTTAAAAAAAATATATTTTGAAACATCTATATGTTACTCAGCCCATGAATTTCTTCAGATACCCAAAATGCTATCCCCAGGTTAAGGTGGACCACCAGCAAGCTGTGCACATGAATTGCAACACACAGGTCACTATGGGTTACTGCTAGGTTGACTGTAGTACAATCCCCTTGTCCAGTACAAGGATCTCTATAACCTACAGATACATTAGTGAAGAAAATGTTAAGACATATATAACCTTTCTTTTTTGTTTACTTAATTGTTTTTTGAGACTGAGTCTTGCTAGTTTAGGCTGGTCTTGAACTCACTAAGTAGCCCTGATTGGCCTCAAACTCATGGCAATCCTCCTGTCTCAGCCTCCCAAGTGCTGGGAGTATAGGCATGTGCCACCACACCTGGCTATAACCTTTCTTTTTAGATATGCATCTGGAATTTGTTCCAGGGTAAAAGCAGTGTTAATACTTAGAAAACGTATTATTTGTAATAAATCTGTTTTGCCTTGTGATAGATAACTCTGGAACTGATATTTTCATCTTGCTATTCATTGTTAGAAGACTTACCATCAAGTTAATAGCTCATTTGTATTAAAGGAAGAAAATTTCTTAACATGCTTTCCCAATGTTGACCTAATTCCTGGTTCTGTTTCCTGCCCTTAGTTCTGTCTCCCCCAAGTCTCTCCTATCATTCAGAAGACGCTGCCCCTGCAACCCACACCCATCTCCTCTGCCGACCTCTGCTTTCAGCAGTAGCGTCAGTCCACACTTCCTAGGACATGTAGGGTCCCTCAGTGCCACGCACCTTTCTTCCAGCTGTGCTGAGGCCTCCCTGAAGGCCCAAAAAGCCAAGAGTGATTCAAGGTACACATGGCTGACCCACATCAGCTCAACTACAGCGAATTTCAGGATTCTGCTGTGAGATGAGACAAAGATGCTGTCCATTCTCTGTAAGATGCAAACCATGGAATACTTGTGCTGACTACTCTGCAACCCCAAGGGGAGTCCAGATTGCGAGGATGCCATGGGGTGTAATGAAATGATAAGAGGGGGTGTCTTTGGTGATGTTATTGAGATATTGTGTCCTCAGTTTCAAGCAGTCAGACTTATAGTATATTTTTTGAGTTTCACCAAAAGTTATTTAAATATATACCTTGAAGTTCAAGATTCTTCATTATCACCATAGAAATAAAAAGATATAATTGTCATAATTCTGTATATATAATGAAATACAACATAATTCTGTAGATAATAAATATAATGAATATAACAGTGTATATCCCTGTATAAGTGTTTGATAGACATTAAATATTTCAATTATTATCAAATATTCCATTAGCTGATCCATTACATGGATTCATATCAATTTCAAATCTACATGATGTATAGACTTCATTCAACCCATGAGCACTTTTTTTCTGAATTGCTGGCTAACATGTTTTATTACTATTTATTTCATAGTTCTACACTGAAAAAAGTCATAAAATATTAAAATCATAATATTAATTGATAATTCTGCCACCCTTATAACTAGCCATTTCAGTAAATAGTACCAAGAATGCACATGTGGCAATAACACAATTGAAGGTTATCAGTAGTCTCTCCATTGACTTCCTTACTAATTTCCAGACTTCCAGGAAGCTCTTCAGCGGTCAAAACTTCTCATCCATCTTCCCAGGCACCTTTATCATTTGTGCTATCATCAGAGTTTGCCTAATTCCGGTAATAAAAACCTCTCTGCAAAACTGAAATCTGTTTTGTGTGGACTCATGCTGCATACTATGGAAAATACACTTATGATTCATAAATGTGGTTTATAACTTTCCCCCATTTTGTTAGAGTTGTACATATTACATGATATTAAGTTTTGCACTTGATGAAAATTAACTCCTGTGGAAGTTTCCTATAAATTCTTATAGATAAATCATGTATTTATTTATATTTAAACACTTTCACTAAGCTTGTAAAATATGATAGCTTTTTCAGTAAAATCTTGAACTGTAAGAAAAAATAAAGTAACATAGAGAGCAAAGTTAGTGTAAAAGTGAAGGGTCGGCCAGAATGTAAACTCACAGACTCATCTGAAGAATTAAAATGAGCACTGGCCTTGCCTGTCTCCCTTGACCTAGCACGGTTCACTCCAGCAGAGGCAGGAGCACCATGGCCAGGGGCTTTAGGAGTGCCCTGAGGACTTCATGCCAGACATTTATCCTCCAGAATTGTGGGGAGTAAATTTCTATTCTTTAAAGGCACTTTAAAAATTTTTATTTATATTATTTTAAATTTTATGGGAGCATTAGGAGACTAACACCACAGGTAAATACAGTGCTGTTTGGATTCACAAAATTAATTCATTCCATAATTCCAGAAAAGATTGCAATGCTTGTGTTGCTGTGGAAAAGAGGGTCATGGTCATGTCTTTCACACAATGTAGAGTTCGCAGACATAAACAAAATTTTGTCAAGCTCTTCTGTTTGTAAACCAAATTGTTGACAAAAAAAAGTGTTCATGAAGCTGGGTGTGGTGGCACACATATGTAATTCCAGCACTCAAGAGGCTGAAGCGGGAGGATCTCTGTGAGTTTAAGGCCATCCTGGGTTACAAAGTAAATTTAAGGTCAATCTAAACTACACAGACCCTGTGTCAAAAAACTCAACAAGCAAACAAACAAATAACAAAATACAAAAGTGTTTGTGAACTGAGGTACCACTTTATACAGGTGTTTTTCTAATGATAAACTATTTTTAAGTTGATTATAAAAATTTCTTAACCATTTATACTGATGAAAGTACAGGTTCTTGCTTTCATTTTTGTTTCAGTTACATCGAATGGACTATTTGAAATGGTTCCTAATAACTGTCAATCAACAATTCAAAACAAAATCTGAAGATTTAACTTTTATGACAAAATTTTTTAAATGATCATAAAATACTGACATATTACAATGAATTATTTTTAAAGATTTCTTTATTTTATTAATTTAATTCATAGTATATGTTTGTGCTAAATAATAATTACATTAATCTTGACTTCTATTTTCAAAATGATTTACTACATGGCTATCTACATGACCCCACAACAATTTCTAAATTCTTTGATCATTTTGTGAATCTCTTTGAAAAATTATGATATTATATTATATACATATTAGTTTTCCACTAACAAATTACAAAGGAAATGTTCTTTCCAGTTCATTGATAAGTGCTGGCAGAGGTAAATATGAATTTTATATTAGCTGGACCCAAAAATGGGACCCATAAAAACACACACTGACATTTATCAGTTAGAACCCAGTTGTTGGTTCTGTCCAAAAGGTTAGAATTTAGGAGACTATGAAAATGTAGAAAATGTGTTTTCAATTTCCACTTGAAAAAGATGTAACTGGCCTGCAATGTCTAGCGCGTCAGTCAGAGTTTGCTATGACATTTCCTTGGCACAAGCTGAGAGTGGCCCTTGTGCTCCACTCGCCCTGCATGTCTGCTGCAATGCTGACTCTGCTCCCAGCCTTGTCCCACCCTATCTGCCCCATCTCCCCCGCTGTACATGAGCACGTCCTTGATGCACTGAAGACTCCTGGACAGCACAGCAGTTAAACTCCTTCATATGTTCAGGAAAGAGCTTTCTTCCTCTTGAACTGTGACATCTATTTCTCTTCTTCTGTATCTTAGCAATATTCATTTTTAGACATGCTTTAGAAAGAAGAAAAAAGAGAAACAAAAAAACCCTTACGAAATTCAAATGTTGCATAAAAATTTTTAATTTGGCCCTACATTGAAGATCTTTTTTGAAAAGCTTTAGGCACCATCTTAAAATTGGAAGGTAAGAAAAAACTGCAAATTAATATCCTACTATTAATGCTGACCCAGAGTTCTAATGAGGAGCAATATAAAATATGAGGCTGGAAAAGAAGAGAAAGTACAACACAGAAAAAAAAGACTGAAAACAAAAATCTCAAACTGTCACACATATTCATGACATACGTAGTGAGTGTCTGCTGTGTTTAAGTGTTAAATATTAATAATTTAAAGATTAGATGATTGAATACACATATATCATATTTGAATATACATATATGGCACATATGTGCACATCCCATTAAAATATTTTGAAATACTTTGATAAAATAAAAACAAGCATTTGTATTGTCATAGGGCTGCAATTGCAGAACTCAGGAGGCTGAGGCTGGAGATGGCCATAAGTTCAAAGCCAGCCTAAGTTAAACACTGAGTTCAAGGCTAGCCTGAACTACAGAGTGAGACCATGTCTCAAAAACACCAAAAAGGGGAAATAAGCACATTACACAATTTTTTTAACTTTTATTCTGTTAGACGCTATACATCTGGCCATTTAATTACACATACTGGGAAAAACTCATCCTAAGCTAATTTTTATGCACTTATATTTTCATTAAACGAATATTCCACTCTAATTTAACTATTTTAAACACATTACATGTGCAGAAATATTTTCTACTCAAAAACTTGTAGAGAAATAATACATTGTTACATTTTCTCTTAAGATTGCAATACTATGTTAAGTAATTTTCTCTGATTTGAGAAAGCACATCACCTCATTTTGTCAGGAGTGCGCTAATATAATTTCTATGATTAGAAGATTTGTTGAGGTTATCAAGTCTTCAAAACAGAATTTAGAATGAAGGAAGTGAGCTTACCCAGGTCAAGGGATTTATAACTCGAGAACTGCATTACTGTATAATGAATAACCAGATAGTTGATTTTATAGATATAGTATTAGATAGGCATGATGACAAGAGTCCTCCTGTCTGCTTTTTTAAACATCATAATAGGTTAATGAGTTATGATTTGATAGTCACTGACTCTTTTAAATAGTCCAAATTGCTTTTATTTCTTTGGGAACTGGGTTTTGACACAAAAGTGTGCAAATCATAATTGTCACCTAAGTTTTCCCTAATATGGACACATCAGTGAGAGAAAGATTTCAAAAGTCTATCTTCAGTGGCTCCTTTTTCTTCTAATTCATTCATTGGATATGGGCCCATTAAAAGTATTTCTAGATATAACACAGCAAAACATCTCCTTACTAGGTTGGTAGCATTTGATTTTTCTTTTTCATTGATTTTTCAGTGACTTGCTTTTTCTGGGAGTAGGTGATATTCTAGTTGGTCAGTGACTGCCAGGAAGTGTGAGTGTTCCCCTTTCCTCCCTGCTGCCTCTGAGCTTCCCAGATGAACGTTATGAGGACCTGGATGTTGCAGTCTGGGTAACTCCATGAAGGTTTGGGTTAAAATAACAATCTGAAGCCCTAACACCCACATTTTTCACATGTCCTTGTGAAGTTTGACAGCTTTACTTCTTTATTTAGGCATAGCTCATACTTCCTTGATATTAGAAAATGGGAAAAAGATAAATGCCTTGTCCCAATATTTTTTGTCCACTCCACCATGTTGTGAGCACACCCTACCCTTCAGCAGGGTCTCAGTACAGAGTGGAATCTGTCCCTGATGTAGATTTTTATTTCCCCACATTTTCTTTCTATAGGTTAAAGCATTACTACCACCATTTCAATGGAACTCTGAGTATGAGGTCCGGTTCCAGGAAGGTTTTCCCAGAATCCTAGAAGTACCCCAACATTTTGTTTCCTGTTGCTCATGCCTTACATTTTACCTCCTGATTAACTGCTCACCTGCCTGGTGTATTCATTCCATCAGACTTGGCATTGTTGAATTCATTATCTCTTTCTTTAGACTATCCTTGAGAATTTTTGAGTGCTGGCTTGGTTCTCTATCAATTTTGAAAGATATTTTGTAGAATTTATCTCTCTGAGGTAGAAGTTTTTTTTTTAGGGCTAGAACCAGTTCTTTTTAAGCTGTACTGCAATTTAAGATTTGTGTTGAGACGTTTGTAATAATTCTACTGAGTTTATCTTTATAAGTGACTTGTTTTTCTGCAACAGGTTTTAAGATTCTGTCCTTGTGTCGGACTTGTGGGATTTGCACTATGATGTGTAACTGAGTTCTTTCTGTTCTATGTTATTTGGGGTTTCATACACTTCACTTATCTGCATGTTAAATTCTTTCCCCATGTTTATAATTTTTTCTGTTATTTTTACAAGCAGGGTTTTTAATGTCATTTGTGCTTTCTTCTGATTGTCACTAATTTCATTATTCTTAGATCAGTGTTCTTTGCATCATCTAGAAATGGTTGGATTCATTTTTATGTTCTCTTATTTCTTTTTTAAAGTATAAAAGAAAAAGAACAACAAAAATATAAGAGGAAAACATTAACAAAGACACACAAAGTAGCACAAGAACAGTACAACCAGAAATGAATTATAGACAAAGTGACAGGGAATTAACAATGGTTGTTGTATTACATATTTATATGTGTTTTCCTGTTCTCTTATTGTTTTAAGATATCTCTGCAGATATGGCCACTTACATTAGCCCTGTCTTTTAGTTTTGACACTGTCTTTATATTGGCCAAATTCTGTAGCTTATACTTTCCATAGGATTTTTAGCCTGGATTTCTATTTGGAACTTTTGTAGTCAAGAATTTACAAGAAAATACATAAGACAAAATTTATTGGATTATTTTATAATATTCAGCCAAAATATCAAATGCAGAAGAGTGCAAGAGATCTGTCTGTGTACTAGAAACCCAAAGAATTCAGCTAAAACCCTGGATCCCAAGGAATATCCTGCAAAAGTCCAGCTGAAGGCCCAAAGTCCATGATGTCCTCCAGGTATCTGGCTAGAGGCCTAGAGCTCACAACAATGTCCCATGCAAGTTCAAATTAAAGATCTGCACAGGGAAAGTCCAAGGGCCAGTGGTGAAAACTAGAAAGTCTGTAGACGCAGGGTGAAGGATCTCTGCCAGAAAGCTGAGGGATCTACCCTGGAGCCAAGAAGTGATATGCAAGGAGAAGACAAGAGCTCTGTGGCAAAAGGACATCAGCTCCTTTTCTAAGGACAGCAACGAAGCTCCTGTCAGGAAAACAGCCATGGCAAGAGCACCCAGGAAAATCCACAGCATGCAGTCTTCCCCTCCTGATCTCCTCTTACCTCATTTTGGCAGCAGTCTTTAGAGGGATCTTCCGTGCCCAGAAACATGCAGATTTAGTTCAAATGTGCCTTCCGAACTGACGATTAGTTAATCCATCACAGTATCTTTTCCAGGACTCTAATTCATTGCTAAAATGTTCATTCACACTTTGTAACATTTTGTTCAGCTGGGCTACCTTTATATAAGTGCATATTGTAAGGGGAACCCAAACTCGATGAAGCCGCCAGCTAGCAGATTGAGAGTTATAATGTTTACCTTACATCATTGGAGGCCCTGGACATCCCCGTGTCACCAGCCAGAGCACTGCTGTGATGTCTTTCTACATCCTTTCACAGGCCACTCACTTCAGCTCCAGGTTCTGGCACTGATGCCTTTTCCTTTTGACTCTTATCAGTGTACTGTATTACAAGAGGTTTCTGTGCAGATCTGCCTAAAAAGTACTGTAATACATTGTACCTCAGTTTGTGAACACTTCTGTCCACAAACTGGAAGAGAAAGCGACTTTTAGCATATCATTTTAAGACAGAATAATTCCAGTCTTAATGCAAGCCTCAAAATGTGTCTTGGGAAACATCCCAGAGGAGTTGTAAAGAGTTAACTTTGCAGTCCGGACTTCGCCCTGGAATGCTTCTCCAAAGACAAACACCTTGCCTGAGTGCATTCATCCCTTCCTTGGCCCTAGATAAACATTGTAACCATAAGGAAATGTATGGTTATTTAAAGGGAGACATATAGAACAGAGTACAGAAAGTATATATCATTGTGGCCGGAGCCTGAGCTGGTCACGTGCCACAAGGAAAACAACTGTGGCCAGGCCTAAAACATTCCAATCTGTTAGCATGGAAGCCAAAAATGTATATTAAGTGGGAACAAAGGCGGTTAAGCGCCCTACCTCCCTGACTTGCTCCGGGAATGTATGGTGACTGGTCTAAAATCAATTAATAAACTATTGTATGTTCTAATAGTGTCTTTGATCTCCTGTGGAATTCTGCCCAATTTTTTTGCCATAACAAAACAGCTTGGTTCTCAAGCAAAACCATGAACATACTCTCCCAAGTCATAAAACAAATTAAGTTTGAGAACTAACGTACCACTTTATTGTTAAATTCTGATCAGTCTTTTTTGTTTGCTTAAAACTACAAAAAAGAGCATTATAGTTTTAAGGTCAGAGGAGAAAGAAAAAATACAAAAAAAAGAGACAAGGAGAATCATAATTTTAAAAATGAGAAGTGCAGCTTCAGAACACAAGCCAGGTTTAAATTTTTCTCTTAGAACACAAGAAGCTTAGACAATTCTCTTTAACCTACAAATGGCTTCTTTTTTTTTTTTTTTTGGCAGTACTGGGGATCAAACTCAGGACCCTGTGCTTAGCTAGGCAGGCGCTTATTCCACTGAGCTATACCCCCAGCCCCGTACAAATGGCTTCAACCATTCCTCTTTTTTTTTTTTTTTTGCGGCACTGGGGATCGAACTCAGGACCCTGCGCTTGCTAGGCAAGCACTTATTCCACTGAGCTATATCCCCAGCCCTCAACCATTCCTCTTTTACTTTCAGATGGTTCCTTTTCACCAGCAAGTAGAGCACCTTTTCACCTGTAAGTTAGAATTTCCCCTAGAAATACAGTAATATCTTTCTGCGTATGGGCTGTCCTCTGTGAGATTATAGATTGTCAAATTCCACAGATTTCCACTGCTAAAAATACATAAATACTATGAGTTCCAAATTATAGTAGGTCTCATTTTTCTGACACTCACATTCCTCTTTTGAGTGCATACTAGAATCTCTGCCTAATAAACACTTCCTGTGCCTCCTAAAAATTCTTTTTTTTTTTTTTTTTTTGCGGTACTGGGGATCGAACTCAGGACCCTGCACTTGCTAGGCAAGCGCTTATTCCACTGAGCTATATCCCCAGCCCAAAATTCTTTTTCCAAGAGAGGAGCCAGTGAACCTCCAAATAGCCTCCCTTTATGATGAGTCAAATTCCTCCTCTCAGTTTTGAAAATCACCTCAGACTAAGCCCAGTGACAGTATAACAAGATTAGTACATATAAGCATGCAGTATGATGGAAAATAATTGTATTATGTGCCCAGTGTTTTCTTGTCTGTTGGTCTGCCTGTACAATCTGCTTTATGAGTACTTCAAGTGCCTGCAGCTGCTCTATTAAAGATTTCTTGAGCTCATATGAATTTTTCCCCTTTTTTATGCACTTCTGACTCTTTTGGGACTTTCCGTAAAAAAAGTTTATAGGATTTCAAGGATAACAAGCTCACTTAAATCATTAACAAAGAAAGAAAAAGAAAGCACTGATAGCATTTTAAGGTTTGATAACATAAAATTTACATATGATTAGGTTAATGTGTGCGTTTTTGTGTGTTAACTTTCAAGTATATATTTTAAATCGGCTTATAGAAATGGGCACATCCCCATCTACTAAAATGTCAGTTACTCGGGTACCCTGCCCCTCACATGTATTTTGCGTTAAGTTTGTTCTGTGCAATGAACACTTTCTTTGGCCTTCCAGATAGTCTTTTGACTAACTTTTCCATCTTATTCTGAGTTTTACTTGGTCCTTCCCAAATTCTTACTTAAAATTTTCAACTTTCAATGTTCTTTTGCTTTTACATTGCATTATTTTTCTCTCTGGAACCTACATATCCACATGCACATGCACACACCAAAATAAAAATACTTGTCAAAAACAAAAATAATGCCTAACATATAACAGACACTTAGTAATATTTAATGAATAAATGATTGAGACAATTCTAAAAATTCCTAGTTTTGTATATTGCACAAAATAATTGAGTACTTTATTTTAGTTAATAATTTTATTTGCAGGTGTGTTCTCATTAAACAAACTTCAAATTTAGTATTCATTCATCTACTGAAGTATGTTTCTCTGGGTTATTCCATTATCACTATGATTATCTGATAATTATATACATATATATGTATAAAATACAATTATGGAATAAAATCTATGTACTCTTTTGAATTTATCTAACATAGAGGGTACATTATGAAAACTGTAAGAATGACAAGCACATTTTTTTGCCTGCATTGTAACACAGGTGACTTAAAGAATGGAAATAACTTTCAAATTAATGCTACCTTAGGGATGAAGTAACTAAGAGAAAGCAAATAGTAATACATGTTTAAACAAAGTGTAAAAATATAAGTACATGTGAAGTATCACTAAATGTGATAGAATCACTTCAGATAATTATTTTTCCCATAAAATTATTTTTCCTTAAATTATTTTTGCCATATTATCTCATGATATTTTTTGTACATTTCCCCAATTTTGATGGAAAAATACACTTTGTTTCATTTACTTGACTATATATTTGCTACTTAAAATTATGTAATGATGCTATTTATGAAATAATTAAAATTTTAATTTTTCTATGTAAAAAAATTCAACATTAGCCAGTTCTGAATTATCCATAGTTTAAACAGATCAGAATTAATACATGCATATGGAAGCTGGAACAAATTATTGGAATAGCAAGAACTTCTTAGTTCCTTGAAGACCTCCAAATCTTTATGTAAAAGAACAGTCTAGTATAAGAATTCTCAACATGATTTTAAGTATTTCTAGAGGCTTCTTGAAAATGTGTGACTGATACATGCTATTGTGACATGTATTCTTAGTAGAACTATTAGCTTTAAATTTCACTGATAGTTTTATTTTAAATTAAACTCATTGTTATCAGTACCTGCAGATGTATGAGAAGCATACTGTCTAAGTGATGCCATAAAATGAAATGGAATAATAAAACAATGAAATGAATGCAGGTTTATTAAAATGAGATCCATGAAGATTCTGGGACAGAAATTCTATTTCATATTGCAGGTCAAATTCTCTTTCTTCTGTTCTCTGTATTTTCGAATTCTTAATTTTACAATTAGGGATAAAATTTTGTAATAAATTTGAATAAAGAATTACATGTCAAAACATATAAATTCATGTAAGCTTTAAAAATTTCCATTTGTCTTTTTTTTTCTCTTTTAAGGAGGTACATTTAAATCATTTGAAACAGTACATTATGAAGAAAAGCAGTCATCCCAGCCAACCTGAAAAGAAAAATGAATTTGAGAAATAAAAACATTTAAAAATGAAATATTTTGTGTTAGGTAAATTGCAAAAGTAGTTATTTTTATCAGGTTATGCAGTATCTTTTTGGCAGCTTTGTATAAATGATGAAAATAGTATTTTTTCCTCCCCTCTCTGTTATCAACAGTATAGACAGTGCTATTAATTTCTGGAGTTATAGAAGGGTTTTTTTTTCTTTAATATTTTGAGATTTGTTTTTTCCAAGGTTTTCATCAGCTTGCTAGTAGGTTCTTATAATTTCCTAAAAAGATTATGTCTGTCATGAGGAAAAGTAAGATCAGTACTAGAATAATGACTTTCTGTGGAGAATTCATAAATATGTCATTTTCCCTCACATTCTTCATTTTATGCTGAAAAGCTTGAGACTATATTCACTATTTCAGATTCTTGAATGATGATGTACAAACAAGATAATTTTATTGAAATGACTTTAAAAACCAACTGCTATGGAATGTTTGTTGTCTGAGACCCTTTATGTTTAGCCCTTTCCTCTATGATAAATAAGAACCTCCAAATCAATTTTTCAGAAGCAAAAAAAAAAAAAAAATGCCATATGCTCAACTTGGTTACTTTTCTCTCTCTGCTGAGACAAAATACGCAATGCCCAAAATGAAGGAAGGAAAGGTTTATTTAGCTACAGTTTGTGGAGGTTTCAGTCCATACTTGGCTGGCTCAGAGGCAGAGGGGCACATGGCAGAGGGCAAACGTTGATGGCAGCAGAGCACAGCAAAAACAACCAGAGCAAAAGGGAAGAATGGCAGCAAAACAGTCTTTTTCTACCTTACATCGTAAACAGGCTACCCTCACCCAGGAGGCATGTAGCACTCAGATAATCTCCATGCCCTCCTTTTCCACAGGCTCAGGATGTGTACAAAGTAAGTACCCTGGCTTCCTGCTAAGTCACTCAGCCAAACCTCTAGACTCCCCAAGTTGACACAATGTATCAACCATAACAACAGCTTTTTAGTATCCTTTAAACTCAGCAACTGGGATAATCTTGAAGATAAGTTTAGTTAAACTTATTTCGAGATTCCCATTGGGTGTATAATGAGTTCATTGTGTCTTCGCCACACAGTAAATGTGATTATTTTCCTTTTTCTTGTACTGACTATCTTCTCACTAAGGCAAGGAACTGCTCCGGCACGGCTCCTTCACTCCCTCTAATTGCACCCCTCTGACAAAGTCCTGGGCAATATCACTCAGATATTAGAGTTCCCCTTGGCTTTGGTGTCTGGGGAGATTTTTATCAGAGAACAGATTCCTCTTTCCTTCCATACAGTCCCAACATCCAAATCCCAGGCTAAACCTTGACATTGATTTCCTGCTTCCCACACTTCAGGGCAGCTGGTGTGCACTGCTACTGTTTAAGATAGCTCAGAGCAAACATCCTATTCAAATCTGAGACCATCTTCAGAAGATGGAGCAAATGCTCTGTTTCACTCTGACCCTGGACTCATCCTGTGACTCCAATAGATATGATTTCTGTTATTCAATGTGGCCGTCTAAATAAAAGGAAGTTTGGGTTAATTGGCTTCACTAATAGTGTCAATTTACGTTTTCCTCTGTCTGTTTTTCAGAGACCTTCTGGAGAGACCCTACACTAGGAATGCAGTGCTTGTAGGAGATTGAGAGGATGAGATTCTGTTCTTTATTCAGACATCTGCCCCAAAATAATATTTGAACTTTTAACAGCAATAGTAATTAAGAATGGTCATATAGAGTGACTTTTTGGCATAGCTTTGATGTTTTCTCTTATCTATACTGTAACAATCTTAATTTTTTGGAATAAGGTGGGCCATAATGTAAAACACAATTATAAACATTATTTGCTTGAAATTTCTGACTAAACAAGAGAAAGCAAAAGGACTAATATGAAATATGGATATATACCAACCTCCATGATTAATATATTTATTGTGTATTGCTAACATATATAAATAAGTGAATGTGGGAAAAACTAAAATAAGCTAACACTGAAAAAAAACCTAGTATTTTTTGCTAATATTCACAAGCCCAGTCAAAACTTGTCCTCTCTAGATAACTTCTGCCTGGCAAGTACAAGGTCCTGAGTTCGATTCCAGATACCAAAAAAAATCTCATCTCTATTAAAGCAATTTTAAAGATCGCACCTTGTATAATCATTCCATCCTCTATGCTCCCATAACATTATAAAAAAGTATATTCATTTGGCAGTTAATTATATGAGCCTTGTGATATTTCTTTACTTTCTCTAGCAACACTTCTGAAATCATAACTTTCCATGTGTTTTTTTTTCATTGTAGCAAATATATTGTGAAATTGTAGAAGGCATATATTTTTAAAGTCTGTTATTATACTAATAATAGTTCACGTATACTTAGTACTTATTACATGCCAGGTATTTTTCCAAGTATTGTACATATACTGGTACATGGGTCCTTGACAGAAATCTGAGAGTGTAGTACCATTATTGTCATCTTTATGTACATGAAAAATTTGAGAAGCAGCTACTCAGTAGATTTGTATTATTCCTAGTCTTTAACCTTTTGCCCAAAAGCAGTACATACCTTGATCCTTGCAAAATACTGAATTGGAACTCTTGAAGACAATACTGAAGCCACAGCCTGACCAAAACACAATAATATGTATGATAGCAATCCAAAGAGTTTATATTTTTACCTTTATTTAGAAGAGTGTGATTACACTGCCATCTAATCCAAATTTAAGTATGCAGAATGTGAGAGCTGAAAGAAATGTAAATTTTCTAGTCTTTTTCTTCTTTTCATCTTCCCAAAGTCACAAAGCCATTGGTCAAACAGTTAGGATGTTAATCTGGACCAATTTCAATTTGGTTTAAGTGAAATTCTCAGGAAATGTTTTATTGTATGACCCTATGGAATAGGCCACTAGAGAATGAATTTATGGAAGAAGGCTTCCCTCATAAAGACCTTCATGGTAAGGTTTTAATGCAATTTGCTGAGTACTCCATAAGTAATAGTTTTGAGGTCAAGAAAACAGACATTTTATTGTACACAATGTGCTATTTTGGCAATTCTTTGTTCTCCATGTGGTAACCTTTCAAAAACTTTCTAGAGCAATTTTTTTTTATCTTTTTGAGATAGGGTTTTGCTTTGAAGTTGAGGCTGGCCTTGAGCTTACTGTGTAGCCCAGGCTGGTCTTGAACTCACAACAATCCTCCTGCCTAAGCCTCCCAAGTGCTGGGATTGCAAGCATGCACCACCATGCCCACCTGTTTCTTAGAGCAATTTCTTAAAACCACTTATTGAATGGAGACATAATAGAATCTTACAGAGCTTTGTATCACTTTTTCTTTACAATGAAAACCAAGATCTCTGATTAGCATCATTTTCTGAAGTATAATTAAAATAAAAATGAGGAAATGATTACTGACATTTCAAAATAGCTTTCTTTGTTTTCTACTCATTTATCAAAAATACTTCCAAATTTAATTTTATTATAAAGATGTAATACTTTGTGATTATATCTACAAGTGGGAATGAAAGTAATTTTATTGGAATTGTTCAGCATATTTTGAAGTCTTTTCTTTGCCCCACTCCTCTGGTTAGTTATTCATTTAATCCACAAATGTTCATTAAGAGGATATTGTATAACCAAATATCGTTTAAAGATTTAAAGATACTTTTTTGACTTCAGTCTAGTGAGGAAACTAGACATAAGTGGAGTAAACTCCGTATGTAAATTCTCTGATCAGTTCTGTTAATCAAAATACATTGTTAACATGAAGCCTTGTATAAAGTGTACATAATCCCTCTGGTGAATGGAGAGTGACAGCGACTAGGAGGGTCCTGAGAAGTTATTATCTGAACCAGTGACATAGCAGAGAGTTGAACATGGGAGAACACACTGGCAAGAGGAAACAGCATGTGCAAGTGTCCTGAGTGAAGAGAGCATAAGATGTCTGACAAAGCTTAAATATAGGCAGTTTAGCATAATAATGGAAAGCCAAAATTAGAGTAGCATAAGAACAGCCTGAACAATGTGAGAGGGACTTATCACGTGAAACGTGACACATAATGTTAATGATGCCAGTGTTCCTGTTGGCATAAAATGATGGAGCCACTAAAGAAAATTAGACTGGGAGCACTATCAAATCAGAAGTGCATTTGAAAAGGTCATGGTAACTATGATATGGAGGTTTGGATTGGGACTGGAGTTCAGTGGAAAAACTCAAATTAAGGAATAATCTAGGCAACAATGATATATTCTTCCCAGGAGCACTAGACAATGGTGAAAACCACCTAGGTATCTAGGAAATGAAATATATATAAACTCAAAATGGATTAAATACAACAAGACGAGAAACACAGAACCACATTTTAAGCATGGCTCTGATTTCTTGCTTGATGACTCCTTCAGATTATGATGGCTTTATGCTAAGATGATAGCCAGTGAAGAATCGGGCCATCAAGCACCTTTGAAATATGAAGTAGATGTGGACACTAATGTTTATAAAGCCTGAATCTCTGAAGGGCAACCTAGACTAGAGATGGAAATTTGTCTCATCTGTGCATGAGTGAAACTTTTAAAAGAGAAAAGGAAACAAAGACCAAGATTAAAGGGCTACAAATACTTGAAAGTGATCTAAAGGCAGATGGTTGACCTCTTTTATGAACTCTTTCTCAAATATTTTTCACATGTCCTCTCTTTAGCACTTGTTTTTGCTATTCTTGTGAGAATCCTAACAACACTACCTAGACTAATGTTAAGGTCGCCCAAAGGACAGACTTACTTAAGGAGTGATTATATCCTACCTCTTACTTGGTAGGAGTGAGTGTATTTATTTAAAATTCTGTGTTGCCCCCACCACCCTCTAAAAAATAAAGATCAAGATTCTTCTTTGAAGATCAGGTACTTAACACATTTCCTATAAGTGAATCTGTTAAACTCTTAGGTTAGAGGAGAAAATCAACCCAGTGCCTACTACCATGCATCTCACAGCACAGCATATCTGATGGTAGTAGAAGTTTCATTGAAAAACAACATAATCTAATGACTCATTGGACACCAGAGCAGCAGCCTGTGTCCTGCTGCCATTGTGGTTCATGTCTAAGGCTCTTAACGCTTTCCATTAACTGCCTGGAAACCCTGATACTAAAAGCCAGAATTCCACTGCCGTCACAGTTGTAGCCTGAGCCTTGTGATCCACCGACTGCTTGGGGATCCCAGACCCAGTGACCCACTGCCTACTGTCATCTTGGGATATGTCTGACACCCAGGAAAGTCAAGGTCCCTAGAGACCTTTGGTGAGCTGCCTGGGAAGTGTAGGCTTGGCATTTTACATCTGACATCCAAAATGAAAAGATAAAGTTTGAAAAATGTATATTCAGAACTCAACCTCACCCAGAACAAGCTCAGGAGACAACATAGGAGAATTTGAAAGTCACAAACCTGAAATCTCTGAAATGATCAGAACTGAAGTGATGAAGCAACTTCATCTGGCCATAGACAAAATCAGAACAGAAATAATCTCTCAGGTAAAAAAAAAAAGAAATGACAACAATAATGAAGGAATTACTTAGCACATCTAAAGAAGACATATATAAGAAAACAGACAAGCACAGGAAGATGACAGAAATGTTAAATGAACAATATAGGAAAGAACCAGAATCCATGAAACAGATTCAAAGAGATATCCAGGAAATAAAAACCTCCATCAAAAGCTGGCAAAACCACTTGAATGAAGCCAAAGATAGACTTTCAGATCTTGAAGACAGCATTGCAGTTAATGATTGCAAGAGCAAGAACCTCTTAAAAATAATGAGGAACCAGGAAATATCAATTCAACAACTGCAAGAGAAACAATGTAAGACTAATAGGTGTCAATAAAACAACAAGAGGCAACACAAATGAGAAGAAAAGAATGTTTGAAGAAGTGGCAGAAAATTTTGCAAGCATGTCAGTGGCTAACTGATTCATATAGAGCACCAACGAGCCATAACCAAAATAAAACTACACCCAGACATAGAACAATCAAGACCCCATAAATCCAACAAAAAAACAGAATATTTAAAGCTGTTAGGGAAAAGAAACAGATCATCTATAAAGGAAAACCCACCAGAATCATGGCAGATTTCTCAACACAAAACAACAAATCAAGAAGAGCTTGGAGTGAATGATTCCGGGTCCTGAAACAAAACAATTCCCAAACCAGACTGATGTATCCTGCAGAACTATCCTTCAAATTTAGTAGAGAAATAAAATTTTCCATGACAAAGAACAATTGAAGAACTTTATAAGTGCTAAATTAACCTTATGAAGAGTACTAAAAGATATTCTAGAAAGATATAAAAATGATCACAATTTTAAGAACAACAATAGAAAGGAACCAATTAGTAGAATAAGCAGTTAAAGAGAGAGTGAAAGTAGGAAACCAACAGGAGATAAATAACATGACAAAGATAAGCCAACATATTTCAGTTGTTACTATTAATGTAAATGGCCTCAATTCACCAATCAAAAGAGGCAGACTGGCAGAGTGGATCAAGGAATAAAATCCACCAATATGCTGTATGTAAGAAACATATTTAACTCAAAGAAAGGAAATTCAGACTGAAAGTCAAAGGATGGAAAACAGTCCTCCATGTGAAAAGAACCCAAATAAAAGCAGGTGTTGCTGTTGTTTGCAGACAATGTGAACTTCAAACCAAGAATGATCAAAAGAGATAAAGAAGGTCACTTCATATTTCTTAGGGAAAAACTCCAAGGGGAGGAGATAGCAATCATAAATATGGATGCACCAAATATGGGAGCACCCAACTGTATAAGACAAACCTTAATAGACATGCAAAACCAAATAACTAATAACACTATTGTAATGGGGGAACTTAACACCCCAAAGACAAAAAGATGTTAACTAGACAAAAATTCAGCAGAGAAATAACAGAAATGATCAAAACTTGTCAACAAGTGGACTTAGTAGATTTTTACAGTGTTCCACCCCACATCAGAATATACATTCTTCTCAGCCTCACATGGGACTTCCCCTAAAATAGACCACATACTAGCCCATAGAGCATGCTTAACCAAATCCAAATGAATTAAAATTACCCCATGCATATTATCTGATCATAATGCAATGAAATTGGAAATTAATGACAAACTGAGTCACAAAATCTCCATGAACACATGGAAATTAAATAATAGCTTCCTAAATAACCAATGGGTCACAGATAAAATTAAAGAAGAAATTAAATGATATCTATAAGCATATGAAAACATAAATACAACTTACTGGAATCTATGGGATACACTGAAAGCAGTCCTTAGAGGGAACTTTATGGCAGTAAACTCACATATCCGTAAAACAGAACAAGAACAAATAAATAGCCTAATGCTCCAGCTCAAACTTTTAGAAAAAAAAGAATAAATCCAGTACAAAGCCCAAAGAGAGATGAAATTATAGATTAGAGCAGAAATTAATGCAATGGAAAACTAAGGAACACTCTCAAAGAGTTGGTTTTTGGAAAGGCTAAATAAAATCAATAAAGCCCTAGCCAACTTTATCAAAAAAGGAAAGAAAAAAACACAAATTCATGCAAAAGGGAATGAAAATGGTGAAATCACTACAAATCCTATAGAAATTCAGAATATCATTAATACTTTGAAAATCTTTACTCCCATAGGAGGGAAAACACAGAAGAAATGGACAGATCCCTAGGCATGTGTGAATTACCAAAGTTGAATCAAGAAATTACAAAAGTCCAGAATAACCCAATATCAATTAATGAAATTTAAAAATGTGATTTAAACCTACCAACAAAGAAAAGCCCAAATCCTGAGGGATTCACAGCTGAATTCTACAAGACATTCAGAGAAGAATTAATGCCAACAATTCTCCAACTCTACAATGAAACTGAAAAGGAATCATTTCTTCCTAACTCATTTCTGGAGGCAAGTATTATACTACTATGAAAAGCAGTGAAAAAACCCAACCACAAAAAGAAAGAGAACTACACACCGATCTCCCCAGTGAATGCAGATACAAAGATAATAAAATACTACCAAAGAGAAACAAATAATCAAGAAGATAATACACCATGACCAAGTAGGATTCATCCCAGGGGTGCATGGAAGGTTCAAAATAGGCAAATCAATCAAGATAAGACATCATATGAACAGAGCCAGAGACAAAAACCACATGATCATCTCAAAAGATTCAGAAAAAGCTTTTGACAAAGTCCAACATTCATTCATGATAAAAATCCTACAGAAAATCACAATAGATGGTCTTTACCTCAATCTGATCAAAGCCATCTTTGACAAACCAACAGCCAACATCATACTAAATGGACAAAAACTAAAAACTTTCACTTCAAAATCAGGATCAATTCAAGGATTTCTACTCTCACCACTCCTTTCAGCATAGTTCTAGAAACATTAGCCAGAGCAATTAGGCAAGAGAGAGATATAAAAAAATAAGAATAGGAAAAGAAGTGAAATTATCATTATTTGCAGATGATATAGTACTCTACATGGAAGACCCCAAAAACTCCACCAGAAGACTCCTTGAATTAATAAACAAATTCAGTAGTGTAGCTGGATACAAAGTCAACACTCAAAACTCAATAGCATTCTTATATCCAAACAAGAAACACAGAAAGATAAAAATTAAAGGAACTATACCTTTCACAATAGCACCCAAAAAATTGAAATATTTAGGAATCAGTCTAAGAAAAGAAGTAAAAGATCTATACAATGAAAACTACAGTACTCTGAAAAAAGCAATTGAGGAGTTTGTCAGAAAATAGAAAGATAAGAGGCTGGGGATATAGCTCAGTGGAATAAGCGTTTGCCTAGCAAGCGCAGGGTCCTGAGTTCGATCCCCAGTACCGCAAAAAAAAAAAAAAAAAAAAAAAAAAAAAAAAAAAAAAAAAAAAAAAAAAAAAAAAAAAAAAAAAAAAAAAAAAAAAAAAAAAAAAAAAAACTGGAGATTTAATAAAAAAAGAAAAAAAAAGAAAAAAAAAGAAAATGGCTATACTCCCAAAATTGTTGTACATATTAATTGCAATTCCAATTAAAATACAATTAGCATATCTCAAATATCTACAGAAAACATTGCTAAAATTCAAAAAGCAAAAGCAATACTGGGCAACAAAAACAAGTCAAATGGCATCATAACCCCTGACTTGAAATTATACTATAAAGCTACTGTAATAAAATCATCATGGTACTGGCTAAAAATAGACCTGAGGAACAATGGAATAGACTGGAAGATGCAGACACAACCACATACATACTCAGCTACCTTATCTTTGACACGGGCCAAACAAGTTCACTGGAAGAAAGATAGCCTCTTCAATAAATGACGTTGGAAAAACTGGCTCTCTAGAGGCTGAAGACTGAAACTACACCCATGTCTATCATCATGCACTAAAGTCAAAACGGATCACAGATCTAAATATTAAAACAGAAACATTAAATCTACTGGAAGGGAAAGCAGATAAAAACCTCAAAGACATAGGGGTAGGCAGAGAATTCATGAACAAGAACCAAAATACAGGAGAAATATTTCAAAGAACCAACAACTGAAATCTTATTGAAAAGCTTTTACACATCAAAAGAAATCCCTAGCAGGGAAAAATAATACCCACAAGTCGAGAAAAAGTTTTAGCCAACTGTCTTTTGGACAAAGGACTCCTATCTAGAACATAGAATTTTTAAAAATCAGGCCCCCAAAATTCATACACTCAATCCTAAAATGGACATATGAGATGAATACATATTTCTCAGATGAAGAAATAGAAATGGCAAATAAATACATGAAAAAATGTCCAACATCATTAGTCATTCATGAAATGCAAATGAAAACAACACTGAGATTCCATATTACCCCAGTAAGAATGGCTATCCTAAAAAAATCAACTACTAACGAATGCTTGCGAGGCTGTGGAGAAAAAGGAGCATTTCTCCACTGCTGGTGGGAGTGTAGACTGGTGAAACCAGTTTGGAAATCAGTTTGGAGATTCCTTAGTAAAATAGAATTAGTGGTCGCATTCTACCCAGCTACTTCCCTTTGGGTATTTTTCCAGAAGAACTGAAGATATCATATTACAATAATATATGTGCACCCATGCTTATAACATTGCAATTTTTAATATCTAAATCATGGAAGCAACCCCAAATTCCCATCAACTGAGGAATGGATAAAAAAGTTGTGGTATTTTTATATAACGGAATATTACTGAGCTATAAAGAAATATAAACTAGAGTTTTTTTATGGGTAAATGGATGCAACTAGAGACCATACTCATAAGTGAAATAAATCAGACCGACATATGTAACTACCATATTGTCTCACTAGTGTTAAGTACCTGAGTGAATAAAATCTAAAAGGCACAACAGATATTGTGTAAGGGAATGAAACTACTCAAAAAGAAAGAACAACTGGGATGAGAGGAAAGAAAAGGAAAAAATATGTATGTATATATATATATATATATACACACACACACACACACAAGATAGCTAAGATAACTGTACTACTGATTTCTATTGCTTTATTAAAAGGAACCATTAATGTGTTTGTCTGAGTAATCTTACATGCCTTTATTTGTTTATCTGTATAAGTAATTTGAAGATACCAATATGTAATACGACAACCATTGTTAATTTCCTATCACCTTCTTTGAAATTCTGTACTGCTTGTATAGTTTTTGTGTTATTTTGTAAATGTTTGTGTGTTTGTTAATGTTTTTTTCTTTTATCTTTAAAATTAAAAACCCAAATGACTCATTTCTTATTTATCAATTTAGATAAAATAATCAACTTAGAAACATACACTTAAAAGTATATATTATTATATGCATATAATTAAAAAATAATTTATGACATGATAGGAAGATTATCAGAAAAGCACAATTGTGTGTGTGTGTGTGTGTGTGTGTGTGTGTGTTTGCATGTACCACAGTACTAAGGGTGGAACCTATAGCTCCACATGCAAATTCAGACTGGGTCATTGAGCTATGAGAACCTCAATTAAATTTCAAATGTCTACTCATTGTCCTGAACCATATCAATCTTTCACTTTCCTTTTTCAATTCATTGAGAAAACAAAGGCTACTTTTCACTTGTAGGCTCTATTGTTTTGGCCTAGTCTGCAATTTCATATCCTATTAGTTATCAAGATACTGCGAACTCACCTGCTACTAACATTTGATAATTTGTTAGATGAAATTTGTTGCCCAAACTTTCATAACAGATGACCTGGGGTATAGAAATCAAATCAAATTTTACCCCTGGTATTTCAGTTGCCAAACTGGAACAAGAATTGGAGTTATTCAGCAATTTTCAATTAAGCAATGTTTATTGCTAACTTAACAGTAAAATCATGTGAATATTTTGTGTATAATATGAAACAAGAACATGATAACTACGAAGATGATATTTTGAAGTTAATATATATTTGTTTATGCCAATTTATGATCCTTTCATAAAATATCTTGAACCAACTTCTTTGACAAAATTAGAGAATTGTTGCCACTATGAAACTCATTATTGGAAAGTACCCTTTTAGTAGCAATTATTACTGTCATTAGCAAAATATGGTAGGCACGTTGGATAGATGTGTTGTGGTTTATTTGCACATCTAGTGAAAGTCCAGGAACATCACTTTAATAAAGCATTATAAATATCAATATAAAAATGAGATGGTTTATTACCCTTGCACAGGATTATGGAGATACATTAATTTTAAAATGTCAATGACTTGTATTTCTTACCCAAGAATTTTGCATGAACACTCATTCATTAATATTTTAAATACTCAAAGTAAGTATTTTTAAAAGTATTTTAGCCAGGGATATAGCTCAACGGTCCAGTGCTTGTCTTCCCAGTACCACCCCAAATTAAAAAAAATTTTATTGAAATGACTTGTCTTGAAGAAAAATGAAAATGTAGTCAAATGCTGTCAATTTTCTGCAACACATTTGACTACTCCTGAATCCAGATGGAAAAATATCTGAGGACTAAATAATATGCAATAAAATTAAATTTATATGATGTTAAAACATGCTTGTTGGAGAACACAATAATCAAACACAACTTGAAGCTTTATCCAAAAATTATCCAAAATTACTTGTATGTATTGAAATATTACATTATACCCCCTAGTATGTGAAATTTTTGTATTTTTATGTGTCAATTAAAAAGGCAATTTTTTAAAAACGAAAAGAATTACCTTAGTGAATGTTAAAACACCTAGAATGTTATGTAGAATTTAATACAAGTCATCTCCTAACTAAAACACTTTAAATGATTCAAATATTTAATTTTATAAATTTAACTATAGAAGCTAATTTGAATGCTTTACATTTTTCGTCTCAGGGTATTGTATGAACAAAGTGATAACCAGCCATTTCTTAGGTTATCATTTCATACTGTTTCAATATCACAATATCTACAAGTAGGAATGATGCTAAAAACAGACAAATAATATGAAGTCTGGAATCAAAAACGGATAACTGCAGTGTTATTCAAATTGCCAGCAATGCCATATGTAGATTCACAGTAGCAAACTGAGGCATGCATCATTTTCCAAATGTCCACTCATGCTAATAAGCCAAGAAGAAAGAGCACCAGAGCTCCACTAATCAGGAGTTGTCAGTGATGGGTCAAAGGAGCTAAGTGGTGGAGGCAAATGTGATCCACTTGGTAATGTGCAGGAGATTATTATGTATGATTTTATCTTAATTGGTTTGAGAATTAATTGGGTGGTAACAAAAGCTGGCATAAAGCTTTTAATTTCAGCAGAACAATTAAAAACCCCAAAAGTCTTGGAGTTTATAATAACCACTCTCCTGGATTAACTCCTGGCTATAAAATCAAAAGAGATTTATTATTTATCTGCAAATTGAGTTAATGTTAATGACTAATGTATATTACTTGACTGGGTACATTTGAACTTTTCAAAGCATGTTTCTTTTGACAAGGTCAAGTCTATATAAAATCTGTATAACAGTAGGTTATTTCCGTGACTGTTTTTCTCATTTAGGTTCTACTATTGTCTTATGTCACTTAATCGTAAGGAATAGTTGATGACTGGTTGTTTGATCAATCTTGTATGTCTATGTGTGTTCTCCTGAGCATACACTTTGAAGATATCAATGTGCAAGGCAACAACTAATGTTGGTTTTCTGTTGCTTTGTCTATAATTCAATTCTGATTATACTGTTATTGTGCTACTTTGTGTCTCTTTGTTAAGGCTTTCTGTTTTTTTTTCTGTTGTTGTTGATGTAGTTCTTTTTGCTTTCACACTTTAAAGAAAAAATTATATATAAAAGAAAAGGAGAAGGAAAAAAAGAAAAAACGAAAAAGGAAGGGATAATTATGTATGTAAGTAAGTATGTACATATATGCAACATATCTAACATAGTTGTACTACTCACTTAGGTCACTTTATTGTAAGTAATAGTTGATGATTAATTGTTTGATCAATTTTGCATGTCTATATCTGTTTTCCTGAATATACACTTAGAAGTTATCAATATGTAATGTAACAACCATTGTTGATTCCCTGTCACCTTGTCTGTAACTCAGTTTTGATTGTACTATTCTTATGCTACTTTGTGTCTGTTTGTTAATGTGTTTTTGTTCTTATACTTTTAAAATTAAAAAAAAATTGGAAAAGACACGGTGAAAGTCACAGCACATAGCATGTATTACTTTGCACCCCAAAATGAGATTATTTTTGGTCATTTGTATAATCTGCCATCCTAAGAATAAAGTTGGGCTCAAATTATAAATAACAAAAATTAAAACATAAATAAATACCTGCTATCAGTTGTGCCAACATGAATGACACTTAACCTAATGGTGTGCATTAAGCTAAATGAAACAAATCAGACAGGAAAAAAACACTAAATGGTTTCACTCACGTATGATACTTAGAAAGATAACACTCAGGCAAAGAATGGAATGGCAGTTAAGAGAGCTGAAAGAGTGAGGGGCTGGGCGATGTTAGTCAAAGAACACAAAATTTCATTGGGGCAAAGGAATGAAATTGCTTTAAATACAGTGAAAATGAAACTGCTGTTAAATACAGTGCTAGAGTTGATGGCGATATATTACACAGGGTAGCTGAAAATTGGTGAGATTAGATTTTAAGTATTTTTTGGCACAAAAAAGTTTGTGAGGTACTACATCTGTTGACTAGTTTGATTTAGCATTTCCACAACGCATTCATATTTATAAACATCAGAGGAGCATACACTATGAATACCCACATTTTTATTTGTTAGAGTAAAAGGAAATAAATCTATTTTTAGATCTATGTGTCTCATAAAGTCAAAATTATCTGTCCCAACATTAAGATTAATTTCTTAAAACTTCAGTTTGTCTTTAAATGTACAAGTTAAAGTAAGAAAAATGAGTTCTAAACTTGATATTTGTTACAAGTAAAATATTTGAGGATGAACCCTAATTTGTTAGCCACTAAAGGTACAGAGTTCATTGTCAGGCACATTAGCAATACCACAATCATTTATTTCTACAGTCTTAAGTGATTAATATTCAACAAGAAATACTAACTTTTCTAGTTTTCTTCAACTAATTTGTTAGCAGAGATTACAAACTTAATTTGCATAAAATTTTTCTTTTTGATTTTTAAGAGTAGCAGTGTTTTGTATGTCACCAGATTGTTAAGCAGATTACTTAGAAAAATACCAAATGCTTTAAATACTTATATAAATAAAGTGAAAAGATTACTCTCAAATTTACAACACAGTACTCAATGTATATTCTTGTTTTTTACACAAAGAAATTGAGTTTTTAAAAAGATATCTTAAAGTGGGAAATATTTTCTTTAAATTTAATATTGATTTCCTTCCTTTAAAACAAATTTTTGAAAATTGTTTTGAAATGATTAACATTCTTCAATTATTTGTGACTATTCAGGGAAGTCATACCAATAAAATACTGGGATCCAAAGAAAAAGTATATCTCAGCAGATAAAAAGTGTTAAGTAAGAGAGTGCACAAACAATGTAAAGTAGAAAAAACCAAACTATTTCAATAAAGTCTGTTAAGTTTTGTTTCTGAAGCTTTGTGCAAATCAGGAACGTTTTGTATTTACTATGTGTGTTTGTTTTCACATTTTGATAGTTGCTCAGCAGTCTTTGACAAGCTTTGTGGCTAAGAAAATATAAAACTATAAAATTCTCTAAGCAATACACAGATACCACCAAAGCATATTTCTACACTGTCAAGAAATGTTGAAGAATTACCTCTTTAAACTTGTGCCAAGAAACCAGGGAGCTTTTTTTCTCTCTCATCAAGCAGAGCTCTGTACCCAGGCCATCATATGTTAGCTTATGCCTGAAGTTTTAGACAAAAGACTCATTTCCCAAATTGGGGAAGTAACATGATGTGAGCACAAAATACTATGTAAAAGCAGGACTGTCTCTGACATTAACCAGAAAATCATGGAAATATCTACATTTGGTCTTTTCACCCATAAAATAATGGGAAGGATGTACCTGGAGGGCCCCACTTAACTCTCAGAGAATAAGACTTGGCTACGCTTCCAGCCAGTTAAATGTCCTGATGTTATCGCAGGGAATATGACAAAAATTTGATTACATTGCCTTTCTCTAAACCGGATTCTTTTTAAAGGAACATGATTGCCAGGATGAAAGGAAGACAGGAAAGGCGAGTCAAAAGAAAAAGATGGGAATAAAAAATAGGAGAAACATTTCCCTTTTTTGTTTCTTGTGATTTTGTTCCTTTATAATTGCGAGCTGGAATTCTCTTTTTGGCTATCTGGGGAACTCATCTAAAGGCTGTCTTTTATCCAGTTGCTTCTTTCACTGCTCAGGTATCTTGGACAAACTGCTGTTCTGCAGATACAGTCCTATTACAGTGTCGCTCTTTGAATGACACTACCTCCCCGAATCTGAAAGCCAAATGCTCTTTCCACTGTCAGATTTAACCTTTACTAAAACTTTTTTATTTTAAAGAGAAAAGAACGGAAAAAAAATGAGAAATACACAGACGTAAGCAAAACAACATAAAAGTAAAAGCAGTTTAGAATTACAGACAAGGCGATAGGAAATTAGCAAGGGGTATTTTATTACATATTGTTATCTTCAAAGTGGTTACTCAGGAAAATATAGGCATTTAGGATTGATCCAACCCCTTTCTAAATCTTAACTGTTCCTAAGATCACATGTCTCCTTTCACCTCTATCATGTCCTCTTCTCAGATGCCCACGAGTCTCTTCATTCTGCGCACATCAGGCTGGTGAAATGAGTGTATTTATACTGTTCTGCATGTAGAGGTAGAGGAAAATCCCTCTGTGACTTCCCAGTACCCTTAGAAAACAGATACGAATGGAAACAATGCTATTGTCTCCAACATTCTGCAATGATGGAAGTGTTCACCAAACTTTCCACTGTGGGAGCCTCACTGAGTCATGAGTAACTAAATGGAAGCTGTTTCAGCTAAAGAACTAAATTCTTAATTTTATTTCATTTTAGTGAATTTAAATTCCAGTTTAAATAACCGCATGTGTATTTACTTATGTAGTTCAAATTACAGCCCATTGGGTTCAGGATTGAACCCTTCTGTTCATCAGTGTGTTCTCACACTGAACACTCCTACTCATTGTGACCCGCATCTACAAACTTTAACAAGTTAATTTTGTCCCCTACTTGATCAAGAAACCTTTGCCCATACCATGCTCTTTGACAGAAAATCTCCTGTAAGCCTTCTTGCACCTGATCTTCCTTTTTATAATTTTAAAAGTAAAAGAACAAAAACAAATTAACAAACAGACAGCCATTTACAAAGTAGCACAAGAATAGTACAAGCAAAACTGAATTACAGACAAGGTGACAGGGAATTAACAATGGTTGTTGTATTGCATATTGATAACTTCAAAGTGTATACTTTGAAAACAATTATAGACTTGAAAGATTGATCAAACAACTAATCATTAAGGTATGTTCCTTACCATAAAGCAACCTAATTGAGTAAGTAGTACAACTATATTAGCGATCCTGCATATACATACATTTATAATTATCACTTTCTTCCTTTTCTCTTTCCCCTCACCTCAGTTGCTCTTTACTTTTGAGCAGTTTCCTTTCATTTCACAGTGTTGATCATACTTCTTAATTTATATTGATGCTTTCAGGTTCTTACACTAGTGGCTGAGATAGCACTAGTGCACACCTGATTTATTTCACTTATGAGTATGGACTCTAGTTGTGACCATTTACCTATAAAAGCCTCAAGTTTGTCTTTCTTTATAGCTGAATAATATTCCATTATATAAAAATGCCACAACATTTTTATCTAATCCTCAGTGGATGGACATTTGGCTTGCTTCCACAATTTAGCTATTACAAATTGTGCTGCTATAAACATGGGTGCACATATATCACTGTAATATGAAGTTTTCAGATCTTCTGGGAAAATACCTGGAAGGAGAATAACTGGGTTGAATGGGATCTCTAGATCTAGTTTGCTGAGGAATCTCCAAACTGATTTCCACAGTGGTTTCACCAGTCTGCATTCCCACCAGCAGTGAAGAGTTCCTATTTCTCTATAACCTCGCCAGCATTTGTTAATGGTTGATTTCTTAACACTAACCATTCTTACTGGGATGAAATGAAATCTCAACATTGTTTTAACTTACATTTCTTGAATGACTAATGATGTTGAACATTTTCTCTTGTATTTATTTGCCATGTGTACTTCTTTACCAGAGAAGTGTGTATTCATCTCACCTGCCCATTTTAGGATCGGGACTTTGAATTTGGGGAGGTTGAAGTTTTTTAATTCTTTATTCATTCTAGATAGAAGACCTTTGTCCAGGGGACAGCCAGCTAAGGTTTTTTGCAATTTGTGCATTTTCTTTTTACTCTGCTAGTGATTTCTGTAGATGTGCAAAAACTTTTCAGTAAGATGAGGTTCCAGTTGTTGATTCTTTGAAGTGTTTCCCTTGCGGTTTGATTTTTGTTCATGAACTCTCTGCCTACTCCTACATCTTCAAGATTTTTACCCACTTTCTCTTCCAATAGATTTAGTGTTTCTGTTTTACTATTGAGATCAGTGATCCATTTTGACTTGAGTTTGGTGCATGGTGATCGACTTGGTTCTAATTTCAGTCTTCGGCAAGTGGCAAGACAATTTTTCCAGCACCATGTATTAAAGAGGCTATCTTTCCTCCAGTGAGCTTGTTTGGCCCCTTTGTCAAAGATTAGGTGGCTGAGTGTGTTTATGGTTGTGGCTGCATTTTCCAATCTGTTCCATTGAGCCTCAGGTCTATTTTTATTCAGTACCAGGTTAATTTTATTAGAGTAGCTTTGTAGTATAATTTCAGGTCAGAGATTGTGATTCTACCTGACTTGTCTTTGTTGTCCAGGATTGCTTTTGCTATTCTGGGTATCTTCTCATTCCAGATGAATTTAAGGAATGGTAGTTTAATGGGAGTTGGATTGAATCTGTATAACAATTGTGGTAGTATAGCCACTTTCACAATGTTGGTTTTTCCTATCCATGAACAGGGAATATTTTTCTATTTACTGAAGTCCTCTTTGATCTCTTTTTTCAGAGTACTGTAGTTTTCATTGACTAGATCTTTTACTTCTTTTGTTAGATTGATTCCTAAATATTTCAATTTCTGGGATGCTGTTGGAAGATGTATGGTTTCCTTAATCTCTCTCTGTCTATGTGTTGTTTGTGCACAGGAATACTGTTAATTTTTCTGTGTTGACTTTGTATCCAGCTACAGTACCGAATTTATTGATTAATTCGTGGAGTCTTCTGGAGGAGTTTTTGGGGTCTTCCATGTAAATTATCATGTCATCTGCAAATAGTGATAATTTCATTTCTTTCTTTCCTATCCTTATTTCTTTTCTCTCTCTTGTCTAATTGTGCTGGCTGATCCTTCCAGAACCATATTGAATTGGACTGGTGACAGTGGACATCCTTGTGGTGTTCCTGACTTTCAAGTGATAGCTTTTTGGTTTTGTTCACTTAGTATGATGTTGGCTATTTGTTTGTAATAGATGGCTTTCATCAGATTGAGGTAAATGCCATCTATATCTCTTTTCTCTAGGGTTTTTATGATGAATGCATGTTGGACTTTGCCAGTAGCTTTTTCTGCATCTATTGAAATGATCATGTATATTTTGTCTTTGGCTCTATTGATATGGTTTATTACATTAATTGATTTGCATATATTGAACCATCCCTGCATTCATGGAATGAATGCAACTTGGTCTTGGTGTATTATTTTATTTATGATTTGCTGCATTCTATTTCCTTGTATTTTGTTGAGTGTCTCTGCATCTATGTTCATTAGGGAGATTTGTCTATAGTTCTCTTTCTTGGTTAAGTCTTTCTCAGGTTTTGTTATCAGTATAATACTTGACTTCTGAAATGAGTTAGGGAGAATTACTTCCTTTTCAATTTCACTGAAGAGTTTGAGGAGTGTGGGTATTAAATCATATCTGGATTTCTTGGAAAATTCTGCTATGAATCCATCAGGGCCTGCACTTTTCTTTGTTGGCAAGGTTTTCATTACATTTTCAATCTAATTCATTTATATTCGGTTATTCGGGATTCTTATACCTTCCTGTTTAAACTTTGGTAATTTGTACATGTCAAGGAATCTGTCCATTTCTTCTGAGTTTTCTCTCCTATGGGAGTAAAGATTTTCAAAGTAGGTATTAATGATCTTTTGAATTTCTTTAGGATCTGTAGTGATTTCATCCTTTTCATTCCTTATTGCATGAAATTGAGTTCTTTCTTTTTTTGATAAGGTTGGCTAGGGGTTTATCAATTTTATTTATTGTTTCAAAGAACCAACTCTTTGATTCATTCATTTTTGTAGGGTTTTCTTCATCTCAATTGCATTAAGTTCTGCCCTGGTCTTTATAATCTCCTCTCTTCTTTAGTCTTTGGGCTTGACTTGTTCTTCTTTTTCTAAAAGTTTGACTTGAAGCATTAGGATATTTCTTTTTTCTCTTTCTGTTCTCCTCATATGTGAGTTCACCGCTGTAAATTTCCCTCTGAGAACTGCTTTCATTGCATCCCACACATTCCAGTAGGTTGTGTTTGCATTTTTGTTTGTTTGTAGGTATTTTTAAATTTCTTCTTTAAGGGGCTGGGGGTATAGCTCAGTGGCATAAGCGCTTGCCTGGCAAGTGCAAGGTCCTGAGTTCGAACCCTGGTACCGGGAAAAAAACATTTCTTCTTTAATTTCTTCTGTGACTCATTTGTTGTTCAGTAGGTTGTTGTATAATTTCCAAGTGTTTATGGAATTTTTGGAGGTCCTTTTATCATTTATTTCCAACTTCATTACAGTGTAGTCAGATAATATGCATTGGATAATTTCAGTCCTTTTGCATTTAAGTAGGTATGCCCTATGGGTTAGAATGTGGTCTATTTTCCAGAAAGTCCCATGTGCATCTGAGAAAAATGTGTATTCTGATATCATGGGGTGGAACACTTTGTATATATCTACTAAGTCCATTTGTTCACAGATTTGGTTCAGGTCTGTTATTGCTTTACTCATTTTTTGTCCAGTTGACCTGTTTCTTTGTGTCAAAGCTGTGCTTAATGTCCCCTATTACAATAGTGTTACTGATTACTTGTTTTTTCATGTCTGTTAAGATTTTATTTATATGGGGGCTGGGGATATAGCTCAGTGGAATAAGCGCCTCCCTAGCAAGCGCAAGGTCCTGAGTTCGATCCCCAGTACCGCCAAAAAAAAAAAAAAAAGATTTTATTTATATAGTCTGGTGCCCCAATATTTCGTGTGTACATGTTTAGGATTGTTATCTCTTCCTCTTGCAGTTTTCCTCTAACTAGTATATAGTGACCTTCTTTATCTCTTTTGATTGTTTTGGTTTGATGTTTACCTTGTCTGCAAACATAATAGCTACCCCTGTTTTTTTCTGGGAACCTGTTGCATGGAGAATTGTTTTCTATTCTTTGACTTTCAGGCTATGGACTTACTTTTGAGAAAAGTGTATTTCCTGTATAGAGCCCATTGTGGGATTTTGCTTTTTAATCACTCAGCCAGTCTGTTTCTTTTGACTGGTGAATTGAGGCCATTCACAATAATGGTTATAACTGATATCCGTTGGCTTATCCTTGTCCTGCTATTTACTTGCTGTTGGTTTATTACTTTTGCTATCTGTTTAATTGCTTGCTCTCCCTGAGAGTTGCTTTCTATTGTTGTTCTTGAGATGGTGCTCTCTTTTTCTCTGTCTGGTATATCTTTTAGTATTTTCTGTAAGGTTGGTTTAGTACTCATGAATTCTTCAGTTGTCCTTTGTCATGGAAATATTTTATTTTTCCACTGATTTTGAAGGATAGTTTTGCAGGATACATCAGTCTGGGTTGGAAGCTGTTTTGTCCCAGAACCTGTAATACCTCACTCCAAGCTCTTCTCAATTGAATGATTTGTGTTGAGAAGTCTGCTGTGATTCTGATGGACTTTCCTTTATAGGTGATCTGTTTCTTTCCTCTAGCAGCTTTTAATATTCTGTTCTTTTGCTTGATATCTAGGATCTTGACTATTATACGTCTGGATGTTGTTTTATTTGGGTTGTGGCTCATTGGAGTTCTATATGCCTCATTTTTCTGCACATCAGTATTTTTTACTGTGCTTGGGAAATTTTCTGCTATTATTTCTGCAACTATTCTTTTTATGTCATTTTTGTTGCCTCCTGCTGTTTCATTGACTATTACTCGGACATTATTTCTCTTTGCCTCATCTTGCATCTGTTGGATTGATTTTTTCCTGGATCCTTGTTGATTTTAAGAGATCCTTCCTTTCACAGTCACTAGCTGCCATGCTGTTTTCAATACCTGAAATTCTAACTTTGGGTTCATTCAAGCAATTTTGCAAGCTTTCAGTGGAAGTTTTGATTATCCGGAAATCTCTTTGAGTCTGTTTCATGCGTTCTAATTCATTCCTAAATTGCACACATAACGTTTCCATCTGTTGCCTATGTTCATCTTTTTTGTTTATCTGTTTCTTCTCTAGATCTGTGGAGCATTTCTTTCATTATTATTGTCATTTCATCTTTTGCCTGAGAGATTATTTCTGATCTGATCTCTTCTATGGCTCGATGGAGTTCTTTCTTTACTTCAGATGCAATCATTTCAGAGATTTCAGGTATGTGCCTTTCAAGTTCTCCATGTCAATGTCTCCTGGACTAGTTCTGGGTAGAGTGGAGTTCTGAGATTGCATTTTGCTCCTACGTCTTGTCATTTTGAATCTCAGATAAAAGTGCTGAGCTTCCAGCCCCAGGCGCTCCCTGAAGGACCCTAGGGACCATAGTTTACCTGGATATCACACTTATCCCAAGACTGTAGCAGCCCACGGACCACTGGGCTGAGCATCCCCAGGCAATTGCCATGGTGCACAGCTCATATCACATCTGTGATGATGGAGGAATGCTGGCCTTCGGTACCAGGCTCTCTAGACTGTGAATGGTAAGTATGTGGGCCTCAGACATGGATCCAGTGGTGGCCAGAGAGGGGCCACTGCTCCGGGATCCTCAGGTAGCTAGTTGGGGGAGGGCAGGTCTCACCTCCCAACCCAGAGAACCACAGAGCCCGGGGTTGGTCCTGCACAGCAGGCCTCACCCTCCAATAGAAAGTTCCACAGAGAGGGACTTCTCAGGCACTGCTTTCCCAAGCCAAGCTCCTTCCATGTCCCAAAGGAGCAGAGCAGAGTGCACATGCAAGCCTCATCTGCCCACAGAGAGTTGCACAGAGATCTGGGCTTCTCCTGGGCCACAGGCCTCACCCACCAATGGAGAGTTCTACAGAGATGGGCCACTCAGGCACCACTTTCCTGGGCCCAGTTCCTTCCCTCCTGATCATTCTTTAGAAGATTCAAGAAACTAATTCTCTTAGGAAAACCTCTTACCACATGATGATCCAAATTTTAAATGTTCTTATAAGCATTGTCTTTTTCTCTTTTAATGTGTCAGTCTTAAATTTATTTTGATTACATTTTGATAAAACCAGACTATAAGATCAATAAAAGCATAGTAATTATTGCCTACCAACTGTTCTGGTGTTTAGTATATAAGAAGCATTCCATAGATACTAACTGTCTGGAGGGATACTTTATCTTTTATCATTCTGCTGCTTAGTAGCCATAATTAGATTTGAATTTTTCAGATAATATATTTGGGAAATCTGTGTAAATATGAAGCAGGTTGAAGTGAAACCAAACAAAGAAAGCTTATCCAATTGCTTCCTCTTCTCTTGCCAACAAGAAAATGGGACTTGAACACTCCCTTGGTATCTAATGATAGGGAAATTATCCAGTAAGGGCAGAACTAAAAGCACAAGCAAACAGTAATTTTAAATCTCTGATTTGCCTACTGCATTCAGGTTGACAAATTAGTAAAAAAAAAAAACTCTCAAAACTTTCACCAACAAGAGAGATGCACAAATCCCTCTGCTCCTTAAACCTTAACTTAATATTTTTCAAGTTCTTTGCTGCTGGCCCTGGTGTTTTTATCTTCCTGTGCTTCTACTTGTTCCCATTTCCCATTTGCTATCAGCACACTGTCATGCAGCTGACTGTCTTCAAAGAGCCATGCATAGTTTTACTGTAATTTAGACTTTAAGCTTCTTTTGACGTCTTTAAGGTTTAATTTTTTCCTCAGTGACTTGCTCAATTCTAATTCCATGAATATACCTTACACTTTTGAAATGATAGGCTTATAGGGCTAGTTGTGCATTTATGCAGCTTGTCTCCTACCTTGAAAATAAAGCAGTCATCTCTGCATTCTTTGAAGGTTGTCTTGGTTACCTTTCTTTCGTTGCTGAGACAAAATACCCAATACCCAAAATGAAGAAAGGAAAGGTTTATTTAGCTTATAGTTTGTGGAGGTTTCAGTCCATATTGGGCTGCTTCAGAGGCAGAGTGGCACATGGCAGAGGGCAAACTTCATGGCAGCAGACCACAGCAAAAACAACCAGAGCAAAAGGGAGGAATGTTTGCAAGCAGCCTCCTTTTCTCCCCTACATTGTAAACAGCCTACCCCAACCAGGGGTCGTGAACCTCTCACACAATCTCCATGCCCTCTTCTTCCGCAGGCTCAGGATGTTTACAAAGGAAGCACCCCAGCTTCCTGCTGAATCACTCAGTTAAACCTGCAGATTCCCCAAGTTGACACAATGTATCAACCATAACAGTCATGTAATACAGAAGAGTATACTCTACATGCTATACTAATCTACTCATAATTCCATATAGCAGTAAAGATTTTCTAATTCAATTCTTGCCAGTTTTCTTTAGTCAAATGACATATACATGAAAGTATACTACAAATGTTCACCTTTGATTTATATCTGTGTTCACCTTTGATTTATATCTTGTGCTGTGGGTGCAGCAGGGAATGGAACCAAAAATGTGAGATGCAAAACTATTGTATGCCAAGCCTTAATTAATATCTTTGTTATTATATAACAATCTGAATCTTATTCTGTGTTAGTCAATTTTCTGTCAGGCTGGCAAAACCCTAGAGATCCTGTGAGAAGCGTTGTAAGGAGAAGAGCTGCATTTTATTTCACAGTTTTGGATGTTCAACTCCATAATCAGTTGGTCTGGTTGCTTTTGAGTTGTGGCAGGTAGCACACTACAGCAGTGGTGCACATAGAGCAAAACTATTCATTTTATCCCCAGGAAACACAAAAGTGGAAATGGAAGGGGCTGGAATCCCAAAATCCCACTCAAGTGCATGTCTCCACTGACCTCAGACTTCCCACTAAGCTGCCTTTTAAAGGCCCTATTGCTTTTCAACAGTGCTACCCAGGCACAAAACCTTGATATGGACATTAAAGGCCTGAACCGCAGGCATTCCATAAATGATAATAGGGAAATAATAATGATATGCAAATCTCTCTAATATTAAATGTGTTTATGTGCCTTGAATATCTAGTCAGAGTGCCTTTTGCAGATGTCAGATTTCTTCCCTTTCTTCTTCCCAAAGCTTGGACATGGACAAGGCCTCCCTTCAGGAATGCCTGAGGCTATCAGCACAGGCTCAGTCCTGTCAGGTGAAAGTATTGCTGATGTGGCTCTTCAGTACCTTTAGTCCATCAACTCCTATCATTTAGAATTACTTTAGCACAAGTACCTGGTGTGGCTGGAGCTCAGAAAACTGCTCAGCTGTAGGTTGAGCAGGTAGTCTTCTAGGACTGCATTATCTTGTAGTACTAATTCCTTATGATCATCAAAACCCTAACAGCTATATGAACTGAAGCATGGCTAGCACTTTGAATCTTTAACTGTGCTCCTCAATCTCTGAACACCAACCTCAGTTTGAATAGGCAGATAGTTTAGAACTTACTCAGAATTCCCCTCTATCCTCCATTTTATTTCAAGCCTTGAGCACCATTTTGTATTCTTCTACCATAGTACATCCTAATGAATAACGACACCAGATAAACCACACCTAATTTTGTCCTTGTGTACTGAATTATCCAGGTGCCATTGAAGAGGCCCCCCACCATAGCTGATTAATAATCTGTTCCTTTAATCAGTGTTCTTTTCTCTACACTTGCAAAAGCTGCTATTTCTGAGATCAGGACCCCTCTCTCTCTTTCTCTCCTAGCAGAAATGTCCAGTTAAAATGTAATCCTTTATGCAAGCTTAGTTAAGACAAATAGGAGAATAAATATTTTGTTGAAAAAATCTGAAAAAAAAAGCTATGTTCTACTAAAATGTCACCATTGACCATTATCTAGATGAACTCACAATAGAAAATGAACAAAAATTTTTTAGCAATAATTGCTGATGGTTCTTGTTTAAAATCAAGGAAAACAAGTTTGTTTGTTCACATATACTACTAAAAAAAGCTAGACTCACATCCCCACTATAGGAGCCACGCCTCCCACTCGCTCCGCACCTCACTCTCTAATGCTCTAGGGTGAGTGGGGAGTTACTATATTCTGCATTAACCTAATGACATTTGAACAACAACTGACCTGGAAAATCTGAGAAGCACGGCTCTCCAAGTCTAAGAGCTTTTTCAGGTAAAATGTCCTCTGTGGTGGCGGGCAACACGTGCTTAGCAGAAGACATCTATCAGCCTGACTGCACCTAGAATTCTTGATGTGCCAAGGGAATAGCTCCCAACCAGATCTGTGTTCACGCAGATTCTGCTGCTCTACATTTAAATTTTTGATTCTTAAAGCAATACACGAAAGAATGTGTTCTATATTCCATTCGCCTTTAAATATATTGCCTTAACCTGTCATTTTTATGAAAACAAAATTCCGCTTCTTTTGTAGACTCCAAGAATTAACTAAAATGCTTGACCTAAAAAGTAGAAATCATAAGTCATCTCATGATCTGAAAACAAATGCTAATTGTTATCTGTATCTACTTCATTTGGCCAATTTTCATTACAATTTCAAAAATGGCAAAATGTACCTGACAACTTCATTATAATAATTATAAGAAGAAACGCAGAAATAAACATGCTAGTCAATGTAATCAGGGCCAACCAAGTTAGTAATACATATGTGTGTAGTACATAATGTTTGCATTTCTTTTATGGAGTTGGTACATGTGCAGAACTCATCATTCTTAAGAATTTGTGGAAAGAATATTTTCCCTCTATACTCTTGTAACTAAAGTTAAATTCGAAATGCCTTACGAGCAAATTATTTTTGGCACAAATCTATTCTATTCATTTAGTAACTAATACTAAAGTCAGTGGTAGTTACTAGTGAATTTAAGCACCCTATTTATTGTCGTAAATTCAGCCTCAGCTTTGGATGAACTACTATGGTTAAAAAGGACAAATAGATTCAGATACATTAGAAACCCAAGAGTAAACGCTTCACACACTTTTCCTTTTTATGTTTGCACTTCCTCTTTTCCCTACGTTTTTGTTAGTGCACATTAGTTGGCTTTCATTTTTGGCGAATTTGTACATGCATATATGTACTTCAGTTATTTCCCCCACACCATGCTTCACTCTAGTTTTACATGATTTTTTGTGGGAGAATGTTCAACATATATTATGTATTTTGATCATAGTCATGTATATATTTCTTCCAAATTCAGATTGTAAAGAGTATTTTTGATCACTTTTCACTATTTCAACAAGCAACTTTAAATAATATTAAAGATTCTCCAAAACCCTTATTTTAATGAACAAATTATATTTTCTCATATGATTGTGATGGCATGCACTCACTACTTTGTATAATGTGGTCATTCTTATGTAGTCCTCCCTACAGAAAATGATGCAAGGAAAATTCCACACATAAGTTTATTTTAAATTAGTATTTATTTCTTAAAGAGCTATAGTTCTTGTAATTTATTTATTGCACTTTTGTTTATTTATATTTTAGCTCGCTTTATTTGAAAAGTTCCATTCTGTGTATCTTGCCTTAATTTTATTCCTTTTGCTTTCTCCTCCTCCTCTTCCTCTTCATCATCTTCCTCCTCCTCCTCATCTTCCTCCTCCTCCTCCTCCTCTTTATTCTTTTGGTACCAGGCATCAAACTGAGGACCTTGTACTTTCCATGCAGGTGCTGTGCCTCTGAGGTATATCCCTGGTCCTTGTGTCTTCTTGTACCAGTACTAAATTACTACGATATTTTAGTTTTAGTTTTAGTAACCAAATTGGAACATGAAAATGAAGTCCTGGGTTTCTTTGTGTAACACAAGTGTATAGAAAAGCTGAGATTGAGTTTTGCTGTATTATATCTCAGTATGAGCTAAAATGATGAAACCCAAAACAAGTATTTGTAGATGTATCTATGTATTTACAATAGTTAAGGCTTTTTTCCTGCTTACACTACGTATCTCTCGCCAGTTGATTGCAACTCTTTTGGATGTTTTCACTGTGGAATACTGTAGATTCCAGGGTAGCGAGGGGAAAAAGACGTAATAGCTTCCTGCCCCCTGGCTGTGAGGCCAGGTCTGAGTTCAAAGGGCGCGTGTTGACACTCAGTCAGGGTTACACGTAATATATTATACAAATCTATTCTGAATCTACTTTTAACAGTTAAATTCCTATTGCACTTTTGACTAAAGCTACCTTAAACCCAGAAATTAATTTTATTGGAACTGCCTTGTCTGAAGTATTCAGTTTTTGTCTAGACAGTATTTCTCCTCATTTATTCAAATTTCTTTCTCATTTTCTTTCTCTTGAGATTATTTTTAAATCTTAAGAAAGGCTTAAATTTTTAAATTTATCTCAGAGAAGTTTTGGATATTTTAATAATGAATTGAAAAATCATCCCAAATATAATTTTAATTACTTAAAGATGATATAACGAAAAAAGTCATCCCAAAAATATTGATATTGCACCTAACACTTAGAACTGTATCACCCATTTGGCTAAATGTTGTTTTAATTCTAAGAAATTTTAGTGAATTTCTGGGACTACACTGGTCAATATGCTGACCATTTGCCATATTTGGTTATTTACATAGAGGTCAAATATTCAATTCTTCAGTCACAAATGCCACATTTCTAACTGTGAGTAGCCACATCTGATAATACTTATTTCTTCAGACCATCACAATGTGAATTCTTCTACCACTTAGCAATTTCTTATGGACAGTGTTCCTGTGGGCTTTCTTGTTAAAAAACACTAGAATGTTAACTTTTCTTTTCTAATAATAGTTGTTGTCTTTGTGTTTCTGTTTTGTGTTCTCTTATGTTAGCCATAACTTTGAGGAAAAGGTTTGTTCATGATGTTGACAAAGGTGATTGTACCCAGAATACTGATCTTCTGTTTTTGATCATTGGAAATAAACTGTCACCCTTGACTGCCACCAGTGTTGACCAATCGCCTCATTTCCTCTATCTTCAGCCATCCTACCCAGATTCTAACCACTTTCATTCAGTGTCTTCTCTGTTCCACATACTTTGTTATTGGAAATAACATAGCACGAGAGACAGGAAGTGTCAGTGGAAGTGGTTTATGGCTGTCTCAAATGTTAGCATGTGTTCGGTAGAAGAAATATGATCCAGCTTTTTAGGGAGAGACACTCCAAACCAGGCACAAAGCTGAGAAGTCACGAGGCATTCTTCCTGCTCTCAGGCTGTACATGAGGCAAAGCTTACACTGCAAATCTCAAAGTAACTTGACAGATCTTCACACCAGTGAGTAGCCCCAGTTCTAGCATCCCAAGTAATGGAATTATACTTTTCTAGGTTTTCATATGTCTTGGATTTTCACTTTCTTCTGTGCTTTCATAGAATTTTTTTCAGGTAAAAATAAAAAAAGCTTAATCAACATTCATTAAACAGACACACCAGTGAACAAGAATCCCCAGTGCTGACAATACTTTATTGTCTGACTTTCCCTTTATTCAGTGATTTTAGCTTAATGGACTTATACACCCATTGAATACATATATGAATTGATAAAGGTAAGAATAATGACTGTCATTTACATAAATTTGTTGTGTGGAAGGCATTTATGCTGCTAAATTTTCAAGTCAAATCTAATGGTTTAAATATCATAATGATATCATTAAATACCAACCCACTGTAATTCATGGAAAATAGGTCTCATTGAGATTTAGTAATTTTCTCAAGGTCCCAGCAATAGTTCCTAAATATTCAGGAATTTAAGGCTAACTCTAATTCCAAAAAGATTATTTTTACTGATAGAAGTATTTTTATTCATACATGATAAATTAATAATTGCCATTGTGTGGTGTAGTTTAATTGGAATTTATTTAAAGGAAATAATCTTACTATTAGCTGGGAAAATAGCACTAGAAAATATCCAAATTAAAACATCAAAATGAAGTCCTGGGTTTCTTTGTGTAACACAACTGTATAGAAAATCTGAGATTAAGTTTTGCTGTATGATAGGTAAAGACTTTTGAAAGTGACTTATAATTTTACCACGGCTTTTGGAATACAAAGAGAGGGGAGTATTATAACATGAACATGAACCCATGTGCACTAAACATTTGTATTCTCTCAATTTTATACCTGTTTGCTTAGTAACTGGGCAACTGTGATAAACAAAGACATTAAATGCAATAAAAGTATTTGTGGTACATATTTATACATGTCTTTCATTATGTCAGCTTATTTAAAGCAAATATTTTCCCAATTAATAAATATCAGCTACAAATATTTTTCAGAATTAATAAATATCAGCTACAACTACCACTATGTAAAATGTCCTATAGGACAGTCAATTTATACCAATATCTCATTTTATTTACACACAATACCTTTTTCTTTAATAAATTCAAAATGAATGAAAATCTTTAAATTACATTATTAATAATGTTCATTAAAGCTCATTTTCAAACTCTTTATATAGTTCTTTCTCAGATACAGTATGAAAGTGTTTTTGTAAGCAGTGCCAAAGGAGAGATTTGCCTTCGATCACCTGAAATATTTGCATATGTATTTCAATTGAATATGTCTGTATCTTTAAAGTTAAGTATGCATGTATTTTACAGCATCTTAATGTCTGATATTTGACACTGATTCCAGGTAAATTAATCATAAAATTACTCCTAGATATTTATAGGAAATTTCTCTCTTCTTTCTCTTCCTTGAACTAAATATACCAGATATACAGAGTAGACAGAGAGACCTATGGGAGAAATGGATGGCCTCTAAGAAGCACCACTTCCATCGCGCTGAAGCACTATAAAAGCAAATGTTACTTTTTTCTTTTATGTGATTTTATCCTACAGTCTTACTTCCTGTAAGTATCTGATGAGTCACCAGATAGTCAAACCAATTCCCAAATGGTCTAAAGTAATGAAAATATAAACTACATGTTCCCTTTTCAAAGCACAATATAGTTTTCTTTATCCACATTTGCTTGTTTCTGTGTGTAACTTTTCCCATCCCACATCTAGTCCCTGCCCACCCCCCGTGGTCCCCCTTTTCATTCCTCTTTGTCACAACTGACACCGGGTTCCTGATCTTCCTCTTCTGCCCACTAAGGAGTTCTGTCTTTGGGATACCTTGGAACTATATCTATACCTTGAAGTAGATTTCAAAAAGTGTATCTTTTCAGAACTTTATATGATAAGCATCATATAATGCATAATGTAAATACCAATGTGTTACATGTGGTGGGATTGAAAATACAGTGAATAGGTACATTTTTAAAAATTATAGTAAAGACATTGCCATTAAAACTCCAAAATAATAATTTTTTTAACACATTAACCCATTTTCTTGCATTTTTGAGGCAGTTCTGATTCTGGAAGTCCTTTTTCATTAATGTTTTACTTGTTCTGCCGTGGATGGGTGGATCTCCTGAATTGTTTCAAAACATTTACCTTTTTCGGTCATTTTTCTTTGAGAAATAAAAACAAGTCTCATGGTGCCATATCTCATGGATGAGGTAGATAAGTATGTTCCATATTGTTTTAAAAAGAGCATATTTCCAATGGATGACACTTAGCATGCACTGTAATTTTTATCACAACTCATAAGGACTCTCATTGTCTTAGTTACTTTTCTCCTTAATGAGGCAAAATACCAAACACAAGTTAATGAAGGAAAGGTTTATTAGCTCACAGTTTGTAGAAGTTTCAGTCCGTAGTTGGTTGCCACTAAAGCAGAGTGACATGGCAGAGAGGCATCAAAGAAGAGAAACAGTCCATGGCATGGCAGTCAGATAGAAGGCAGCAAGCAATGGCGGCAGCAAGCAATGGCGGCAGCAAGCAATGGCAGCAGCACAAGCAGACACAGCAGCAGAAGCACAAGCAGCAGTAGCATCAAACAACAGCAGCAGGCCACTTTCTGTTCGTTATATCCTATCCAGGATATCTTCCATAAGGATAGGTAACACTCATACCCAAGGTGTGGCACTCTTAATTCCAGCATCACATCCTTAATCCCAGCATCACATACTCTGGATCCAGCCACCTCCGTGAAAAGCCCTGCTTATGATCACAAGCTTTGGAGGGACATCTAGATACAAGCCATAACACCATTAAAGAGGACTTCCACAGCTGCTTCAGAAAGCAAGAATGGTGGGATGCATATTTTTGAAGTGAAAGGGAGCATTTTGAAGAAAATTAATATGAATGTATCTCATTGCAATATTTTATGTAAGCATTGCATTATATTTTGATCATACTTTGTGTAGTAAGCTTTATTGAGAGCTTCTTACATATGCTGTTCATGGAATACTGGTTAAGGTCTCAGAACTTTATGAGGTAAGAATTATTTACCTTCTTCAGGGAACACACTTGAGAACCATAACAAGTAATTATCCAAAATAGTGAAGTTTCAGAATAGTTAGGCCATGCTTCATACACACCAATGTATTCACCTCTAATCTTACATTTTGTGTTGCTGTACTGGAGCATTTCTGCACCATCTTTGTACTATGGTTCTATGATGGTTACCTTTGCATAAGGTTTTAAATTTTCTATTATAGGCTAAACTTTATGAATATTAAATTATTATTGCATGAATGAGTAAAAGATGAACATTAAAGTTGTCTTTCTGAGATGGATTTTAATTTTAGATGTGGATTATGTTCATTCATCATATCCATAGATATTAAGGATAAGAAAGTAAGTAGGAAGGAACAAGCTAAAGCTAGACATTATAGAATCATTCTTCCTGAAACCTCACTTTGGAATGGGCATCATCATTTGTATATCTGTAAACTGCAGATATGTGGAAACTAGGGCTCAAAGAATTTAAGTAACTAACCTGATAATAGTTGCCATGGAAAGTCAGGGCTGTTAAACCACTTTATCATGTAAATGTCATCAGGAGATGTGAATCTTAAGGTTTAAAGTCTATGCCTCAGTAATTAAAAGAACTTAGTCTGAATTCTAGCTTTGCTATTCATGTGTTCAAATGATTATTTCAAACCTATATGTGGTTTACTTACTGAAAAATGAAGACGTTAGAGGTAATGCTATATACAATCCATGCTTGATGTATAAACCATTACTCTGAAATTTAACAGCTCATGTCAGTGACCATAATTTATTCCAACTGGATTATATTTAGTTTATAAACGTGTGATATACTGTGTAAAAATAATATCTATTGTTATTACTCCAATATCTACCAACAAAATCAATGAACAAAAAATAGTAATTCATAGAAAATAGTATCAACCATCATAATCTGCCCCTGTATGTAAACCAGCTGTGAATGAGTTTCACTGCACAAGCTTTGCTGTGTGCCACGTGACAACCACGACTCTTCGCTAAATAACCCCTTTCATAGCTATAGTTTTCCTGAACTGCAAAATTATTTCACGTTTCAAATTCACTTCATACATTTTACTATTTTTCTTTTTAAAAATTCTTAATGGTACACATTTGCAGTACAGAATTAGACCCTTGCTGGGATTTGCTACATGTATATAACCCATCTTAATGTTATTTAAAATCCCCTCTCCATCCTTTTTACCTGCCTGTCTCCATTTTTTGGTGCCTTTCCCTTTGGAAAAATATTAACTCCCCTATTTCCTATTTCTCTTCTATTTTGCATTTTATATTTTGGATTTTCTCATATTAAAGAAAACATATGCTACTTAAGCCTGTGTGTATGATTTATTTCACTTAACATGATGGTATCAAGAGCTATCAATTTTCCTACAAATGACTAAAGTTTATTCTTTATACCGGAATAGTACTCTAATTTGTGGAACCTAGTTTCTCAGCGATAGTTGCCAAGAATTGGTGAATGCTCCAGTGAAAAATTATATTGTATTTAGTTCTTCTGCAGAGCTGTAACATTATACATTTAGGATGATTCTTCACATGGTTAACATAAGATTTTCTTTGATAATGTTTGTTGCAGAAGAACATACAATGGATCAACCTCTTCCTGGCTGATCTAGAGCTGGTCTACAGCCGATTTGCCCAACTGGATTTTCTAAGTGAAAGGATTGGTGTAAGGTCAAAACACCTATTTAATAAAATCTTTTGAAGTTGGAACATGCTTATTTCAAACATCTTGATGTCAGTGTTCTCCTACTGGTGTAAAGTATCTTACCATCATGATAATTAGTGGAACCAATATTAACAAATCCTTGGTAATCAACACACCCTTAGGTATTCCCAAAATGTGCTCAGTACCAGTCAACATTTATTAGGGTTAGATCCTTCTTGTTCATTCACTTTTAACAGAGAGAATTTTGTTTTCCTTGTATGCTATCAATTTAGTCCTTAAAAGAGGTTAATAAAAAATGAGACCGCCCCTATGCAGTTTAGTTTTCACTGATCCATTTGGAGAAGCCAACATGGAGGACCACTGGCACTGAATCAAGGAGATAGCCAGTATTGGTGGCTTAAAAGGAATTGAGTTCCACAGTCAGCTCAGCTGTAGGCAGTCAAACTAAAGAGCCTAAGAGTTGTAAAAGCTGAACATATGCTGGATTCTAAATCCTAGTCGTGATTTGCCAATCATATTAATTTCACAAATGCTTTACTCTCTGGTTTAGTTTCACGCAGAAAATCCTTTCCTCATGAAGCTAAGCCCTTAGCATTCCAGGGTAGAGGGCAACTTTCCACGCAGACTTTGCATGGGCCGATGGGTTCCTTCAGGTCCTGGCTTCTCCTGGAGTCTCTGTGCTGTTCATGACCACTTGCTTCCATTCCCAAGCTTAGGCAAGGCCAGACTCTGGAAAGGGTGCTCATCCTCAGCCATTTCTGTAGCAAAGACGAGACAGCTAGGATTAAAAAAATATTTTCAATGAGATTATCAGAGAAAACAAATTTAAAGGCAATAATAGTTTAAAACAGTCCATTTAATGAAAAATATGTTTCTTTTCATATCAAATCTATCTAATATCACTTATTAGCTTTTAAACAAAGTGCAGGGCTCTTTCCTTATAGTAATTTATATTGCTTTCCAAGATATGAGTTCAACACTAAATTCTTTTAAGTTGGGGCTGGGGATATAGCTCAGTGGAATAAGCACTTACCTGGCAAGTGCAAGGTCCTGAGTTTGATTCCTGGTACCATCAAAAAAAAATTCTTTTAAGTAGAAGGCATTTATTTTTATACTACATTGATTGTTTTGATAATAATTTTTTATTCATTACTATCTCAGTTACATAATTTCATCTGTGTGATCATTCTAAACATAGGCAGAGTAACTAGAAAACCAAGCTATACAGCTGAAGACTGTGACTGACCAAATGTGTGTCTATCACAGACTGCTTTACCCAAAATGTATTTACTGTAAAGTACTGAAAGCTTGAAAAACCGGAATACATACATACTTTGCAATTGTTCACTAAGCACTCGTTGAGAGTGAATATTAAATAAGAGAAGGGAGAGATAGATCTGTAGGCAATAGAAAAATGTTCTGATTGTTTGATGCCAAATAAAAGAAGCTGTCATTTTAGTTGTGTCATGAGTCAAAGACTTGAAAAAAATTTAAAATATAAGTAGAATAAAGGTAATGTATGTTTGAATTTATTATGCAATTTCTGCAAAGACAAATTATGAATTATTGGTAATTTCATGGGCAGAAAACCTTAAATTGTATAGGTTAGGTGAAGCAGGTCCAAGGAAACAAATAAAACAGACTGATGAGACAACGTCATTCTCCATTTAGGCCCGTGATCATCTCCACATTTCTATGCTGATAAGGGTATATTTTAAGTGGTTGATTTTATAAGCCCCCTGGTTAGAAAGTAAGAGAGGTAGATGTTATACAGGGAACAAATGACATTCTTAGGGAATAGTCTGACAGTCCAGAAACCCCTTAACACTATGCCTTAAATAAAGTTCCAAAAGTGGAATTAGAAATATTAGGTTTGAACCTCTGTATTCAAGATGTGACCTGAGCAATTTTGGACAAGGTACTTTCTCCTCCTACATCTCAGTTTGCTCACCTATGAAATGGATTTAACATTACCCTCTCTGTAAGGTCATTGTGCAGATTAAGTGAAATCACTTGTGCTAATGTATTTATGTGAGTTGTAATATATTACTCAAATTTTATATTACAAATAGTTGACTTGGTTATGAATATCTAATAAAATACTGTGCAAGATAGGGCAGCAAGTTACTTGTGATTCCGTAGAGAGGAGGCAGATGTAAAAGTGAAGTAGATTTGACTTAATGTGTGAAAGAGCTTAATAATGACCAATAATGTACAGTGGTAAGCTTATCTGAAGATCTGAAAGAAACTGGATGAAGAATTTGATGGAGTTTTTGTTAAGGAATTTATCAGATGGCCTGTGAACACCCTTGCTGTTGGAAAAGCTCAACAATCCAGTGAGGTTTTGCCAGAATGTAAATATGCCCTTCCAAGTCACTCAGTTACTGCCACCAATGGCAGGTGATGGCACTTAAAAATCATTCACACTCCAGGGAACCCAGACTTTTTATAAAATTATTTATAATTTCCAAAGTTATTAAGGTACATGCTTTTTAGGTTAAGCCATGAATTAGGAGGAAAAAAGACTTGTGAAGAACTGTCCTTCCTACCTCAACGTAATATAGATAGCAGAAAATCAAGAAGTAAAACTTTATTGTGGAAAATGCTCCGTATTTCTTGCTCCATATTTCTGACTCTAAGCTTCAAAGCAGTGCTTTTAAAAAGATGGATCAACGCTACTAGAGCAAAGCCAGTCATCAAGAAAATAGACTGGAGAGTACGTGGAAATGAACTTCTTTACTAATTAGTAAATAATAGCCCTAACAAATACATGGCTTTAAACATCTTGCTTAGCTCTTACTCTTTTGCAGGAGATACCAGAATTAAATTCGCAACTTTGCCACTCAGGTGCTGTGCGTGAAGCTACATCCTCAACCCATGGCCTAGCTCTTAAAAAAGCCCAACCCCTCTTCTGACAGATTGTATCTGATTCTTGGAGAAAGAAAAATCAAGTCTCACACTTAATAAGTAAACAACACTGGTTCAGAAAGATATGTTTTCCTTTGTCAGCCTGTGGCACTTAACGATTGGCTCAAGCAAAGAGGGCATTCCTGGGGCTTCTTTGGCTTTTTGCCACTTTGGTTCATCAGTGCCCCTTTGGCTAATGATCTTCATGGGCTGCGCCCTGGAGGGGAAGGACGAATGCCAGCTTCCTCAATGTGAAAGTGGTACACAAGTTGCAGGTGGGGTGATCTATCTTCCTGAGTGCTGGGGCTCTCTTGTTTAAAGAAAGTGTGAGGATAAATGTGTGCTTTCTCTAAACAGTAAGAGAAACCATCTCTTGGTTTCTCTTATGGTTTGAGGCAAAGAAGGTGAGTACCTTCTCTACACATACACACACACACAGTAACTTCATCTAACTAGTCAATTTTCTCTGTCAATTCATTTCCAGTTCAGTTGAAATGAGAAGTCCACCATAAAGGATAAAACTTTAATCCTCTGGTTTGATCGCTTGTGAGCCTTCTAGCTGCAGATAGAAATTGCTGCGGAGAGGCCTGCCTGTGCCCTCCCTCCATGATGACTTGTGTCAGATGAAAGTGTCAAAGGGGAAACATGCATCCTTATGAGTTACGGCTTAGTTTTTAATGGTACAGAATAAGGAAATAGCATAGACAGGCAGTATAAATCCTCTTGTTTTTTCAGACTCAAATTTCACAGAATAAAAATAACCAGGTAATTTAAATCTGTTTGAGTTTCACATGAGAGTGATGCCAAGAAGAGAGGCTTGATAGTCTCAAGGACCTTACTTACGGAAGGAAAAATGACCAACCAGAAACTCTAGGTGAACAGGCACAACTAACTAGAAGGTTAGGCTCATGAGGAACAATTGCTCAAGTTGCAGATACAGATCTACAAAGTTAGCATGTTAATATGTTTGTTGAATAAAGCAAGACTCGGACCACAGGCATACAGTCATAAATACACCTAGGACACTTAGAGGTCTGGAAGGTCGAGCTGTGCATTGGCGAAACTAGCAAGAATCCCATGGGCAAGGTAGAATTGTCCCTGTCACAGGTGAATATTCTCTTTCTCTTCCTTGTGGACTTTTCCTCTTCCAAATGCTAGGATGGTTTCCTAGTTGGGCACAAGGGTAAGGAAAACACTTAAGGGGTATCACTATACACTGATTTATTGAATAGGATGAAGAATGCTTATGTGACATGGGAAAATAATTTTCCAGAAAGGAAGGAAAGGAGAAAAAAGTTTCTGAGGAGGAAGAAAAGTAGTTTCAAATAAAGAGCTCTAAGAAATTGTCAAGAAAGAAATGAAAAAGATAGAATTTTCTCAGAAAAATATGTGACAGTCTTTTAGAAGGTTAATTGGGGCATTCTACAGAACAACAATGTACAATGATAAAATATATGAGTTATCAGATGAACAAACACTAGTAAAATTCAAGGAAGAAATGGTATTTTTGTTGGGTAACTTCCTGCTAAGGCTTAAAGATCTAGGGAGCTCATGATCTCGAGACGGCATGGCTGATCGACTCCTATGCTTCTTTCTGGAGTGTGAGTCTGAGACATGACAAAAATCTTTTCCAAATTCATCAAAGTTGAACCTCACTATTTACACTGGTCTATGTGGAGATGAACTTCAGGGTCAGAAAATACCTTTATTCTTTGAGCACATTTCACTGAGTGACATGGCTCATGGACATAAAATAAAACAGCGTGATTTTGTTTTCATAGAGTCTAACTACTGTTTTTAGATTATAAAAATAATAAAAGTTGTCAAAAGAAAATGGTGTATTTCTAATAATTTTGACAGCCTTGACTACAAAATCACTCTAAAATTTAAAGGACAATATGAAACAGGAACACTGACTCCATCCTAACAATATGAGAAGAGATTTAATCCAAAAAACAACACAAGGATACCCAGATTAGATGGTTGTAACTGTCTACAAAGGAGAGAGAAAATTACATTGTCTCTGGAGGAAAAACCAAATAAGCCGCCAAATGATTTGGCTTGAGAACCCTCCGAAAGCTGTGAGAAACCCAGGAACGTGAGTGGACAGAGAGTGGCTGAAAGTGAACCCGTGGCTGAGTGTGAAGACCTGTATATGAATCACTGTCTGCCCTGAGTGGACAGACTATCTCTTGCCATCAATGAACATTTTAAAAGAAATAAACCAGAGGCTCACAACTTGCAAGAATTGCAGTAAAGTCAAGAGGAAGAGAAAAGGAGAAAGTTTTTATACAGTAAAATGAACACTTGATTTTGGGGAATTTCACAAAGAGAGAGCAAAGGTCATTAGATGTGATGATATTATTATGGAGAAGAATAAAATTCCCTTGGCATGGAGGATAGAAGATTTATGATTCAGTAGTCACTGAAATCTCAGTTCAACCACAAGGAATAATCTAGAGCCAAGCACACCTTATAGAAATCTTAATATACCTGGGATGGAGGGGATATTATAAAAGTTTTCATAATGAAGTTGAGAACAAAATTTTGAACATTTTCAAATATTCATTTCAAATTAAGCTTTAAAATAATCTTAGGGCAAGAAACACTAAAGAAATGACCCCACATGGGAGAAAGCACTGCATTTGTATTAATTTTCAGGGTTCCATCTTACCCAGCAGAATCAAATTTTAAAAATCAGGACTAATGTACATTAAGTTCACAAAATGTTAGAAATATTAAAAAAGGGTTTTTGTGAATTATAAAAGAGTTTAAAAATGCAAAGAAATATTAAGTGCATAGGCCTATTAATATGTTGGAGCAAGTAATACAGATATTCAGGAAATGTACTGATTTGGAAAGTGTTCCTTGCTATTTTAAAATAGGGTTTGAGAAATAGGAAGAGAAAAGCCTAAATGTTCAAAAGACAAACTATCAGTAGACATGATTATTGTGAGAATCATATTAATTAATACATGTAAACTATTGATGAGAAGTACCTTGCATATGATAAGCAATTAATGAAATTAATAATCATTTGACTTTGGTTTTGATTGCTATAGTTTATGTTTTGCTGTAAATTCAAACTCTACACACACCTAACAATGAGAAACCACAAGATACGTAGTGGTTTAGTGATGGCCTAGTAGGAAGCAAAAGGAGGAACAGGGTGAGAAGCAGGGAAAGCTCATATCCAGAGAGTGCAGCAGGTTGGATGGCAGTCTTTCAGCCACCTCTACCTGGTATATTTCCGAAATTCAGATTTAACTCAGTGACTACTGCAAATTATCATTGAGAATAAGGGTAGACCTACTACATGGTACAGATGACAGTGTTTGGTAGGAATTTTCAGGGTTCCATCTTACCCAGTAGACACAGGGAAAGATTCCAGGAACATGGGCTGGATTGATGGCAAAGGCATTACTGGAAAGGAAGGAGCACGACCACACTTTCATTACCTGAGCGCCTCACTTAATCACACCAAACGAGAGTCTTAGGGAAGGAAGGTTAGTTTTAAAATTATCTAGTTGTGAGAATATTGCCATTGTTTTCTGACAAAACAGAATAAACTTAGCAATTACTAGAGACAAGATTGCAGAATCTTGGACTCACGGCCTGAGGCTGAACAAGACAGAAGAAATCTTGTGCTCAAAACTTGTAGTGATCCTACCCACTTAACCAATGACTCGTATTTGCCAAGATACTTACTCTTTTGTCATCTGTTAAAATAACATAATTAGCTTGTAGGTATCAATAGAAACTTGACTAATGAAAATATTTAAATCTGGAAATACATCTCAAATTTTTCCTGAAAATTAAAAGAAAATCCAACAGAGTACAGCGTTAGAATGAATAGAACTTTGAAGGGTAAGTTCACAGGAAAATAAATCTAGAATAACAACAGTCTAACATTTGGAAATGAAACATTGCAATTCATGATTGCAGTGGAAGCTTTAATATGCTTCACAAAAATTTAACAGGAAAAACCTGTAACACAGAAGGAGAAAAACATGGCATCCTGCTGGACACAAAAGGAGCTTCCTACAAATGGAAACATGTTTCTTCTTAGGTAAAAGCATATCATAAAATATCAATCCTCCAAAATTAATATAAATATATTATTACTCCAATTAAGAACCTGTTTTTAATTTTAAAAACATCTTATAACAAAGGAAAACATAATTATCTGATAATAACCAACCAATTATCTTGAGAGGAGAGTATTGCCTTACCTTAGTACACTTATAGTGCCACACAATCAAAATATCTGCAAGGGGCTGTGGGTACAGCTCACGTGTGGAATGCTTACCTACCATGTACATGGGCCTTGATATCACAAAATATTAATATAGTCTAGAAATACAGCTCACTATATATTAGACTTATACTTACAGAAGTCATTCAAATTTAAAAATCAAATACTTGCTTTTAGCAGTGTTTGCATAAGTTCCTGCCCATGAAACAGGGTACATCTTTGCAATTTTTGTCACACCAAAAAACAAAAGGAAATTTTAATCTTATAGAAGGTTTTCACATAGAATAATAAATTATCTATCAAAATTTAGAATTCATGTGTATTTCATGGTGAGACACTTCTTCCACAAGATCAGAAACCCAGAAAATATAAAATGGAAGTACTTGTTACACTTACTCATAAATAATATCAGCATAAAGTAAAATATTTCACAAGATAAATTCCAGATGTTGTAATTTGAGGAAAATATTTACCAAGTTTTTTTATTAATTTGAAATAATAAAAATATCCTGAGAAATAGCAAAGTATTCTGAACTGATTAACGATGATTTAATTCAAATAGTCAATACATTTGTGAAAATGTGTTGTCACCAGTACTGAGAAGGAAATATTTTCATAATGAAATTGTAGTTCTTGAATTAAATTACAAAATATTATAAGAATAACGGCAATAATGGCTGGTCACTGGGAGAAGACACCAGTGCATTCTCACACTGTTGCTGGCTGTATGGACCATTGCAGACTGTGGGGAGGAAGGGGGCAACAGCTGCTCAAAGTAAAAATAGACAGCGCTGGACCCAGTACCTTTACCCAGGTCTGTCTCATGGAAATAAAAGCACTGGTATGTAAGAACACAAAAAATGTCCTCTTTTACACCATTTATATCATAAATAGACAAAATCAGATAGCAACATAGAAGTCTATCAATAAGTACGATAGAATAAACTACGTTAAGTTCATACTATAGGCTCTTAACCAGCCTTTTTATGGAAAAGGGGTTTCAGGCACTAATGATTCAACCACAGGGACAACCACGAGGTAATTTTAAGTGAAAAAAGCAAAGTATCGAGACATAAAATAGTATCCTACATGGGTAAAATCAGCAATCATTTGAAAATTGCATACTATTTTGTGTTATCACCATGTGATCTAAAGTCTCATTAATGGTTGCAGTTCTTCCTCTATTCTTCTGGATACTTGTGCTTCCTACATTCCTTCTACTGATGGTATATATTTGATTAACAACTGTGTAACTGAGCACTGATTTTGATATCCCCCATTAAAGAGAACTACCGCAAATGAGAATGCAAGGAAATAGTTAAGAACATGGTAATATCCGACGTGGGTGTGTAAAGAATGAGGGCACATAGCTAAATGCAAAACTATCTAGGTTGACAAATATTATACAAAGAGATCATTGAAACATACTGTATTAGTAGCTCATTTATAGATAATATTCAAGAACTAGAAATGAAAGAGAATCTTTAGAGATAGGAAAATACTGTTATTCTTATACACACACACACACACACACACACACACACACACAGAGCCAAGTATTGTGTTACATGCCTGTAACACTAGAACCCTGGGAGGCCAAAATGATGATTACAAGTTAGAGCCCACACTGGAAAATTTAGCAATTTATTGAGAGCCTGCCTCAAAAATAAAACTATATAAATTAACTCCTACTCATTTTTGAAGAAGTTCTTAAGGGTACATCAAGCAGGTAATGATGTTTTGTCCAAATGTATTCCTGAAACTAAGACAGATTGTTGTATGGCTGGCTGAGATCTCTTGTTACAAACTTCCATAGTAAAATAAAATACTTGAGCTTTTACTATGGCCTCTAACAAAGTATTAGATTATCTCTGATCACACTGCATAGTACATTACAAGGGACAGAAACTCAACTAAAACTTCAAGAAATAAGAGAGAAGGAGAAAGCAGGAGACAGAGACTGAGACAAATCTCACTAATAAAAGGTTCAGTGACATTCTGCTTCTCACACACGAAGAGCTAAGTGCTCAGGAGGACATCACACTGTATCTCTTCCCTTGGTTCTGCTTCAACCATTTGGCTTTAGTCTTGAGTGGAGCTTTTCTATGTGGCGCAAGGACATACACAAGCAGCTTCAACCCTTTTTTTTTTTTTTTGTCTTTTTACCTGTTGTCTTTTTTACTTTTTAGTATTGTTAGGTAATAAAGTTACTTTTTCTGAAATTCCAGACAAAGTCCTCCTTTGTCTCTACTGTGCTCATAACTTCGTTTCTAAGCTACCACTCTACCTCTTCTGGTCCGGTGTAACCTATATCTCACGCACGCATCTGAAGCTCAGATTTTGGAGAGTCTGGCGGAAACTGAGAGAGGGAACTTCCCATAGCAGTTTTAATATGTGTCTTCTGTGTTCCCAGCAGCTATTAGGCCTATAACTTTCATTGGATACAGGTCAAAAATATTTTAGATATAGTTTTCAGAGTCTCAGGTTGTCTCTATTTTTTATTATTATTTGAATATTGACTATCGATTGTTTTTGAATATTGCTTATTAGATTCAGATATTTGGCATATGCACTATAGTTTCCTGACAGCTTTGGCAGTCATTGACTATAATTGCTTAGACCCTTTCTTCCATAAATATGACATAATAATTCCCTCACCTATACTATTTCTTCTACTTTTACTACCTATGATTTCTATACCTGGAAACAATGTTTAACTTTCTTGATTTCCCTGAAGTATGCTTCTGCTTTAGACACAGAATCAATGACCCTTTTTCTTTCTTGCTCAGTCACATAAATGTGTTGTCCTTTTCCTGGCCTACGTAAATGACCTTGTTGCTTTTCTCTTTCTTTTAGTTTGAATTCTGAGATGTTTAAGAATTGGTTTTTAAACTATATCATCTTTGGCAATAGGAAACTCTTTAAGTTGGTTCCTGTCTTCTTGATACGACCCCAGTAGTCTGTCCTACTTTTGTTTGTTTGTTGAGTCTCACGCAGATTAAGAAACGACAAAGGACATTTACACCAATGATGACATTTTACAGACTAATATAACACATCTTATTTATATCTTCATATTTCCTATTTTGATTTGAGCTTCCTTCTGTATGTGCAGGCATATTTGTGTGTATATATTTAGTTCTGTCAATTTAACCCACTTGTGTAGATTTGGGAACCAGTCCCTGTAATCAAGATGCTGGATAGTTCCATGACAGCAATGGTTCCTCATTCTGTCCTTGTTTCTAAGATTTTGTCATTTCAGAACATTACATAAATGAAATAGTATAGCACATAACCTTTGGAATGAACTTGCTTTCCTATTTAATATAGTTGTTTGGCAAATTACACAGGATATTATGAGTATTAATATTTTATTGATTTTTATTAACTTGTTCTTATCTATGTTATATATTTACCATAGGATTTTAGGGAAAATTCACCCAGAAAGAAAATCTATACGGTGTTCAGTCTGAGACCCTGATGCACACGTTTGTGGTGTATGTTATTTTCTGTGAATATAAGTTTTCAGTTCTCTGAGATAAATAATAAGAGTAACTTCAGGACTATGCATTATGTGCATGTTTAAGTTTTCAAATTTTCAAGAGTGGCAGCACCACTTCATGCTCCAGCCAACATGTGTAAGTCATTTAATTTCTCTGCATCCATGGGAGCATTTGTTTTGCCACTAATTTGAATTTTAGCCATTCTAATATGCATACAGTAATATCTCATTGTGGCTTTAAATTCCCTCCTTGTGATGGCTTTTGATCACCTTTATATTTACCTTTTGCATATTATTTTCAATAAAATATCTGATTGTGCATTTTGTTCTTTATCCGATTCAATTGAGATATAATTGGGTTTTCCCTACTGAGGTCTGAGATCTCCTGAAGAAGGCTAGGCCCTAGGGCTTTAATATGTAGTTTCCAAACACTTTATCTTTCCATTTTCTTAATTTTACCTTCGCAGATCAAAAATTTTTAAAGGTATGAGGTCCCAATCATATTGTTTTTCTTTTAGGTATTGTGGTCTGCTATTATCAATAAGCGACTTTTTCTAGCTTTAGATCCTAAAGATTCTCATTTATTTTTCTTCTTATGTTTATTGTTTTTTGCCTTTTATTTACTCTGAAATTACTTGGCTCTTTTTTTCCCTACTTAATATAGAAGTTTAGGTCACTTATTTCAAAATGTTCTCTTCTAACAGAGGAAATACCCAATTTATGAACAAGTTGCATTCCGGGAGAATATTCATAAATTGGATTCATTTGTAAATCAACAGGGAGTCTTAAACACTTTTGACACAAATATAGTATACTACAATGTAAACCATAAAAAACAAAACCACACAAAATACAACAGATAAACTACTTTTACATCTACAAATTGTGTGTGTCTATGAATGTTCACAGTGCAAGTTCCATTCCTATCTCTGAGTTTGCAACTCGAAGGTTTGTAAGCCAAGGGTGGACCACAGAAGTGTTCAATGCTATAAAAGTTTTTTCCAGAACCACTTTAGCTCCATCCTTACTGATAAATGTGGATTAATATTATTCACATTTGTTGTTATTTTTCTCTTTCACTCTTTTTTCCCTCTTATGCTTTTGACTTAAATTTTATATCATACCAATATCTTTCTTTACATATTAGTCTTTTTTTATATATTTTAAGTGTTTCCCTAGAGCTCAAGATTTATATTTACCCTTAATCCAATATAATTTCAATACCTCTGTATCATTTGACAGGTACCACAAGTACTTGATCATATCAAAATATTCCTTATTGCTTAATTCCATCCTTTTACGTTGTTACCATTCATTTGGCATTCATAAGCATACGGATATGTGTGTGCTTAAATATAGGGTTTGCAAGTGTTACTAGGAGCACATTGTGGTCTATCATATCAATTCAAATAAGAGAAATATATGTTTTTAAATTCCTATTATTCCTGCACTAGGTGCTTTTCTTTTCTTTATGTAGATATGAGTTTCTTATCTTTACCATTTTCCTTCTTTCTGAGGAATATTTATGTTATATTTTGATGTGTTCTTCTTGTTAGACAGTTAACTTCAAGAAGGTAAGAACTGAGGTATGGAATATTTATTTATTTATCTTACTTTATCTCCTTACACTAAGCACAAACCTGTAACAACTTAAATCTAGTGATTATTTCTTGAAAATTAATCATAGATGAATAAAGTAATTTGTCTAAAGAGTAACATCAGCCATTTTACATTATTAATTATCATGCTGGCAAGTTAATTAAGCCCACCATGCCTCTGTTTCCTCACCCATAAATTGGCACAACATAATAAAATGTAGTACAAATGTCTCTGAAAATGCCTAGGCTAGCACCCGATTGACAGTAAAGCCTCAGCAACACAGAGGGTTTGTCACATCAAATGACCCAAATTATGAAATTTTTACTGGGGCAACATTGATCTTGAGCATGTTGTCAGCTTTGTCAAAGCATTACTTTCTCTAAAGATTGCACAGGCAAAGGTCCCCTTCTGAAATCCTAATGTTGCCTGGAAAATAATGTAAAATGAAAATTTAACTTTGACTAGATATCAAGAAATACTAAATTTTGTAAATAAGGAAGAGTAGAGGGATTGAAGAGATGGAAGGGGAATGCGATAAAAAGAATCCAGTACCATGTACAGGTGCAAATTCTCTGATAAATGTAATAATTATATATATCTAAAATGTAACCAAAGAATGAAAAAAGTTAAAGAATTTACATTAGTTTCTTTCCCTTTCACAATATCTATTGTACCTGGCAGGCATTATTTAAACTTTGAGTTTATTACACTAGGGAGACAGCATGATGTTTACACTTGGCAGTGTGCTCACAAAGAAAGAACACTGGAGTGAGAGAAAGGTAAAAAGAAAGAGGGGAATAGCTAAGATAGAACAAGAGCCAGACAGAACCAGGGAGCCAAGACTACACCACTGATTTCTATTAGTTCATTGAAAGGAACAGTTAGTGCTTATATTGTTTGATCAATTGCGACTACTTTGAAGATAACAATATGCAATATATTAACCTTTACTAATTTTGTATCACCTTATTTTGTAATTCTGTATCATTTTCATTTTTTAAATTATCTTTAAAATAAAAAAGTATTTATATTTACTGAGTTCAGGGTCTCTTTGGAGATTCTGACATGAAATAGCTGAATACAGAGTTATTTTCTTGGAGTAGTGCTAGTCACCCTACCTTCTAATAGAAGTGCTCTAATATGTAACTAGAATAAGAAGGCAGAAACAGAACAATTTCCATCAAGTCCCAAGATAACTTGGGAAATGCTTAACTCCAGAGTTGGTTTGATGCCACAGACAATGTAATTGAAAGAATATGTGAAAAATAAGAAACAAATTCCTCTAAGAAAAGATTAAATTCAAGGAGCAAGATATTCATCCACAAAATGCATACAAATATCTAAAGCTGTCCATGTACATGAATGGTAGAAACAAATTAGTTATGCTACCCTTTTGAAATTATAAACTGTTCATGGTGGTGCATGCCTATAATTCCAGCACTTGGGAGGCCGAGGCAGGAGGATCATTGTGAGTTCAAGGCAAACCTGGGCTACAAAGTGAGCCCAAGGCCAGCCCGAACTGCATAGCCAGACCCTGTCTCAAAAAGATTTTTTAAAAATTATAAGCTGTTATACAAAAGACTAAAGTCAGTTCTTTTATTTTGGCCCACTGCATTATTTGCAGTACAGAAATGTTGTCGGGGGGGAGCTTTACATAGAAGGACGCTCATCAAAGTATTCTTTAACCAAGGAAAATGGTAAGAAAGGAAAATGCACCCTGATGACAAGAGTCAATCATATACCCCAAGCTGCATACTGCACTGCTGTATAGCTACTATGAAACACTAAAATAATTCTCACTGAAAGAAAAAAATGCTCAGCATGAAATGGAAAAACTTAAAAATCACATGTGTGATCTGATCATATATACATGCAGTCATGGGACTATACACTCATGGGCAAAGATGTTTATTAATAACAAATAGGGCAATATTAGTTACTAATAATTTGTTGGATATCCAGAGACTTAATTTAGTAATATGAGTTTTGTGATTTAATTTCTCAAAAAGTAGGTATTACTTTTGTATAAGTAGAAAAAATAGTGTAGAATATACACACGTGTACTTACATTTTCCACAGTATTTGAAAAATAAATTAAACCTTAAATCTGCTTCATGAAGGATCTATTACTAAGCTGGGACAACACTGATGGAAATGATAAACTTGAGAGGAAGCCTTAAAAGCAGACAGGAGAGGGTGGTTTCTACATGACTTAATTGGGTTAGATCAATTTTATCGCAAAATTCCAAGGGAGATTTAATTACAGATTAAGGTTGCATGTTCCAACCTCAGAGATTTCTTCTTATCAATTGCTGAATAATCAGAAGATTGAATCCAAAACTCCTGAATCCAGATAAAAGCAGAGAGAACATGGAGAGAAGTGTGAGACAGGTTCACTGGTCATAATTATACCGATGGGAGGTCACCGTTTTGAAAATAAAACTGGGAACACAAAGCAAAGGTTGATGATTTCAGCATATTATTTTGCATGTTACCAACATAGCAAACTGAATGGTGTGTCACTCAATTTAATTGTGATTTTACACAAAATAACCTCAGGAGCGCTGCTACATACTTCTATATTGCTAATTGATGAAAGAAATGAAGTTACTTAAGGAATAGAGGATCCTCCCTTGGAAACTTTAAAATATGATCATGTCACATGTGAATATATTCACTCACTTATTCAAAACCTCTCACAAACAGTGATTATCTTTGTGGTATGTAAGTGGAAACACTTGGTTTATACAACTGTTATACATGTCAATTTCTCAGCCCAATGCACAACTTAAAGTAACAGCTCAATACATGTTTGCTATCAATTCTAATACTACTACTACTCAGCTCTTAAGCTTAGTATTCATTTACAAGATAAAAAAAATCTAACGAGGCATGTTTCTTAAAACGTTTGCAATATGGTGCCATCAGAGAAGTCCCTTAAGACAAGCTGGTTAACTGCTTAGGATTCAGAAGGTGCCAAAGCCTGATCCTATAATCATGACATGCGTAAAGTAGACCTCTGAATATCTTGGCTGTATGGTATGAGAATGCTGCTTTACAAATGGAAATGTGGCAAGGTAATCCATAATTGACATCATTGTCTCATCTTTTCATATTAAAGTTTTAAACCGCACCACTTCTGATGTGTTTACAACCAGAAGGTCCTTATTTGATAGAGGGAAGAAAGCGTTTTTCTTAGTTGTGGAATGAACCTGATGAATTTGGTTATTTTTACTGGTGAATTGACCACTGCAGCAAAGTGGGCATTTTGAGAGACATTAACCCATCTTGGACAGTGTTTTTAGGAGTGTGTGTAATGTGAGCAAACCTTATATTTCAGTATAGTGCTGTGAGAACATGAAATTCCGTTTTTCTAGAAACATACCATGAAGGCTCAATGCTAGATAATATCCTAACAACACACTCATTTTCCCACAGTGATTTTTTTCTCCATATTTTATTTCAAATGTTTCAGATGATTTCTTTTTAAATGAATCATGAAATAGTGATTGAGGGCCCCTCTTTGATTTCCTCCGGCTGAGGCAGACATGATTGAAAAATGTGTTTGCAACTACCTCACTTAATGTATTCTAATATATTAGGAAAATAACCTAAAATGACATTAAAAATAATTCTTTTTCTAGATCATTTACTGAATGTTTGTAGAGCAACTAAAAATTATTATGAAAATATGCAGAGGTACACAAAAACATAATTAGACTATTGCTTCTTTGAAATTTTTCATAATACAGGCTGGTGAAATCAAGAATGTATCTTCCAGCATATTTGTAGGTTTTGAAGCTAAGTTATATTTGGTTATTCTTACTTCTTCTACCCTCTACAAAGTGTTAAAACTGCTCTAAAAATTATTTTAGGGGAAGTATTTCAACGTTAAATACACATGCTATACTTAGAAGTGGAAAAAGTTTTTTTTAAATCCAATATCATCATAACATTAAAAATTAATAACATGCTGCACATTAATACTAAGTTTAGTTTTATGGCACCCAAACTGACAAAAATTTATTTTGTGTATTTAGTTCATTCAAACTAGAAAATAACCTAAAATAGGTGTTGAAAATGATTCTGAGTGAGGATGTAAGCAAGTTACATCCACACTGTGCAGCTCCTCGGCCGTTTCTATGATTTTCAGTATCTATATTACAGAACAGGTATTTTTTTCCTGTTTGGTTCAGCTGTTGCTTTTATTTGCATGCAATATTCTTCTTTAAGAAACCACAGTAGATGTCCAGTGAAATGTCATCATTCTGTATTTTTCCTTATTGGTGCTGTTTGATTCACTGCTTTATTCCATTAACTGCCTATCAGCCTGAAAGAATTCACATTATTTTTGCTGTGGTTATTTTGGCACAATAATGCTGTGCAGGGCTTCAGCTTGTTTCTGATAGGACCTTGTCACCAGGCACAAACCATGTAGTTTTCTTACGTGTTTTAATTTCTTTTGTTTCTTTTGTCTTGCTGAAAAAAAATACCTGACACCCAAAATTGAGGAAGGAAAGAATTACTTGGCTCACAGTTTGTGGAGGTTTCAGTCCATAATCAGCTGGCTCCAAGGCCGGGTGGCACATGGTACAGGACAACAAGGTGGCAGAAGATAGCAAAATCAGCAAGAGCAAAAGGGGGAGGGAAGCAAACCTTGGCTAGCAAACCTAGCACTCACACCATCTCTGTGCCCTCCTCTTGCACAGGCTGAAGATATTTAGCAAGTGGGGACCGTGGCCCCTGAGTCACTTAGTTAACTTTCTAAGCTTCTCTAGCTGACACAAGGAACAAAATCCTAGAGCAGTAAGGGTATGTCCTCTACACACTAGGATGTAGAGCTGCTAGGTGACTTAGTGAAGCTTCTCAAGTTGATCCAGTCTATCGAGCATTACATTATGTATGTTAGTGATACTAACAATTGTCAGAGAATTTAGTAGGTGACACCAAGACTGTCTAAGTTAAAGTTCCCAATCAGTGTTTCACCCAGGAGTTTTGCTACTTATTGATGACTTGCCTGGATCAGTTTGTTCATTACAGCTGAAAACAGTAATTTTCCAAGTTTATCATCTCTTCTTAGATCTTTTATTAGATGGAATTATTACGGAATTATTGCACTGTGCTTGTTGTAAGTTTAGAGAGAATAGTTATTTTTGCTGAGTGCTTATGCCATAAATTAAAAACAATTTAGATTTGGTATATTTGTTCTTATTTTGAGATTTTTAAAGTTTTTTATTTACTTGGATTTCTCGTTTTATTACATAAAACATTGACATGGTTTCTAGGAAAGATAATATAATGAAGTATACCCTTAATCTCAAGGTTTTTATTTTATGCAAAAGAGGAAACAGAATCTCCTAACAAAATAAGAGAATAGCAATAGTTAATACCTTATGTATCATAACCTTAAAAGTAGAGTATGAGACAGAGACAAAGATTCTTACAAAGAAGAAACAGATAGTAGCACAAAACTTTTTCAGTGACCTGAGAGAAACTAGTAGAGGCGAAGAAACAAATGAGCATATATATTAAAATATTCTGTATTATTGTTTCCCTTGCAAAATATCCCCCAAACCAAAACAAAATTGCTAGCATGGGGGCGGGGTTATTGCTGTGATGTTGCCTGGCCATGCAATTTAAGAGCCTTTGGAATTAATTTGGAAATGTTTTGAAAGACTGGCCAAAGAGGCAGCCCCTGTATGCTATAGACCATTTTTGAGACTCTGGATGGAGCCTGGAAAATCAGAGTACTCATGGAAATGCTGCCGATTAAGATGAACTCCAGAGGCTTCCACGGAGAAGGACTGTACTGGCTGCTGGATCCCAGGTAGTATACTGTGTTTCTCCAGAAGTTGGTCTGCATTTTGCTTGTGTTTAGAGATGTTGCCCGGTTGAAGAAACAAGAATTTCAGTGTAGTCTGTATTGTTGGGACAATGGCATGTTTACTGTAGAGAGATTTCGGCCAGATTTATGTTTGAAATTAAGTGCAAAAAGCCAGTAAGGTGATACCAAACTCCTGGCCAGAGGAGAGGCTCTAGTGGAAGTGTGTGTTGTGAGGATGAAATAGAGGACAATGGAATTGTTAAGAACAGAACAATGAAAAAAATGAAATGTAGCCTTCCACCTGAAGATAAGAGTATACCTAAGGGGATCCCTGTTTTTCAGTCTTGCCATGCCTTGTGAAGTTAATGGGGAGTAAGGACTGTGATTGTAATAGTTCTTTTAGTGTTTTTATGTTGTTTTTAGATATTTTTTAGATATATGTTTTTAATCAGGTTAATTAATGAAAGTATTATGTTTTAACCATGAATTTTGGTAACCCTTTAAATATTTTGCTTTTGGTGTGGGAATGAGTATAAAAAGAAAGATGTACAAATGTGAGTGCTATATTAATACAAATGAGAATAGACTAAAATGTTAACTTTCACAAATCTGCCACTAGAGACCATTGATTAAGGAAATGTGTATGGTTATCAAGTTGACCAAGGGTGGACTGTGGTGGATTGACAACTGGTGGTCAATTCATAATCACCAGCTGAACTGAGTAAGTGTGGTGCTAGGTGTGGAGGCCCACCTGAAGATTTTTGCTGGCAGCATTATGGCAGAAGAAATGAGGCTGCTGGAAGTTCAGAAAGGCTATTGGGAGCTGGTAGAAGCTTTAAGGAGCTCTTCGTTCTTTTGGAGGACCTTGTCATGCTGGCTTTCTGGATACACTCTGCTGTTTTCAACCTGCAAGGAGCTCATGACCTTGTTGGCCCTGAGAATGGTGCGGTTCACTTTGGAGGAGCTCTGGTCCTCACCTTGAACATTGTTTCCTGGCTCTGGAGGGGGAGATGGTGCACTGCCGGTCTCCTGGAGAAGCTTATTGCGTTGGCTTTCCTGATGGAAACTCAGCTGTCTTCTTCATAAGAGGAGCTCGGGACCTCACAGTTGCTGAGGATGGCTGTGATAATTTTCAGGGGAGCCCTGGTTCTTTCTTTGCAGGTTGCTTCCTGGCTCCAGCGTAGATCCCTCAGCCTGCTATCACAGATCCTTTATCCCACTGCTCCTCCCTCTTTGCTCTTGCTGCTTTTTCTGTTTTCTGCCACCATGAACTGTTACCCTCTGCCATGTGCCCCTCTTCCTTGGAGCCAGCCGAATATAGACTGAAACCTGCACAAACTGAGCTAAATAAAATTTTCCTTGCTTAATTTTGAGCATTGGGTATTTTGTCTCAGCAAGAGAAAAATGTAACCATGACACATGCAAAGTGCCAGAGTATACATATTTCTGTGCGCAAGTGTGCTCGAGATCACTGTGGTCAGCAGACATTGATTCACTTCATTCTGTCCTGTGGCTTCACAGTAGTGCATAGTAGACAATAAGTGTCTGTTACTGGTTTATGCGCTTTCTATGCCATAGTTTTTATCATTATTTTAGAGTACACTCCTACTTGTAAAAAAAAGACTGTGCTGTGTTATGCCAGAAAAAGCCTCATATGTACTGTGTTAAATGTCTCTTACCTCCACCAAAACACCACATTATGATATTAACCATAACACTGAGATTTATGTAACTACACTTGATAATTTTTGCAAGATGATGAAATTGCCCATGGACACTTTTATCAAAATATATTCTAATTATTAAGACATGTATTGTCATATATTTTTTCATTTTCATTATGACATCAATTTCATATCATAATTAGGAGGATTTTGTAGCAGTTAGACATAAAATAATTCACCCATGATTTCTACTACTACTTGCATGATTTTATTTTTTAATATGTATACCTTGGATCCATTCAGAACTTACCAATTTATACTATATAATATATGGGTTTAATTCTCTCCTATTCCCAAATGGCAATTTATTTTATCTAATCCATTTTCCCCCATAAATAATAGTATATATAGTTTTACTAAAGGATTTGTTTTGGTACATGGAAGGAGGTATTTTTTAACTTAGTCTACTTCTGATGCATCCTTTCTATTTGTTTAGTATCTAATACCACTATTTTAACATTTAAGACCTTACCATATATAAGGTAATTTTTCTTTCAAGTTTCTTAACTATTTACCCTTATTTCCTATAGGAATGCTGCCTTAGTTGCTTTTCTGATTGCTGAGATAAAATTCCTCACACTCAAATTTAAAGGAGGAAGGTTTTAGCTCAGCCTACACTTTGTAGAGTTTTCAGTCATAATTGGCTGGCTTCAAGGCAGGGAAACATGGCAAAGGGGCCTGACAGAGGAGAAATAGTTCATGACAGGCAGGAAGCATCCAGCAGCAGAGCAAGCCTCCCTTTCTCTTTTATGCCATCCAGGCTACAAGCCCAGTAGAAAGTGCAACATAAATGATGACTACTATTCCAACAATTATTTTTGCTAAATATATTGGCCAAACTGGGTGTGCAAATAATTTTTCTTTTTACATGTCACATGGGCTTTTAACCTTTTCAAATATTTTATATTTTTATTGAAAATAGGATCAGAATTCTTGGTGCAACTGGTATGTGAACTCGCATGGGTTAAATAATGCCTAGCAGATTACTGAAGCAGAGTGTTGGGGGTGTCTTTAAATGACTGACATGTAGGCCAGCAAACTAAAAAGGGGAGATCTGGGTGGCACCAACTAATAGGATTGTAGCCCCCACATGGCTTGAAAGAGGAAAGAAGTGCCCACCTTGGAAGGACTCTCATCTTTGTCACTGCCTCTGGACATTTGGACACTTTCTCCGGCCTTCCACAGCAGACTTGCAGCAGAGACCCTACTGTGAACTTCTAGGCCTGTGACCTTGAGCTTATGCTCCATCTTTGACCCCTCTTGTTTTATCTCTTCCTCGTTGAGCAACTACTGGATCATCTGGCTGTCTAGCCCACAGATCTGATTGCAGATTTTGCTACCTTTGATCCCAGAGTCCTTCATTTTGGGCTCTCCTGCCTCTGATCCAGTAAGTCTGCCTAATAAACCCTTTATCTTCCTCCAGAGGACTCTAACTAAGAACTTGGGTTTCTTCAGAAGTTACTCTATTATAAACAACTCTTTACTAGTTTCTGTAATTAAACTTTCTTTAAAACACAGTTGAATATACTACAGGTCTATACCTATTTGGCTGTCTTCAGCAATGCCATGGTAACCATTTTCCCCGAAACTGCTGTAAATCAACCCTCCTCTGTCCCATAGGTCACTTTAAAACCTTTTGAATCACTATCTTTAATATGTCCCATGGAAATATCATAACTTAACATTTCACTTTGAAAATACAATCTTTTTCTTTTCTTTTCTTCTTTTCTTATTTTTTTGCGATTCTGGATATTAAGTTCAGGTCCTTCACACTGAGATACATCCTCAGCCCCTTTGTACTTTTTATTTAGGGACAAAATCTCACTAAAGTGCTTAATTGCCCTGGCTGTGTTCAAACTTGCAATCCCTGTACCTCAAGTGCTGCAGTTACAGTGATTGCCACTGTGCTCAGACTGATATTTTCTGTTTTAATAGGTGAGTTATTCTCATTTACATTTTTCAAAAATATGCTAGTTAATCTTTGGTCATATTGTTCATTTCAAATTTAATTTTATATAATTTTAAAAAATTATTTGTTTCTTGTAGTCTTAAAAGAAGGTCATTTTATTAAAGATCATCCGCCTTTTGGTCCCAGTATTACTCTGACCATAACTCATTTTTAGATGCTACTGTGAATAACATTCCCCTGTCTAAAGTCTCTCTTCTTTTCCATTTTTACTACCTTATCTTGGCTAACTATTTCTATTTATATAAAAAAATTCCATTATTTTTTCTTTACTTTCATATTTTAGCTTCAATTCTAATAAATATGTGTAGTGCTAACCTCAAATTTATGTCAAACTGTGTTGCCCATTGTATGGTGACCTGACATTTGTTCTCTAATAGATTGCTCAGGAGGGGAATCACTTGCACTTTCACAACTTATTGGTGGCCTTTATTCTTAGCGAACAGTTTGTATATAAAGTATTTGGCTCATGTTTTCCTTCCTTGAATATCTGCAAACATGATCCTATTGTCAGCAGGCATAAGACATTGCAATCAAAGTGGATGTCATCTTGACATTGTTTTTCTTTTTTTAAGTAACTCCTTTCCTGATTGCCAAAGACTTACTTTCCCTTATGTTTAGCAAGCAGTTCAGGACTTCTTTTAGGAATTGTCTAAGTTTTAAATATTCTGAATAGAATTTTTAAGCTAGTGTATCAAACTCTTATAACATACAGATTCAAATTCCTTTCTTAAAGAACATTTCCTAAATAATTTTAACTTTTATTATGCTTTATTGTTCTGAACTTCCTCATTAGGTTGTAGTAGACAAACATTTGATTTTTTCGTGTCTTTTAGGACTATTTTCTGCAAAGCTTCCTTGACTTTTTTTCTTACTTATTTCCTTTTTGTGGTCTTTATTCCCTCTCTGTGATTTCTTTGATAACTATAGTCTGCTTTATGTATTTTTCCCTTAGGTTCTTTACCTCTTGGCCCATGTCATTCTATCATGTAGCCACATTACTTTTAAACTTTCATATGTATATCTGCTAAGACCCATATAGCTGATTTTTAAATACTATATCAAAATTACCATCCTAATGAACAAGTGTTCTTCAGATGTTATGCCTAACTATAGAGATATCACTCACTTCATTTTCATCCACTTTATTTCACAGTCTTCATTTCAAGTTTCCCTTTTGCTTAAGTGAGGGGGGCTTTCCTAAGCTATTACGAAGGAGGTCTTATGGGGGTGAGGATTGTCTAAGGTAGTTTTCTTGTTTGACAGCTCAAGCTTCCTCCTTCTGTTAGAGCAATGAATTATTGAAAAATATGCTGTCTCTATGTACTTGTTTTTCAGGTACACAGGGTTAAGTTTGTGTTCAGAAAGCTTAAACACACACCCCTTCTTTTTTACTAAATGTTTTAAGATTTGTGCTCTGAATTACTGGACAGTTTGCAATCCAATTTCATTGTGAACACAAAGAGACATGCATCTATAACTTATTCTTACAGTTAAATCTTATTTCACCTATTTATCCTGATAAATTTTCTTACCTCTAGAGTCAGGGATCAAAATCAGATGTGATTTCTCCTAAGCCTCTGACTTCTGGGGTTTTTAAACAACTGTATTATAACCAGCATTACTAAGATTTCAGAGTTGCTAACTTTCTCATCCATGTTTAACTGCTAAATGCTTTTCCTGCTTTACAGCATGTAAGGCAAATTAAATTCAAAGCAACTTTAAAAACAGATGCCAAAGATGGTAGTGCAGTTAGTTAATGGAGGAACCAAAAGATAAAGAACTGTATCTACCTCGAGTTTTAAGCATATCCTCACATATGGCAAACTTAATAAATAATGTTAACTTTAGGCACAAGTCAGCAAATCTTACTGACCTTGTTATTTTTTTTAAACCAAGACTGACAAATGTAGGTCTTGTTTTTTGTATTTTTCAAGTTATCAGCAGTTTTCTGTGAGTTCAGGAGTAAAATGTTAGAGACTTTGCTTCATAAATTTTTTAAAAACCCTCTCCTTCCTTGACAAATCTACAGTTGTATGACTAATAAGGGTAAGATCGTCATTCATTTCTCTGGTTGCTTCACATCTGGTGTCCTTGTTATTCCACTTTACAGAGATTCTTCATCTAATTTTAGTACAGTACATATGACATGCCATAATTTATAAGCTGCCTCTGGTCAGAGGCACAAATTGCCATTTTATTGAGAAATACAACATAAAATTTTATATTCTTTCTAATTTATTGAGCTCTGGTGCCATTTGTTTTATATATATATATATATATATATATATATATATATATGGGTTTAGACATCAAGGAAAGTGTGTGTGTGTGTATATATATATATATATATATATATATATATATATAATTTATCTGAGCATTTACTAATATTGAAATATTGGTTCTCGCTATGTAGCCTTAGAGGTTATTTAATTTCTCTCATTCTATTTGCTTTTCTGTAAAATTCAATACACCAATATCTATGAAGTAAGAATATTAGTATAGTTTTCAGTCTGTATTATTATTGAACAGATGTTTGTTTCATTTGGATTTCTGTCATTGTCACCTGTGAAACTTCAGTACCATCCCTGTGTGGCTTGAGATGATTGTCATCTACTTCTGTTTCCAAAACATGTGGGCTATAAAACCCACGACTTCCTCTTTTACATATGTTAGGGGGGATGGGAATAGCTGATTCACTAACTAACGCTTTGCTTTCCTGCAGCTGTCTTCACAGCTCCTGCACCCTGGTGACCGAAGGGAAGGTGAGACCTACTCAGGCGTGGGTCTAAGGTGCGCGCATGCGGGGAGGTGAGCAGGCAGGAGAAAGCTGGCTGCGCGGGAAGGGAGGAGGAGGGCAGGCCGGACTCACAGCTACCGGAGTTAGGCCTGTTAAGCCGCGGAGACTTCTTTTAGGAACATTTACTTCAGGAAAAAAAGTATGAAAGTACAAAAAATTCAAGGTTATGCTGATACAAAATGCATTTGATAGTACTATAATTTATACTACAGTTGATAGTTTTACTAGGTATTATAATGAAAAAAATTTATAGCAGATGACCTATGAACATTTGAAAATGCTCAGAAAACTTAAAAAAAATTCTAGGGGACTTAATGTCATGTTTTCACAGGTTTAAATACTGCAGCTTAGACGTCAACAGGCAAAATTCCATGTGAATTAATGCACGCTCAGCCCTGGCTCCATGTCAGTCAGTCTTATAAAACAAGAAAGAGACTGCTTTGTATTTTTCATATCTATCAAACAGAGCAGAGGTCTAAAGAAATATCATAGAATCACCTTATACCACATCTTAGAAAATAAAAAGTTATATATCTGCCAAGTACAGTGCAAATGTCTCTTTGAGCACCATATATTTTGTTAAGTGTGACCCTCAGGAGCATAGAATAATTAAAAAATAGAGTAATTTTTTAAAGACGCTAAAAAGGTGTTTCAATTATTTTCAGTTAATTATAAAACTAACATATTCCACATGACTTTAAACTTGATGTCTAAAGTTGAATGAATAAACCAGACAGGGGGCATGAACATCACATGGTTTCTCTCCTTTCAGTAAAGTACAAATGAAGAGAACAGTAAAGCATGGACGGAGAGGCAAGGGGTGGATCTCTTGCAAATGTGAAGGGATCAAGAGACCATGGGGGGAGCAGAAGGGGATATCAGAGAAGAAAGGTGCTGTGTGCGGGGATTTAGTCATCTCAGTGAATGTAAACATGTATCATCAGCATGAGCTAAGATTAACAATATTAATAATAGTGAAAACGGGGAAAGGCGAGTTTGAGGAGGAGGGAGAAATGACGGGAAGGGATTTTCAGAAAGGCAGCAAGCTGGTCACACACACACCCACTGCCCAGGACGCTTGTAAAATACATGTACTACAAACATGTGCTAGCACAAAATTAAAATAAATTCTAAAAAGAATGGTGATAGTGTGTTGGTTGTTATTGTCTCTGTATTTATCCTAATGCCTGCCTGACAGTACAGAAGGAAAGCTCCGTGAATTAATAAACATAGAATGCATGTCAGAAGCAGTTACGCATAGAAGCTTCATGCACTTAAGTTCAGGTCCTCTCTTAGTCTCATACCTTCTTAGTCTTTTTCTGAGAAAAATTCCACCAAGTTGGTATTTCATTTGGAAATGACTTTCATACAGAGACTTTTTAAAAAATTTACTTCTTAAAACCACATTCTGTTTCTGTCCTTGCAAATCTTAAAAATGGTTTGTTCCAGTGGCAATTTCCCCACCTCAATGGGAGTAACCCCATCAAATCTTCACATGCCACCTGTTGAGGGTTTAGCTATATACAATGGCTTGCAGAATTTACAGAGGGATGTTCGAACATGTTGGAATGTTTTTGAATTTCATAGCAAATTCTTGAATGTTACAAGGCAGATGATGTTCAGGACTGAGAAATGTGGTTGTTTTCATCAGAAGCTACATAGAATATGATAAGCAGGGCTACAAAGAATATCACTTTTAATTGTTTTGTGCCGGGAGTTGAACTCAGGAGCTTGCATTTGCCACGTAGGTGCTTACGCTGCTGAGCTCTCTCCCCAGACCCAGAGAACCACTTTCACAAGAGTCTTATAGCAGGAGAAACTAAAGGAACATTTTTATTGATCATGACATGTGTCCTAGGCATAGTGTTGGCCACTGTATGGTGTAGTGATTAAAGATGTAAATTGCACACTCAGGTTAGCGAGCTTCAAATTTACCTGTCAGTCCCTAGATGTGCAACCTTGAAAAAGCTCCGTTGTCGTTGTATCTCTAGACCGATGGCTCAGGTTCCTTATATGTGAACAAGGAGTTATAGCTGGTATTTCATAGAATGGTAAAGAGAATTCACAACACACTTGATATAAAAAAAATTTTGTTCTATAGGTGAGCGTAAAACAGTACTATATATGTATTTGTTTCAATTAACATCACTACAATTTGAATCACTTCTTTCTCTTTCCTAAATTTCTATACTAGAAAGTGTGTACTTCATGTCTGGTGGCATATGTAAAAATCATAGACGTGAATTTTCTTTACCAAATCAGAAAAGTCCCACTTGCATGATTCACTTAAACAAACAAAAAAACTTTATTATTGTTTCCAAAAGCAGAGTATTTGTGTAAGAATTGTTTACTGAGAAAAAATGTAAACATTTCTACTTAGACAATTGTCATATGTGTGCATTTAACACCAATAATTATTTGAATTAAGAGAGTTCTGAAAAATATTGAGTAGAATGTGCAGGTGACAATGATTGCACTGGAATATAATCAATCAATACTTAGAGAGGAGGACATACTAAAGTGGAAACGTCTTTTGTGAAAACTGTAATCAAGGAAATATTCTTCTGCCATTTCAATTTACCCATGCAAGTGCTAGCAGTGATGGAAATAAGGATCACTATCTGGAATAAAGCTACTTAAGCAACCACAACACGATAAAGTATCAAGTCAGGGAAGGTGATTTCTGATGCAATCAAAACAAAGTTACTGTTGGTGACTGACGAGAGTAATGAAAAAGGGTGATATTCCCCTGGTATTTTGAGCTGAACAAGTTTTATATCTACACTTCTTGTTCTGTTTTACACAGGAAATAAATCACACAACAGTCCATTTTGATATCACCTTTGCATAATTTTACAAAGAATGTTGTAAAATAAGGGAAAATCCTTAAATAGATAGTGTTTTCTGGGTGCTGTAGGTCAGGAGATTTTTCACTTGATATTTTGATTGCTTTAAAAATGATCTACTAGACAATGAATTTAAAGCCTATGGCATCAAGTGAGAAAAAGCATGAATTCTTACAGACTTTATAATATGTTACTGAAGTGGATTGTAATAGAAGGTTTTTAAAGAGAAATTTTTGTTGTTGTAAGTACTCAGATTCTACCCAATTGAATAAAGCATTTGATAGCATAGTAGCTGTTCATAAGTTTAGCTCCTTTAAAAAAATCTTGTTTTTTTAAAAATAATACTCTTTTAGTGAGCTGCAATTCTAGTTCCATAAGACTAATTGTATTGAATCTTAAAATACAAAACTGTACCAGGACAACATATATTCATCTTAAAATTTTCTAAAATTTCCATAAATTTGGTGAAGTTTGACACTCAAGAACTACATGGGATTAAGTTTAGCATAAATGCTAGATCATATAAATAATTCCAGTATTGCTCAATGTTGAGAGACAGAATGGTCAAAATGAGAGTCAAAATATGTTTGTGGACCGTAAAGAATATGGCCCAATGCCTAGCATTTAAAAGGTACTAATGATCTATTATTTTTTTATTTTTAAAAGTATAAAAAACAAACAAAGAAAACATAACAAAAAACAGAAAAAAGGAAAACATTAACAAAAAGACACAAATTAGCACAAGAGCAGTACAGTCAAAACTGAATTATAGACAAAGCAAAAGGGAATCACCAATGGTTGCTGCACCACACATTGATAACTTCAAAGTGCATGCTTCTGAAATCACACATAGACGTACAATCTTGGTCAAGTAATCATGAACTCTCCCTTACCATTAAGCGGCACAGGTCAACAGTGGCACCAGATTAGCCATCCTGCATATACATACATAGATACGTATTTGTTCCTTTCTTCCTTTACCTCCTCCCCTCATCCCACCTGCTCCCTACCTTTGAGTAGATTCCCTTCACACCCCCCAATCCACATTCCCACCTTCAGATTCCTACATCAGTGATACAATATGTTGCCTGCACATGAACCTCTGATTTATTTCACTTATGAGTATGGGGTCCAATCTTGACCATTTGCCTACCAAGGCCCCAAAACTGTCCTCCTTCATAGCTGAGTAATATTCCATCATATTAAAATGCCACATTTTTAAAATCTAGTCCTCTGTGGATGGACATTTTGGTTGCTTCCACAATTTAGCTATTACAAATTATGCTGCTATAAACATGGGTGTACGTATATCATGGTGATATGATGCATTCAGATCTTCTGGGAAAATCCCCAGAAGAGGAATAGCTGGGTTGAATGGGACCTCTAGACCAAGTTTGCTAAGGAATCTCCAAACCGATCTCCACAGTGGTTTCACCAGCCTGCATTTCCACCAAAAGTGCAGAAGAGATCCTATTTCTCCACAGCCTCGCCAGCACTTGTTACTGGGTGATTTCTTAATGCTGGCCAATCTTACTGGGGTGAGATGAAATCTCAATGTTGTTTTTATTTGCATTTGTCAAATAACTAAAGGTGTAGAACATTTTCTGATATATTTATTTGCATTTGTATTTCTTCATCTGAGAAGTGTATATTCATCTCAGATGCCCATTTCTGGATTGGGTCTTTGAATTTGGACAGGTACATGTTTTTTAATTCTGTGTATGTTCTAGATAGAAGACCTTTGTCTGAGGGCCAACCAGCTAGGATTTTTTCCCAATTTGTGGGTTTTCTTTTCACTTTGCTGGTGATTTCTTTAAATGTGCAAAAACCTTTCAGTAAGATGAGGTCCCAGTTATTGATTCTTTGAAGTGTTTCCCTTGCAGTTTCATTTTTGTTCATGAACTCTCTGCCTACTCCTATGTCTTCAAGATTTTTACCTACTTTCTCTTCCAATAGGTTTAGAGTTTCTGTTTTAATGTTGAGGTCTATGATCCATTTTGA